>CM059197.1:74138128-74545437 GCA_030323885.1 Branchipolynoe longqiensis | reverse complement strand
GACACACACAGAGACAAAGAGACACACACACAGACACAGAGAAACACACACAGACACAGATACACACATAAAGACACACACACATACACAGAGACACACACACACAGACACAGAGGCACACACACAGAGACACACACATAGAGACACAGAGACTCAGAGACACACACATAGACACAGAGACACAGATACATACACAGAGACACACACACAGACACAGAGACACACACACACAAAAACTCACAGAGACACACACATAGACACAGAGACACACATACATACACAGAGACACACACAGAGACACAGAGACACACACACAGATACACACAGAGACACACACAGACACAGAGACACACACATAGGCACACAGACACACATACAGACACAGAGACACACACAGAAACACAGAGACACACACAGAGACACACACACAGACACACACACCGACACACACAGAGACACATACAGAGACACACACAGAGACACACACAGACACACACAGACAAAGAGACACACACAGACACAGAGGACTTGGATGGCAAACGGACGATGGGTATCACACATATACCGTATAAGATACGACTGACCGCTCACACCTACCGTTTCTTGAACGGCCCGATTCGTTTTTCGAATCCCTTGCGATTCGAGTTTTAAGCCCTAAAACTGAGTTTTAAGTCGCGAATCGCAAGGCTCTGGTGTGCGCGGGGGCCGCACACCTAACGACTAAAACCCAGTTTTATGCGCGAAACGGCCAGTTTTACATCGTAAACGGGAGGTGTGCGCCGGCCATAACTGTATCACCGTGGCTAACTGTTCCATTTTAAAATGTCGGTAGACTATGAATTCGTTTAGTTTAGATAGGTTGAGAATAGGGCGGAAATCTCCGTCCTTCTTAGGTCTTAAGAATAGGTGGGACACGTAGGAGCCTTTGGTGCTCATGGCCATTTCTATTATCCCTTGTTCATGCATTTCCATTACTTTGGCATTTAATATTTCGTTGTTCCCTTTACTGTCTGACACCGGCTCTACTGCCTGCCCAGGTAAATTGGAGATTTCAATTTTTATGCCATTCACCATGAGTTTCACCCACGCATTATCAGTGATACTCTCCCATTCTCTCGCTCTCCCCGTCACGCCCCCTGCTTTGAAAGTGCTAGGAATATTACTCACTTTGTCTATTGCCTTGCCGGTCGCGCTCTGTGTCCCGTTCCTCGGCCCCGCCCCCACCCCCTGTGGGGGCGTGTCTGTCCTCCTCCGCTTTGGTGGTGGTGGTCCTGTCTGTGGCGTGCGGAGTACTGCTGGTTGTTTTGGGAAGCGTAGTAGGTTGGGCGGCCCCTCCCCTGGCCGCCTCTGTAGTTTCCCTGCTTTCTGTCAGGTCTTGTGTACTGCCTACCGTTGCCCCTTACTATGGAGTTGGCTGTCTTCTGGTTCGCCTCCAGCGTGGTCACTTGTGCCGCCAGATCCTCCCCTAGGAGGTACTTAAAGCCCCTGCTTCCCTCCTTTTTTGCCAATGTTTTTATCTGTGTCTGCAGGGTCGGTCGCACATTGTCCCGTCTCAGTCCCAGGATCGTGTTGCTGGTACGTGCTAGTAACTTTAGGGTAGTGACCAGTGCCTCCGCCATCTCGTTCTTAGACAGTGGTCTATTGGTCTCTATGCCGTCCAGTGCTTTTGCCAACGGTCTAGCAGCATACTGCACGCCCCACTGGGCTGCCGCTAGAGCCGAGTCATTGTCCCTTACTCGCTGTTGTAGGGTGGGTTCTATCTCCTGGTTCATACATGTTTTGTGGAGCACTTCCACATTCCCTGGTCTTGGGAGCACTGCGTAAAGTTCCGTGACCTCTGTCTTGGTCATCAGGTTGTTCCATAGCGCGGTTAGTAGCTTGGCCGTATTATCCGCCAAGTTTCCGCACTACGCGTCCAATGGCGCTTTTTCCGCTGGTATAAACTGTTCCAGGTATGATGTTTCCTCCCTTCCCACGCCCTCCTGTGGCCATGGAGTGGTCTGGGTGGGCGTGGCCGCACGCGCTTGTGGTACCGTCACCGGGGTTGGTGTCCTAACGCTGTAGGGCGGTGGTGGTGAGGCCATCGGTGTAGCCGGTCTTGCCTGCTGCACGTCCCGTCTGGGCAAGCTAAAGGCCAATGGTCTCGGCCTCTGCACTTGCTCGCCCCGAAGTGGTTCGCCTCTTGCCGCCAATGTTGGGGGAGATGGTCCCTGCGTATCCCCCTGTGACCAGTTTATTGAATAACCTGCCCTTCTGTTACGTATCTCCTCCTGTAGTTCAAGCTTTCGCGCCTCCAGGCATTCTAGCTCTGCGATCGGGGTGGGTACGTAATCGGGTCCCCTCCACTGGTCTCCACAAGCTGGGTCCGGTGGCGGGCTGAATGTGTTAGATAGATCCGCTACCACCATCCTCAGTCCTCTGTGCAGACCTCCCACTGGAGGTGGCGTGTACGTCAGTGAGGTGGCTGCTAGTACCAGCCTCCTCCCGCTACTGTCCGTTTGTATCACAGTGTCCGGCGAGGGCGGTTCCTTGAGTGTGGTCGTCAGGTAGCTATGTTCATCCCGCGTGGGCGTCTCCGCCCCGTAGTCCATGGTATCCATGTCCGCTTCCGAGTTAGTGTCCGACTCGTGAGGTAGCGGTACAAACAGCTCTTCCGGCGAAGAGTCTACCCTTTTTCTTTCTGCCCTCTCAATAAATTCGGACAGTATGCTTGCCGCTCGCTCGCCTTTGGCATTGCAGGGGAAGCCCGTAGAGGTAGTGGGTGAGGGCGTGCGTGATATGTGGTGTGCCATGTTGAAGTGAGCCGTTAGAGGGGGTCGTAGTTTGACCGTGAGTCCCGCCATCAGCGTCCAGCTCATATCCGGTTCGTAATTTAATTACGCCCCTGCTGCTGATTATGGCCTCAGCGGCGACACCTTCTGAGGTGGCCCACCTGTTGGTCCCCGTCCCCGTGGCCTCGCCCTCACCCCAGGGTCGGGCGTCCACGGTTTGCCGTGCCCCCCCCCACCCGCACTCGGATGAGTGTGTGGTGGGTGTATGTGGAGGTGGGGTGGGGTGGGGTGGAGAGGATCCCAACGATCCTATCTGCTCTGCTTTGTGCTGCTGCCCCCCGCAGGGATAGCAGAAGTCCTTAGACTTAAATCAGCCAACAAGCGGTGCAATCACCCAAGTCTAACCTCCGGTACAGGCAAGCCTGACCGCGCACAACGCAGAGGTATAGAACGGACCCATAGGTCTGGCCAAAGGCCAAGCCGCCGTGGCGGTGGTACCCAGTGGGTGCCATACTTACCAGGATAATATCAGCTCCCGTGATATTATCCTAGCCTCCGGTACAGTTTACACTGTCCATGCGCAACGCAGAGGCTGGGTGCCCGGAGGCTACCCTCTGATACCTTATCAGAACGCTGCCACGCACAGGGGTCGAGCCCTCCTGCCGCGCAGCGCGTTGCATGACGTCCTGCTCTCTCGATAGCTAGTCCAAAAGTGACGAGAGCTCGACCGACGCGACATCCAGTAGCGGCTGGCCCTCGTGGTCTGATTACCATCATAATCAACCACAGTCCTCTGAGAGGGCCGGGGGAGGCTGGGTGGTTGGTGTAGTTTTGCACCCCAGTAAGACCCTAGGCCATACCAGGATGTGCACCGACTTGTAACAGCGCGCACCCATGGCGACTTTATAGTGCCGCCCCACTGGGAAACCAGGCCGCCGGCGCCATGACCCGAAGTCCGACACAATCACAGTTGCGTGTTTGAGAGGAAATTTACGCTGTTATCTTATGCTGTTCTAGCAATCATTTTTCTTTCGAGTGACATCCATGGTTTGAGAGTTACCTAAGCAATAGAAAGCAATTTACATACATAAACGGTGAACGATCCAAGCTAAACTCAATAAGCAATGGTGTTCCCCAAGGTTCTGTCCTGGGACCACTCCTATTTTTGATCTACACAAATGATATAGTCAACTGTACAAAACAAGATGTCAAGACAAGGTTATTTGCAGATGATACCAATGGCTTCATAACCTCAAATTCACCCAAACAACTAAAACATACAATTAAAACATTCCTTTCAGATATATTTACATGGTGCAATGATAACAAATTAACAGTAAACCTGAACAAAACATGCTACACAATATTTAAAAGCAGAAGTACAACCATTCCTGATTACCTAAACAACATAAAGATAAACAATAACACAATAAAGAGAGTCCCTTCTGTGAAATACCTAGGTATAATTCTAGATGAAAACCTTAACTGGGATGAACATATTGATAACTTAAATAATTCAATCATTAAAACGGCTAACTCATTTAAAATAATCAGACGACGGGTACATGAGGAAAATAAAAAATTACTATAGGCTACTAGGCATACGTTTACTCCAAAATCCAGTATGGTATAGAGGTGTATGGGAGAGCCAAGTTATCAACCCTAAAAAAGGTACAGATACAACAAAACAGAGCCTTGAAAATACTGTATAGCAAAGACTATCTCACCCCAACTAAATCACTTCATAAAGACCTGGACTTACTTATGGTAACTGACATTTATAAAATATAAATTGCAAAATGTGTCTACAAGCAAAAAAATGGCCTCCTCCCTGAAATATTTGATAATCTCTTCAAAGAAAACAATCAGGTCCATTCCCATAACACACGACAGATAAATAACATACATCATAAACACACTAGAACCAAATATGGCAAAATAACAACTGAAAACCAAGGAACCAATATCTGGAACTCAATACCAGTAGAGCTTAGAAACCTTAAAACTTTGAAAACTTGTGTAAAAAACAAAATCGATTACCAGTAAAGAATATATATAATAGGATATAGTTGTTATTAACTAGTCGCATAATTTAAAATATCAAGTGGCTATGGCAAAGAACATAAGATTTACCCCTATTAACATACATGCAAAATAACTACTGATACTGCATCTAAGTAGGCCTACATGAATCCATGACACAATATACATATAATATTCCTATCCTTACTTAGTTTTTTACTAACTGTGAAGAGACGCATCAGTACCTCATCATAATCATTAGTTAAAAATGTAGTTTAAGTTTAATCATTTGTTATTGTCATCACTTGTTCATTCACATCATGGAGACTAGCTAGATAAGCATCGCTTTTCTGGGATCCTTTCTGTCTGTAAGGAATTTGTATGCATTTATTGTATCACCTCAGTTTATTGTAAACATACCTTGCAGAGAGTTAAAATAAAAGAATTGAATTGAGGATGGAACAGTTTTCCAGACCAACGGTAGAATCATTTGAGAGAAGGCTGGATTGACATTGGAGAGGACACCCACAATTATAGAGGGAGTGCATGTGACGTCATCACTCAGCGGTCAGCGGCCAGCCATCCTGGATTATGAGCATCCTCCCTAGCCATGTTGTAAATGCATGCAGATGTAGTAAAACAGAGTTTTCTTGTGTTCTGGGAGGTTCTGGGCAGTTTATATCCAATGTGTCTACTTACAGCACCTTAGCAACAACTTCTGAGGCCAAACTGCTCAAAACAGAGACAAATAAACCAACAAATCAGTAAATGAGCACAGTGTAGGCAGTTGCAAGCCTTCTGTATGTAATCCAATATGGCCACCAAAAGTTGTCTTGTGACATCATTACATCCCCTCTATATGACTTCAAATCTCTGTTAAAAAAATTAAGTTTTTTTACCATAACAAGCTAGCATTAGAGGCCAAATAGGGCCTAGATTAGCCAGAAGAGGATCTCTCAGATGATCTGATCTGAATATAATCAGCACTGGTATTTTCAAGTTCCACAAGTGTGTGGGTACCACAATGTCATGGCAAGCCCCATATTTTGTGTAATTTATGGTTTAGACAGCATCCATGGGACCCATGTGGGTCCTATATGGGCAGAATAGTCAGTTTGGGATCGACGTTGGTCCCATATGGGTACTCCCACATGGGTTTGCCCGGATATGGCCCATATACCGTTATTTGCTTCCTCAAGTGGATCACTTCCTCCTGGCTGACTTAGTTATATTCCTGAGGTGATTACCTTTAATTTATGTTATTTGATAGGGTTGTGTTGACATAAGCCAATGACACACGAACATGAATTTTATGCAAGTGCCAAATCAAATACATTTATTATAATTTAGGTGTTTATCTCAAATTAGAACTACTATCACCTTGTTCTAGTGGCTTTTGTCTCTTTTCACCCATGTAATTTTGGTAGATTTTGTTTTATTTGAAGAATAAATATATCAACCCCCTCTCTTTTAAAAGTGGATATAAATCCTAAATTGTGAGTAGTCCTATGAAACTCCTACATAATAAAATAATGCACCCACACATTCTACTTCCCACCAATGATAGACTAGATAACCGTTCCGAATGCGCATGCGCTGAAAACGGCGCTGGCAGTAAAGCAAAGGCGTACAGCCATTAACAACTCCTTAACCATGCTCTCCTGGAACTGTGCAGGACTGAAATCCAAGATAGCTCTTCTTGGCAACACCTTAAAAAGAGAGAAAATTGACGTTGCATTTCTCCAACAAACCTTTCTCATCGATATATCAAAGGCTACACCACATACCACATCCCCGCAGTAAGACGCGCAGCAGCAGGCAGACCCTCACGAGGAACCATCACCTTCGCAAGCAACCACATCCACTCCACCAAGATCCCACCCAACAGATTCAACCCTCATGCTGACACCCTTTGCATATGTCTCCACCTAGCACACTCCGTCATGGATGTATACAACATTTACAACCCTATCAACACTACTTACACTCTAAACCATATCTTCCGGGGCCTCGGCAATGGCACAGATCACCAAGTTGTCATGGGAGACTTTAACACCCACCACTCCTCCTGGAGACGCAACAACATCGATTCCCCTCGAGGCTGTGTCCTCCTAGCAGAGATGCTCGACTCAACATCCCATTCTATCCTCAACGATGGCTCGCCTACCTTCAGAGCAAGCACATCAATCGATCTCTGCATCACTGACTCCTGCATTGCAGTCGCAGCTTCCTGGGAGCTCACAACACTATACTCAGACCACCATGCAGATCTCCTCCACACCAATGCACCCAAAGTCACCCACCCCTCACCATCACCCAGATTCAACTTAAACCACGCAGACTGGGCAACCTTCAACCTTCGTCTAAAAAACTTAATAGATCTGAACCCACCGACCACATGTGATGAGTTCACGACACTCACTTACCAAGCAATGACAGACACCATAAAGCAAGCCATCTCCTGTAATCACATTGACCGCACCACCTCCAATGCAATTAGGAGAGCAAAAAGATTCTGTAATAAACTCCTGTACAAGCTACGCACAAACCCCAACTGAGGCACTGAGAATCTCGTTAAAATAGCCACCAGTTGGGCCAAAGATGTTGAGCTTGCCGAATCGGACAGGAAGTGGAAACTCTGGTGTACCAAAATAAACTCTCACACCACCTCCAGACAATTCTGGCGCAAACTGAACAGCATCCAGGGGAGACTCACCACCCCCCCACTCTACCCACACCCTGGCCAAATTGCAGCAGAACGCAACAAAAATTCACGGACAGAACAGACCCTGCAATCAACCTCCCTTATTCCCACCAACAAGCGCTCACCAGGAACTCAGCCTGGAGAGCCGACCTCATAGACATATCAATAGCCACAACATCCACCCATAATCTTGACACCCACCTGACCAGGGCTGAGCTTGACCGCGCCCTAGGCACCACCACAAAGAAGACAACCCCAGGAGCCGACGGAGTCCCTAACACTGCGTGGACAAAGTTATCTGCCACTAACAGGGAAACTCTCCTCCCCATCCTCGACAATATCTTCTACAATGCGGACATACCGCAATCTTGGAAGGATGCTGATATCATCTCCATCCCCAAGAAAACCCCGGGCCAAGTCAGAGCCATCTCCCTTCTGCAATCCCTCGGGAAGGTTAGCGAAAGAATTGTCCTCGCCCGACTCCAGATGGTCACAGAAGACCCCCACCACTAGCCTACCAGAGGAGGTCATTGGCTACCGAGGAGGACGAGGCACACAGCACGCCGTTGCCACCCTCATTGAGAGCATTTCCTATGGCCTCGGTAATGGACACGAGACAGCAACCATCTTCCTTGACCTTGAAAAAGCCTTTGAGCTTATAGACCACAACGTGGTACTGATAGCAATGGCTGATCTTGGCATCGCCGGCCGGCCCCTTGCGTATGTCCAAAATTACCTCCAGAAGAGGCGAGCCAGGGTACGTGTCCAAGGCACCTCTTCTCCCTACCTCCAACTAAAAAATGGCGTCCCCCAGGGTGCAGTGCTCAGCCCCCTCCTCTTCAATGCAGTGATGGCATCTCTCGTAAGGAGGCTTAAACAAGACCTAGCCACTCGAGAGATCACAGACACAACCATAGTCTGCTACGCAGATGACATCGCCATCACCTGCTCCCATGCGATCAACGCACAGGATCTCACTGAGCAGGTGCTCCACCTGGTAGGAAATGCCTGCCGAGACCTTGGACTAAAATTCTCCCCCACCAAGACCAAGATCATGCACATGTTCAGAGGTCAACACCTTCATCCCCTCTACCTAGATGGATCTGCTATTGAGTGGGTCTCCACCTTCGACTACCTACGTATCCGTCTAGACCGAGACCTCTGAACATGAGAGCCCTCTGCCACCACCTGACCACCAGAATGACCAACAGACTCCTCCTCATGAAGAGGATCTCCGGCTTCTCCTAGGGTGCCCCGGATGGTGTACTCTCACTGTTCTACCGCCAGGCAGTCCGCTCCCTCTGCGACTACGCCACACTCACTCTCACAGCCCTCGGGCTTGACAACCCCCGAACTCGACTACCCAAGAACAAGATCTTCCTGAACGAGTTCCAGAAACTTGAGAACATCCAACATCGGGCTGCCAGGCTTGTCCTCCGTGTTCTCAGCACCACCAGGATCGAGATCCTCCTCCTTGAATCCGGCCTCCCTCCCCTGCACCTCCGAGGCAAACAACTTCTCACCACCCACCTCACAAGAACCCTCTCCTCAGGCCTTTCACCAACAACCTGCAGAGCCACGGCCTACCTCCGAGATGGGACCCACGGTCACCCTCACATCTCCTACCGCCTCATGGACACCATCACCACCCTCAAGGACTCCCATGGACTCCTCTTCCCTCAGCCCTCACAAGCCACCATCCCAGTGGAAACATGAACCACCAACCTAGTTGCTGCCAAGGCGGCATACACCACCCCAGAACTCCACTCCCTGGCTCTCAATGCCATAACTCAGGCGAAGGTGGACTTTCCCCTCGCAAGGACCGTCAACACCGATGGCTCCCTTGACCCAACATCAGGTAGACCCGGAGCTGGGATCTTCATCCCCTTCTCCAACACAAAGAACACCACCAGGGTGTCAGACTTTGCTTCCACTCTCGATACTGAGCTCGCCGCCATTCACTTGGCCCTCGAAGACATCCACAACTCAAGTGCCATCATCATTACCGACTCTCTGAATGCCATCAAAGAGATCGCCCGCCCAAATGCCCGGCACTCCCTTGTCAATGCGATCCAGATTATAATCTTGACCAGACATCAGGTACACCTCAAAACAGTCCTGCTATGGGTCCCCTCGCATATATGACTGTATGGTAATGACCAGGCTGACTGTGCCGCTCTAGCCGGTGCCAACTGAGCAGACTTGGAGACAGCCATCCTTCCATCCATCACCAAACTGACCGCCGCCGCTTCTCGAGCCACCACCAAACTCTGGGAACGAGCCACACAGAAGGAACAAGTACGGAAGTCTTATTCAATAAGATGGCTCTGGTACACCCTAGTCAGAA
Organism: Branchipolynoe longqiensis; assembly: GCA_030323885.1. Lineage (NCBI taxonomy): Eukaryota > Metazoa > Annelida > Polychaeta > Phyllodocida > Polynoidae > Branchipolynoe > Branchipolynoe longqiensis. Next base: position 74,535,593 of record CM059197.1, on the reverse strand, counting down.
TGAACATCCCCCATCCAGTCGGCCTTCCTCCTTCTACCCAAGTCGCCGTCAACTGCTTCAGGACTGGCTACCGCCATTGGAATGATGTTCCCAACCTCCAGCGTTGTCCCTGCGTCACTAAGATCTTCAATGTAGCCCACATACTCGCCTCATGTGGCGCCATCGACAGATCTGCCATCAGTGACTTCATGGAGGATGCTGACCACCAACTCAGTGACAATAGGGCCGCTCTGGCTATCCTTTCCAGGAATTCCAAGTCATCCTGGAACGCACTTGCTCGCTTCTACCGCCAGAATGCAGACATCATCAACACAGTCAGTCACCCAGACCATGACACCGAGGAATAGCAGGCCCCACCTCATCGCCATAACTGACACTACCAACTAACCACTAATTTTCACTAACACAGGTAACCCCACCCACTGCCTAACTAATTCCATCCTCACTTCACTAATTCCTCTGGCCTTGCCGCACTTACTGTGCATACCGGTGAATCTGGAGGGACTGAAGTTTGGATCCTGGTCGAGTCAAACCAATGACTATAAAATAGGTACCTGTTGCTGCTCGGCGCTTGGCGTTAGGAGATCACGACAAGGACTGGGAGCACAGTGTCAGGATAATGTGACTGTGTGGGACATCGGGTCATGGTGCCGGCGGCCTGATTTCCCAGTGGGGCAGCACTATAAAGTTGCCATGAGTGCGCACTTTCACAAGTCAGTGCACGTCCTGGTATGGCCTAGGTTATTACTGGGGCATAAAACTACACCAACCACCCTGCCTCCCTCGCCCTCTCAGAGGACTGTGGTTGGGCTCTTAGGCTGCCTTTTTCCTTCATTCGTCCCCCACTCCCATCTCCCCTCTCAATTCCTCTGATCGCTACCCATCGGAAGCCAACTCCCGACCACATGGGACTGCTTTCAGCGGTGCCCATTTAGTGCTGCAGATTTGCAGCCTTCAGCGCACCAATGCGACTGAAAACTCCCCAAAAACAAAAACAAAAACCATTGAGTTTGCTGCTACGCCTAGGGCAAAACTTCGATTTTATTCAAAATTAATAAAAATACATAACAATTTGGCACAAACATGGATGGATGGATGCAATATAATAATATAATGAATATTGGTTATATATTTCTCTGAAACAAGTGTCCGTTGACACATTTGGCATTTTAATATTTAGAACAAGAATTAATAATAAGCCCTCCCCCCCCCCCCAAAAAAAAAACCCAAGCCAGCCGCTGTGTGAATAGAGGTAGGAAATAACCCCCCAAAACCAAGCCATGAATAGATAAATAAAAGTCCCCCCCCCCCCCTCAGCGATACAAAAAGAATCACACCCCTCTCACTCTCAGATACAAAAAGAATTATTAACATAATCTCCCCCTCCCGAGATAGTAAAACAAAATGAAAAAGAAGTACCCCCCTCCCTGAGATATATGAAAAAATAATTAAAATAATGTGAAAGCCTCCCCCCAAACCAAGCCAGCCACTGTGTGAATAGAGGTAGGAAATAACCCCCCCCCCCCCCCCCAAAAAAAAACCCCAAGCCATGAATAGATAAATAAAAGTACCCCCCGCCCCTCTCAGAGAAACAAAAATAATTATTAAAATAATCTCCCCCTCCCGAGATAGTAAAAAAAGAAAGAAGTACCCCCCCTAATTAAAAGCCGGAGATAGTATAACAAATATAAAATAGAGGCATAGGAGTTTTCATCTATTATCACTCAGTTTCCAACCTGGTCCCCTACAAGTTTAAACGAGCTCAAACGAGTTCAACCGTGGCTGGCTGGGTCGCACCGTGGCTGGTTGGGTGGCTCCGTAGAGCGCTGAATATGCTTATGTCTGCCTGAGTAAATGAATGCCAGGGACCAGGCTAGACCTCCACAGAGCTAGCAATGTAGTCAAATATTATTTGACTAGTTTATTGTTCAGACATTATCACATATTTATGTATCTTTTGCACAGATTAAATTGTTTGAAGTATATTTGAAATTTATCTACATTGATTTCTGTTTAAATCACACAATATCACTACTTACAGAATGGGAAACTCATCCTGCAAGGGTATGCTCAATATTACCCAGTGGGCAGCTTTTTTTCATCCTTTCGTCGCTGTGGACCCTTCTCCAGGCTAACTGTGAGGCACCCGTCAGGTGCTCTGCCTGCAAAGGTAATCACAAAGCCAAGAGTAGAGACTGCCCAGTGCGCATCCAGCTGTGGAAGCGGCTAAACCCACCCCTACTTCCCCCTCCTGCCTGGCCCACTCCCCCCACCCAACCTGAGGCCCCCCCTACTGCTGCCCTCCCTGTCCAACCTGATGCCCTCCCTTCCACTGCCCCTCCTTCTCCCTCTGCTTCCTCCTACCCACCCCTCACCACCACCAACGCATTGTCCCTCCACCCCAGCCCTGCCCCTCTGCCCCCCTCACTCCTCTCCCTCAACCTCACCGCCCCCAAACCCAAGATCTCCCACCCCTACTCCTCCCACCCACAGACCAGATCCATCTCCACTCAAACTGTAGCCACTGCTGACTCCTTCACCCAAACCACCTTCCCCTCCACACCAAGCGACCCCCCTGCCCGCGACCCAAATCCCACCCCTATATTCCTCCACATTCTTAATACATCACTTTCCAGAATAACACCCAGTATCTCAGTTGAGGCCCTAGCCTTCGGCTTAATTAACTGGCTCCAAGTCGACTCCAACATCCAGCATCTCCTTCCGCATGTCCCAAAAGACCTGCCAGCTTCTTTTTGTGCCGCCCTGACAGCTCAAAATGGAGGTACACAATAATGCCCCCACCAGCCCGCACTCCCATCCCCGTTCCACTAACAACTCTTTAACCATTCTCTCCTGGAACTGTGCCGGACTGAAATCCAAGATGGCTCTTCTTGGCAACACCTTAAAAAGAGAGAAAATTGACGTCGCACTTCTCCAAGAAACCTTCCTCATCGATCCACCCCATATCAAAGGCTACACCACATACCACATCCCCGCAGTAAGACGCGCAGCAGCAGGCAGACCCTCAAGAGGAACCACCACATTCGTAAGCAACCACATCCACTCCACCAAGATCCCACCCAACAGATTCAACCCTCATGCTGACACCCTTCGCATACGTCTCCACCTAGCACACTCCGTCATGGATGTATACAACATTTACAACCCTGTCAACACTACTTATACTCTAAACCACATCTTCCGGGCCCTCGGCAACGGCACAGATCACCAGGTTGTCATGGGAGACTTTAACACCCACCACTCCTCCTGGGGACGCAACAACATCGATTCCCCTCGAGGCTGTGTCCTCCTAGCAGAGATCCTCGACTCAACATCCCATTCTATCCTCAACGATGGCTCGCCTACCTACAGGGCAAGCACATCAATCGATCTCTGCATCACCGACTCCTGCCTTGCAGCCGCAGCTTCCTGGGAGCTCACAACACTATACTCAGACCACCACGCAGCTCTCCTCCACACCAATGCACCCAAAGTCACCCACCCCCCACCATCACCCAGATTCAACCTAAACCACGCGGACTGGGCAACCTTCAACCTTCGTCTAAAAAACTTAATAGATCTGAACCCACCGACCACATGTGATGAGTTCACAACACTCACTTACCAAGCAATGACAGACACCATAAAGCAAACCATCTCCTGTAATCACACTGGCCGCACCACCTCCAATGCAATGAGGAGAGCAAAAAGATTCTGCAACAAACTCCTCTACAAGCTACGCACGAACCCCAACCGAGGCACTGAGAATCTCGTTAAAATAGCCACCAGTTGGGCCAAAGATGTCGAGCTTGCCGAATCAGACAGGAAGTGGAAACTCTGGTGTACCAAAATAAACTCTCACACCACCTCCAGACAACTCTGGCGCAAACTTAACAGCATCCAGGGGAGACTCACCACCCCCCCCACTCTACCCACACCCTGGCCAAATTGCAGCAGAACACAACAAAATGTTCACGGACAGAACAGACCCTGCAATCAACCTCCCTTATGCCCACCAACAAGCGCTCACCAGGAACTCCACCTGGAGAGCCGACCTCATAGACATTTCAACAGCCACACCATCCACCCATAATCTTGACACCCACCTGACCAGGGCTGAGCTTGACCGAGCCCTAGGCAACACCACAAAGAAGACAACCCCGGGAGCCGACGGAGTCCCTAACACTGCATGGACAAAGTTATCTGCCACTAACAGGGAAACTCTCCTCCCCCTCCTCGACAATATCTTCTACAATGCGGACATACCCCAATCTTGGAAGGATGCTGATATCATCCCCATCCCCAAGAAAACCCTGGGCGAAGTCAGACCCATCTCCCTTCTCCAATCCCTCGGGAAGGTTAGTGAAAGAATTGTCCTCGCCCGTCTCCAGATGGTCACAGAAGACCCCACCACTGGCCTACCTGAGGAGGTCATCGGCTACCGAGGAGGACGAGGCACTCAGCACGCCGTCGCCACCCTCATTGAGAGCATTTCCTATGGCCTTGGTACTGGACATGAAACTGCAATCATCTTCCTTGACCTCGAGAAAGCCTTTGAGCTCATCGACCACAACGTGGTACTGACATCAATGGCTGATCTTGGCATTGCCGGCCGGCCTCTTGCATATCTCCGAAATTACCTCCAGAACAGGCGAGCCAGAGTATGTGTCCAAGGCACCTCTTCTCCCTACCTCAAACTAAAAAATGGCGTCCCCCAGGGTGCAGTGCTCAGCCCCCTCCTCTTCAATGCAGTGATGGCATCTCTCGTTAGGAGGCTTAAACAAGACCTAGCCACCCGAGAGATCACAGACACAACCATAGTCTGCTACGCAGATGACATCGCCATCACCTGCTCCCATGCGATCAATGCACAGGATCTCGCTGAGCAGGTGCTCCACCTGGTAGGAAACGCCTGCCGGGACCTTGGACTAAAAATCTCCCCCACCAAGACCAAGATCATGCACATGTTCAGAGGTCAACCACTTCACCCCCTCTACCTAGATGGATCCCCTATCGAATGGGTCTCCACCTTCGACTACCTAGGTATCCGTCTAGACCGAGACCTGAACATGAGAGCCCTCTGCCGCCACTTGGCCACCAGAATGACCAACAGACTCCTCCTCATGAAGAGGATCTCCGGCTTCTCCTGGGGCGCCCCGGACAGTGTACTCGCACTCTTCTACCGCCAGGCAGTCCGCTCCCTCTTCGACTACGCTGCGCCCACACTCGCTCTCACAGCCCTCGGGCTTGACAACCCCCAAACTCAACTACCCAAGAACAAGATCTTTTTGAACGAGTTCCGGAAACTTGAGAACATCCAACACCGGGCTGCCAGGCTTGTCCTCCGTGTTCCCGGCACCACCAGGATCGAGATCCTCCTCCTTGAATCCGGCCTCCCTCCCCTCCACCTCCGAGGCAAACAACTTCTCACCACCATCTCACAAGAACCCTTTCCTCAGGCCTTTCAACAACAATCCGCAGAGCCGCGGCCTACCTCCGAGATGGGACCCGCGTTCACCCTCACATCTCCTACCGTCTCAAGAACGCCATCACCACCCTCAAGGACTCCCACGGACTCCACATTGCAGACTTCGCCCTGAGCCCTCTCAAGCCACCTTGGTTTCCATCCCAGTGGAAACCCGAACCACCAACCTAGTTGCTGCCAAGGCGGCTTACACCACCCCAGAACTCCACTCCCTGGCTCTCGAGGCCATAACTCAGGCGAAGGTGGAATTTCCTCTCGCAAAGACTGTCTACACCGATGGCTCCCTTAACCCAACATCAGGTAGAGCAGGAGCCGGAATCTTCATCCCCTTCTCCAACACAAAGAACACCACCAGGGTGTCAGACTTTGCTTCCACTCTCGATACCGAGCTCGCCGCCATTCACTTGGCCCTCGAAGACCTCCACAACTCAAGTGCCATCATCATTACCGACTCTCTGAATGCCATCAAAGAGATCGCCCACCCAAATGCCCGACACTCCCTTGCCGACGCAATCCATATTAAAATCTTCACCAGACATCAGGCACACCTCAACACAGTCCTGCTATGGGTCCCCTCGCATATAGGACTGTATGGTAATGACCAGGCCGACTATGCCGCTCTAGCCGGTGCCAACCGAGCAGACGTAGAGACAGCCATCCTTCCATCCATCACCAAACTGGCCGCCGCCGCTTCTCGAGCCACCACCAAACTCTGGGAACGAGCCACACAGAAGGAACAAGTACGGAACCCTTATTCAATAAGCTGGCTCTGGTACACCCTGGTCAGAACGAACATCCCCCATCCAGTCGGCCTTCCTGCTTCTACACAAGTCGCCATCAACCGCTTCAGGACTGGCTACCGCCGTTGGATTGATGTCCCCAACCTCCAGCGCTGTCCCTGCGGAACTAATATCTTTAATGTGGCCCACATACTCGCCTCATGTGGCGCCATCGACAGATCTGCCATCAGCGACTTCATGGAGGATGCTGACCGCCAACTCAGCGACAATAGGGCCGCTCTGGCTATCCTCTCCAGGATTTCCAAGTCATCCTGGAACGCACTTGCGCGCTTCTACCGCCAGAATGCAGACATCATCAACACTGTCGGTCGCCCAGTTCATGACATCGGGGACTAGCAGGCCCCACCTCATCGCCATAGCTGACTTGGTGCCACTACTAACTAACCACTAATTTTCACTGCAACAAACAGGTAACCCCACCCTCTGCCTAACTAATCCCATCCTCACTTCACTTCTTCCTCTGGCCTTGGCCGGACTTACGGTGCATACCGGTGAATCTGGAGGGACTGAAGTTTGGATCCTGGTCGAGTCAAACCAATGACTTATAAAATGGGTACCTGTTGCTGCTAGGCGCTTATGAAATCAGGACAGGGACTGGGCGCACAGTGTCAGGATAATGTGACTGTGTGGGACATCGGGTCATGGCGCCGGCGGCCTGATTTCCCAGTGGGGCAGCACTATAAAGTCGCCATGAGTGCGCGCTGTTACAAGTCGGTGCACATCCTTGTATGGCCTAGGGTCTTACTGGGGTGTAAAACTACACCAACCACCCAGCCTCCCCCGGCCCTCTCAGAGGACTGTGGTTGGACTCTTAGGCTGCCTTGTTCCTTCCTCCCGCCCCCTCCCCCCTGCCCCTCAATTCCTCTGATCACTACACACCGGAACCCAACTCCCGACCACATGGGACTGCTTTCAGCGGTGCCCATTCAGTGCTGCAGATTTGCAGCCTTCAGCGCACCAATGGGACTGAAAACTCCCCAAAACAACAACCTTCTCCAGGCAGAGGCACAGGAGTTTTCATCTATTATCACTCAGTTTCCAACCTGGTCCCCTAGCCTTTGTACCGGAAACAAGTTTAAACGAGCTCAAACGAGTTCAACCGTGGCTGGTTGGGTCGCTCCATGGCTGCTTGGGTCGCTCCGTAGAGCGCTGAATATGCTTATGTTCTGTCCAGGACGCGTGCGTGGCGCGGGCGGCATGGGGTTCTCAGGCGCAATTAGCGAACACACTGGATGCGTCTGCCACGCATCTGCCAAGTGGCAAATAATGCCATTTGTGGTACACACATAAAACACTGTGTGGTACACGCACATAACACACTGTGTGGTACACACAGATAACACACAAAACACGCTGTGTGGTACACACATAACACACTGTGTGGTACACACATAACACGGGAAAAATTCAAGTCAAGTCGTGGAAAGTCAAGTCGTGTAAAGTCAAGTAAAGTCAAGTCGGGTAAAATCAAGGAAAAATTTGGGAAAATTTGGTCAATGTCGGGAAAAGTTGGGCAAAGTCGGGCAAAGTCGGGCAAAGTCGGGAAAAGTCGGGCAAAGTCAGTGAAAAGCCAAGCGGCACCACCCGTCAACCGGCAAAATCGCTCCAAAAGCGATTCGCGACGCCCGCGCGACGCCCGCACGAGAACCGCCCGCGCCAGTGTGTATTACAAGCTGCAGCGAACGCACTGGACGCGTTTCTGGCGCGGGTGTCAAGCGTCGCGCATGCGTCAAAAATCAAAATGTATGTAATAATGGCCGTAAACGACCCGGGCGACTCGGGTCACCCGAGTCGTCAGAATTTCAAATCGAACACCGCGAGTGGAGTCGAGAAATACACGTGCCGTGTGCAAAACGAACAGGTGTTGTGGTTTCCGAGGCACACCAGTTTGCCAGGGACACATCCATTCAAATGCATTGTCAATGGCCGTGAGCAAATCTTCATACAGAAAAAGTCAAATATGTCTCAAATTACACCACCTAGAAACAAATCGCTTGGTACACATATAGAAAACATCTTTACCATAAAGATTATATTAAATTTATAAGGTTAGGGTTCTTGATTTCTATTAATTTTGAATAAAACTAATGTTTTGCACTGGGTGTACCATCAAACTCAAGGCATTGTCAATGGTCATGAGCAATCTTCATACAGAAAATACAAAAAAAGTGAAATATCTCTAAAACGACACCACCTAGAAACATTATATTAAATTTATAAGGTTAGTGACGATGCTGTTTGATTGTGACGTATGCGCAGAAGAGATGTGTCCCTGGCAAACTGGTGTGCCGCGGAAACTGCAACACCGGCACCAGTAACCCAGCTCTTGGTTGGGGTTTGCTAGGAGCGATGACGTCACATCTGTGCTGGTACCTGTAGGATAATAGCTACCAGGGCCACGTTCAGAGTCCATCTCGGCGGTGCCTCGGCGACGGGCATGACGTCACGCCAGTCTGAACAGCAAAAGCAGTTTTTCGCCTAAAAAATGGCCACCCCCATAGATGGTGGCCATTTGCAATGGGAAAGCTGTGCTGTGATAGGATGAAACCACTGGATACGGCGGCCATTTTCGAGGCACTTTTTGTCTCCTATCTGAAAAGGGAGGCGTCGCGGAGACGTCGCCGCGACGCACCCTGAACGCAAATAGGCCAAAAAGCATCGCCGAGATGTCGCCGAGATGTACCCTGAACGTGGCCCAGTATGACTCCGAGGTGTTGTTTTAATGCTCTTTTATTTAATAACCCAGATTGTTAGCTTCTACAATCGTAAAATACTTTAAATCCTATTTTGCTGTACATATATCAGTTATTGAAAAAAAAGAAGAAAAAAAAGAAGAGTTTTAGATTAAGCCACCATTTTGTCCTCCCCAAGCATATTCGTTTATTCAACCCGAGTCTGTAAGATGTGCGCATGCGCCAAAAAGTGGCTCGGGTGACCCGAGTTGATTAATCGATTACGCCCAAAGAGAAGCCGAACACACCGGAGCGGGCGGTTCTCGTGTGGATGTCGCTCGGGCATCACAAATCGCTTTTGGAGCGATCTTTTACGCTTGACGTGTAGTGCTGCTTGGCTTTTGACTGAATTTGCCCAACTTTGCCTGACTTTGCCTGCCTTTGCCCGACTTTGCCTGACTTTGCCTGACTTTGCTCGACTCTACCCTAAGTCTTATGTGTTTGTACCACACAGTGTGTTATGTGTGTGTACCACCCAGCGCGTTATGTGTGTGTACCACACAGTATGTTATGTGTGTGTAATACACTGTGTGTTATTTGTGTGTACCACAGTGTCGTATGTGTGTGTACCACAGTGTCATATGTGTGTGTACCACACAGTGTGTTATGTGTGTGTAACACACAGTGTGTTATGTGTGTGTACTACACAATGTGTTATGTGTGTGTAACAAACAGTCTGTTATGTGTGTACCACACAGTGTGTTATGTGTGTGTGTAACAGACCGTGTGTTATGTGTTAACACAGTGTGTTATCTGTGTGTAACACACAGTGTGTTATGTGTGTGTACCACACAGTGTGTTATGTGTGTATACCACACAATGTGTTATGTGTGTGTAACACACAGTGTGTTATGTGTGTCTAACAGATAGTGTGTTATGTGTGTATGACACATCGGGTTATGTGTGTGTACCACACAGTGTGTTATGTGTGTACCACACAGTGTCTTATGTGTGTAACACACAGAGTGTTATGTGTGTGTACCACACAGTGTGTTGTGTGTGTAACACACAGTGTGTTATGGGTGTGTAATGCACAGGGTGTTATGTGTGTACCACACAGTGTGTTATGTGTGTGACACACAGTGTTATGTCTGTTTACCACACAGCATGTTATGTGTGTCTACCACACAGTGTGTTATGTGTGTGTAACAGACGGTGTGTTATGTGTATACCACACAGTGCGTTATGTATGTGTACCACACAGTGTGTTATATGTGTGTAACACACAGTGTGTTATTTGTGAACCACACAGTGTGTTATGTGTATACCACACAGTGTGTTATGTGTTTCTAACACACAGTGTGTTATCTGTGTGTACCACACAGTGTGTTATGTGCGTGTACCACACAGTGTGTTATATGTGTACCACAATTAGAGCTTCCGTCTACGTGTTGGTAGATCGTGGGGTCATGGGTTCGAACCCTGGTCGAGTCAAACCAATGACTTAAAAATTTATACTTGTTGCTTCCTAGCCAGGCACTCGGCATTATTAGGATAGGGCAAGGACTGGTTTGCTCAGTGTTAGGATAATGTGACTGAGTGGGATATCAGGTCATGGTGCTGGTGGCCTGGCCTGGTCCAGTGGGGCAGCACTATAAAGTGGCCATGAGTGTGCACTGTCACAAGTCGGTACCCGTCCTGTGGCGTTCTCGGTGGCGGACTGGTTAGAGTGTCTGAATTTTTTCTAGGTCAGACTCCTAATCTGAGGGTCAGCAGTTCGATTCCCCGTGCCCCCAGCCCTGCCAATTTGGATTTCCACAACTGTGTATAACTTACAGCGTCATCAAAGGCCAGTTGCTCTCATACCATGTCTATGTGGTGTGGGAGGTTAAAAATCCCTTGGGTCGTTAAAAGTGTAGGCCCGGGCTTTCTATCGACCAGAAGTGGAGTGGGGAAGACCAGTCGTCTGTGACTGGGATTTCCCCTGCTTGGGACAACTAATGTATCAAAAATACTAAAAGTGAGAGACAAATAAGTGTTCACACTTCCTGTCTACCATTCGCTATATATAAAAAAAAAAAAAAAAATATGACCTTAGATGTTGCTTGGATGTAAAACAACAACAAACAAACAAACAAATGACATTATTTGCCGCTTGGCAGATGCGTGGCAGACGCATCCAGTGTGTTCGCTATTTGCGCGTGAGAACCACATGACGCCCGCTTGTACTTGACGCCCGCGCGACGCACGCGTCCTGTCTATCCGTAGCGGCTTAAAATCATGTTACGTCCACACTTGGGGCTGGTTACTCAATAGACTAGATCACCATTCCAGCCGCGCGGTGCATTGTGGGATGCGTGGAAGAAAAATAACCCCCCGCGAAGCACATGGCTCATGATAAGACACTGGGTGCAGCTATGAAATTAGATAAAAGAATCACCATGTACTTGTAGTACACGGATGAACGACAACGTAGTCTAAATATTGGCGAAAATAGCTTTAGTATGGAACAGGAAGTGGAATATCTGGTTCAAATATCAAATGGCTACTTATATCGGCACAGATTTGGTGAAATGGGAGAGAATGCAAAAAGACAAAAAGACAATATGCTTATCTCAGCTCTTGTTTGAAACATAAGCCCTGTTTACACGGGCGATTTAAAACGCCACATATAAAAGCCTTGCCTAGATCGCCTCACATTTGCCGTGTAGATGCGGCTCTGTGGCGTTTTAGGGCTGAATCGCTTCATATGAAACGCTTCATCTATACCACCTCGGGAGGTGGTTTATTTGAAGCGATTCAGCTGGTTCCCGGCAGTGTTAGGGCCCGATTAGGTGCTCGCCGGCTACAGGCGCACCACAGGCTGCTGGTTCCCGGCGCCAAAACACTTTTTAAACTCTGTCCTTGTAAACGCACCTCAAAAACGCCTCATATAAATCGCCTTGTCTAGATCGTTTCACAATTCCCCGTGTAAACACGGCTATAGAATACCAACAAAAAAATATATATATAATAAATTAAATTGTTAATCTTTTATCTAGAATTGCATTCAGATTAATTTAAAGTTGCATAATCCGATGAAAACATCAAATTTTCAAAACCAAAACAGTTATCTAGATTTGATTCTACATATCCAACTATAGACACTAGTGCACTTATTAAGCATTTGTTGCTGCATAGACAGGCATAATAAGTGAATTAATCGAACTCATTACTACTGAAGTCTATGGTGTCAGAGTTTTGGCGTGCTTGCCAAAATTATTTTGGCATGTTTTGACATAGATTATAACGATTAGTGTGAGAGAGAGATTAAACGGAGAATAAACATTTCCAAAACAACATTTCTAAAGATGCAGAAAGTACTAACATCTAGAGACATAAATATAAAAACAAGACCCCGACTGCTAAAATGCTATGTGTGGTCTACACTTTTATATTGCTGCGAGACATGGACTTTGAAGAAAGCAATAACAACAAAGCTCGAGGGATTTGAAATGTGGCAATACAGAAGAATGTTAAAAATTCCATGGACAGCAATGATAAGCAACGTGGAGGTCCTAACAAGAATGAAAATAAAGAGACAGATAATACAAATGATCAAAAACAGAAAAATTTATTACTTTGGCCACATGATACGACACCAGGAATCACAGAGAAGAATATTGGAAGGAAAGATAGAAGGGAAAAGACCAAGTGGGAGAAGGAGAACAACATGGATGGACAACATCACTGAGTGGACAGCAATGAGCTATGCGGAATGAGTGAGAGGAACGAATGACAGGAAGAGATGGAGGTCCATTGCAGCCAACCTTCTTTGAGAAGACGGCACCCATTGATTGAGTATACTATATTTATCTCAGAAAATAGCAAAAACTCAAAAGCATCGGACTATGCAACTTTAATCAGCACATCTTATACCGTCTGCATTTAGATTGAGAACAATCTCGGCACTCAGACTAGTGTGAACCACAGCCCGAGTCGGTTTTACTCATTTTATAAGCGAGTTCAGCATTGGCCGAGCGCATGTGCGAGTCCGACTTCCGGTCGTCGCTGTAGGGATAAACAAAGCCACGTTTTGCACTGCAAGTATGGCAGTGAGCAATCTTCTTACAGAAAAAGTGAAATATCTCTAAAACCATACCACCTAGAAACAAATCGATTGGCACACATATAGAAAACATGTTTACCAAGAATATTATATTAAATTGATAAGGGTAGGGTTCTGGATTTCTATTAATTTTGAATAAAATAACCGTTTTGCACTGCACGTAGCGCAAACTCAGTGCATTGTCAATGGCCGTGAGCAATCTTCTTACAGAAAAAGTGAAATATCTCCAAACCCACACCACCTAGAGACAAACTGCTTGGACCACATATAGAAAACATATTCAACGAATAGATTATATTAAATTTATATGGTTAGGGTTCTGCATTTCTATTAATTTTGAATAAAACTAACGTTTCGCACTGTGCGTTCCACTAAACTCAATGGCCGTGAGCAATCTTCTTACAGAAAAAGTGAAATATCTCTAAAACCACACCACTTAGAAACACATAGCTTGGTACACATATAGAAAACATGTTTACCAAAAAGATTATATTAAATTGATATGGTTAGGGTTCTGGATTTTTATTAATTTTGAATGAAACTAACGTTTTGCACTGCGCGTAGTCATGCAGTAATGACGCACGTGGGTTTGTTTATACCGATGACTTCCCATCAACCACCGCGCGCCCGAGATGCTGAACTCGCTTATTCACCTGGGGCGTAATCGATTAATCAACTCGGGTCACCCGAGCCACTTTTTGGCGCATGCGCACATCCTACAGACTAGGGTTGAATAAACGAATGCGCTTCTCCGTGCTCGGGGTGTAAAAAATGGTGGCTTAATCTAAAACCTAATTATTTGTTTTAATAACCAATGTAAATACAGCAAAATAGGATTTAAAGTATTTTATGATCGTATAAGCTGACAATCTGGGTTATTTTTTAAAAAGCATTAAAATAGCGAATAGGATTTATACTGGTAACTGTTATCCTACAGGTACCAGCCCAGGTGTGACGTCATCGTTCCTAGCAAACCCCAGCCAAGAGGTGGGTTACTGGCGTCAGGTCGTTTTGCACACGGCACGTGTTTTTGTCGACTCCACTCGCGGTGTTCGATTTGAAATTCTGACAACTCGGGTGACCCGAGTCGCCCGGATGGCGTTAATCGATTACGGCCGTGGAGGCACACAAACGGCATCTAGCGGAAAACATGGGAACTGGAAACGGACCACACCGGCCGCCTGGCATGTTACGTCGTGTTTGATTGGTTCCTCCCACATGCATCACCAAGCTGAATCTGTGGACTCTTGTTGTGGTGTGTGCGTGCTTAAACCTCTGCTTGGAGTTCGCGATCTGGCGTGCATCCTGTCGGTCCACCAAGTAGGCTTTTCTGCCGGGGGGAACTACGTATTTTCCTCCGGTTTTCCGGACTACCTCCAATGGCTCTACCCGGGGTTCAGAAAATGCCTGGGATGCTAGAGATAGGGAAAATAGCATCAGGAAATGAGCCACCTCTTCTAACAACTGACGAGAAGCAAAGCATCTTGAAATATGACAGGTCGGTAGTTTTTTGGGGGCCATTCACCTATCAATTTTCCAAATTGACACAAAGTTTGTCTATTATTATACGATAGAAATTACCCGTTTAAATGCTCTGCTAACACATTACTCTTTCTCTCGACAGTCGACTGTATGGATTTATGAAACTTGACAGTCCAGAGGAAGCTGCAAAGAAGACACTCTTGACAAAAGTAAGTATTCAGGATTCAAGTCCTTAGTTCACTGACCTCCCTCCATCCAACTGCGATTATTTTGCCCATCCCCTCTCGCGCTACATTACAAACAACACAACTCAAACTAAGTTTGCTATATTTATGTTAAATCAATATCGGAGTTATTTATGGTATGAAACCTGAGTGTAACAAATCATCAAGTTTAATGCCTACACCTACAATATGATTATGCAGGTCATCCGCAATACGTTATATGATATAAAAAAAAAGGAGCGAGGTCCAGATTGTTTATTTACGCAGCACACCAACATTGGCCTATTATCGCCCACCCTCAGCTGTTAGGTCTTATACTTCGAGGCCAAGTTTGATTTGCTCCGATACTATCGGCGATAGGATATATGTGCTTTGGAACTGCTTAATCAAGTCAGGCATATTTGGTTCCTTTAAAAACATGTATCTGACACAGACTTGTAGATACACCCCTAGACAAATATACTAATTATAACATTAACAACATTTCTTTGTAGTTTCTTTATTAATGTTCAGATCCTGATCAAACTTCACACCAACTTAGGTTCTTCTTCGTATAGCAAATCACCCCAGCTTATCGAAGCTGATATACAAAAATTAGATCATAGGAAAATGTAGGTTTCCATGGCAACTGTAATACAATCACTCCCACCTACAATATGAGTCAACTGTAGCTGTCAGATCCTGATGAAATTTCACATCAAGGTTCTTCTTGGTCTGGCAAATCACCTCAGGCTCAGCTTATCAAAACTGATATAAAAAATGAGATCACAGAAAAATGTATGTTTCCATGGCAACTGTAATACAATCATGCCCACAACTGCAGTTTCTTTATTAATGGTTTGATCCTGATCAAACTTGACATCAAGGTTCTTCTTCGTATAGCAAATCATCCGAGCTTATCAAAACTGATATAAACAAATTAGATCACAAGAAAATGTAGGTTTCCATGGCAGCCATAAAATTCTGACCTAGACTAGAGAATCCAGTCAAAACTGCCTGACACCAACCAGAGAGCGTGTATATAAACAGATGAGAGGGACAACTCCCATACTAGACCGTGTAACACCTGCCGACTGTGGCGCTCCAAGTGGTGGTTGTTGAACAGTATATGACACAGCTGTCAAACTCAAGGCATTGTCAATGGTCGTGTGCAATCTTCCTACAGAAAACGTTAAATATCTCTAAAACTACAACACCTAGCAACAAACTGATTGGAATACACATAGGAAACATGTTTACCAACAAGATTATATTAAATTGATATGGTTAGGGTTCTGGATTTCTATTAATTTGGAATAAAACTGACGTTTTTCACTACGCGTACGGCAAACTCAAGGCATTGTCAATGGTCGTGTGCAATCTTCCTACAGAAACCGTTAAATATCTCTAAAACTACAACACCTAGAAACAAACTGATTGGAATACACATAGAAAACATGTTTACCAACAAGATTATATTAAATTGATATGGTTAGGGTTCTGGATTTCTATTAATTTGGAATAAAACTGACGTTTTTCACTACGCGTACGGCAAACTCAAGGCATTGTCAATGGTCGTGTGCAATCTTCCTACAGAAAAAGTGAAATATCTCTAAAACTACACCAAATAGAAACAAGCCGCTTAGTACACATATAGAAAACATGTTTACCAAAAGGATTATATTAAATTGATAAGGTTAGGCTTCTCCATTTCTATTAATTTTGAATAAAAACAAATGTTTTGCACTGCACGTACCGTCAAACTCAAAGCTTGTTCAACACTAACCGCCAGGAACGCCACTGTAGCCTGTGTTACCGATTTTCGCGGGAGTTGTCCCTCTCATCTGTTTATATACACGCTCTCTGCACCAACTTTTGGCTGCCAGATTCTAGAGTTGCGATTCCAGTTGTAGTCATTGTATGACCATTTTTTAGGAATAAAAAATGCTAAAGTTTCACATTCTAATAGTTAACATGGACATTCCTCGCAGTCTTACCTCTGATTTTTGCATCTGAAGACTTGAATGGCTTAGTAAAATGCCTTTCAAATGTCGTACAACACTGAGAAAAGTCTCTATCTGTGCTTAAGTTTTTGGTGCTTCAAAAACGAATGTAACAACGAATGTACTGTGCATGTGCTTCATGTGCGGTGCCGTTTTCCGACACGACGGTGCCACTCAGAAGGTCGCAAAAAGTTGTACGAGTTTTATAGGCCCGTCGACAGTGGCGCCCCCGGCGGATTGTAGGGTACCTCCTACCTAGACTTAGATAAAGGATTCACCCTGTACTCGGCGTAACTCGCAGTACACAGGTGAATACCAGCTGTATATAAAAGCTGTCGAAAAAGCGGGGAAATGAAATGGGAGCCTAATTTCACAATCTAAGAAGCAACAATTATTCTTTTGATATGTCTTAATATTTCCCCTCTACCTTTGAGTTGAAAATTATAATAAAACATATAGTTTAATAGAATTTATAGTTGAAATCGACGGCGTTCTATGGCCGCCATCTTGTCTTTTTGCACTTTCTCCTATTTCACCAACTCTGTGCCGATATATGTAGCCATTTGATCCTGGAACCACAGTTTCTAGTTCCTGTTCCATACTAAAGCTATTTTCGCCCGTATTTAGACTATGTTGTCATTCACCCGTGTACTGCGAGTACAGGGTGAATCTTTTATCTACCCTAGACTAGGCCTCGATAAAAGATTCAGCCCGTACTTACCCAGTCACAGTAGGAGTGAAAACTAACCCGTTAGAAAAGCTAGTGACGAATTTCGACATGGCAAGGAAATGAATTGAGCTGGTAAATTCTGAATTTAAGAATCAAAATATATTCTTCACACAAATCTTCATATTTAACAACTACTTTTCATTTGAAATATATAATGAACATTTTGTTTAAAGAATTTTAATAATAAAATCGACGGCGTTTTATCGCCGCCATCTAGACCGGGGGCTAGACCATGGCTCGTCCGGGTAGGTGTGACTGCGAGCCCCAAAACGACCAAAATTGCGATTTTATCCGGGGGTGGTCTGCACTAAAAATCCGGGGCTCGTCCGGGTAGGTGTGACTTAGGCTTAATAGCCCCTGTACTATAACTTAAGTAAGCTGTGAATCTTTTATCTAATACTGGAATCAACTTTGAAAGTGAAATTGAAAGCATTTTGTTGTCACCATTTTGTCTCTTTGCATTATCTTGCATTTCACCAACTCTTTGCCGATGTAAGTAGCCATTAGATACTGGGACCAGGAATTCCACTTCCTGTTCAATTCTAAAGCTATATTCACCCGTATTTAGATTAGGTTGTCATTCACCCCTACTGTGTGTAGGGGTGGAATTTTATCTAAAGTAGTCTGAGGGTAAGAGATCAATCTTTTATCTAAGTGTTCCTTAGCTTGCAGTATAATTCATTGTCTAGTAAAGGTGCCATGTTTATCGGATTGAATCATATGGCATTGTCACAACAAATTGAACAATGTGAGTTGATTGTCAATGGTACACAGTACATTAGTGTAGAGCTGCTGAACTAAGAGAAAATGCTATCGAACCAAGACAGCGGCCACTGGATTCGCTTCATTCAACATTAAATGTCTAGTAATCTAGATAATTGCATAAATTGTGCACTTTACATCTAGCGGGCTATGAAAACTGAGTTTATAAAGAGAATATTAAGCTGCTTAGAATGGAGCTTGGTATGAATATATCCGTAACCCAGGCATTTGACAGGTTTTATGTCGTTTTTTAAACAAAGTTGCGCAGTAGCTAGTTCCAATGATCTGGTATGATATGCGTGGTTCAATTTGTTTCATCGCTTTACTTCCCTCAAACGATATGATCAGTATTTTACTGGTTGCTAGGGGAAAACCTCTAATATATTAGCTTTAAGCTAAGTTTTCAGATGTAGGGACGGTTGTATCATAAATGGGATTGTACCACCATTTTTCACTTAAATACAAGTATAAAATGTACTCAATGTTTTCACAAATAAACATCCTACCTGGATGAGTAATTGTTAATTGTGTTTCTTTTAGGCGCACTGTTGGTACTTATCTTCATTTTTTAAAATCATCAACAGGCGGTGGTGAGCATTGAACGCACCCTGGCGGTATGTATGGAGAAGGAGCAGGAGGCGCCACCTGGGGAGCGTACCGGGAACCAGGTCAACCCGCGTCTCTACTGCATTCTTGGACATTTGAACCTTCTCATGGAAAACTATCCAAAAGGTAGCTTTTCTTTTTCTTCTGTAGATTTAATTATTTCTTTTATAGCGCAGCGTAGTATTCAATATATATCAACGATCAGAGAGTCAAACCAATGACTTAAAGATTGATACTTGTTGCTTCCTAGCCTGGTGCTCGGCATTATTAGGATATGGCAAGGACTGGTTGGCTCAGTGTCAGGATAATGTGACTGAGTGGGATATCGGGTTATGGTGTCGGCGGCCTGGTTTCCCAGTGGGACAGCACTATAAAGTCGCCATGAGTGCGCACTGTCACAAGTCAGTACCCATCCAAATATGACTTTACATGTTGCTAGGACATAGAACAACAAACACACAAACAAATCGACGATCAGATATGAAGACATCTAGACATGAAGACATCTATACTTTAAATGACGATTTAATACTGTGATTTCCTATACCTGTTATAGAATAGAAATTACTTGTAAAATAATGTCTATTTAGACTGATTTTATACCTGTACAGTGATAGAAATAAGCATAGTTTTTCACTCGTCCATAGGACAAGTCTGGTGTGATCTTTACTTTTCCGCCTGAATTTTCACTTTTCTGCATTCGATTACCACAATTATTAATTGCTAATCTCTTTAATTGGTTGAGTGTAGATTGATTTTAGTGTCTAATAGTAATAAGTATTGTTATATAAAATGTTCAACATTATATACAACATGTACCTGGTTAACTTTAAATATGATTTTCAACTCATAACTTTCACTTATCCAGCGGAAAGCTATATTCTGCTTCTCCGTGCCTACTCTCACATGGCTCGGACAAGCGGATATGCCTTATTTTGAACGCTGCTTTATATATCTGATATCGTGAAATTTTTATCATATTATTTATGATGACAACATTTGAAGTCTTTTTGGGATGGATACCGACTTGTTGCTGGAACCATGTCCAGAATGATGTTCCACTCAATCACATTATCCTGATACTGAGCAAATCAGTCGATGCCTTATCCTATCAATGTCAAGCCCCAGCTGACGACAAGTATAAATTTGTACATTATTTATTGGTTTAACTGGGTTGGGATTCTAACCTAGGACCTCCCATATGGGAAGTCAGCAAGCACTCTTACCAAATAGGCAGGGATGAAAGATCTCCGCGATTCCGCGGATTTCCGGGATTTTTCAATCCCGCAGCACCATCAGCCTATATGTGGTGCTGAGACCGCAGCACTATCAGCATACACTACTAATATTAATAAATGCTCCAAGCACTGCAGCTTGGAGCTATTGCTGTGTACACTATCAGGGTACACTACTAATACATGCTTCAAATGGTGCAGCACTATCAGTGTATACCAATATATATGTAACCCGACTTCCGGGAATTTTCCGCGATTCCCTGACAATGGTAAACCTATGGGAGAATATCAGCATTTCCGCTTTTTTTCCCGGAGACCACTTTCATCCCTGATTAGGGCATCCCGTTCAATATTTTAGCACAGTGTATATGGGGCGTTCTAAAAAATGATGTCCCACATATTTGATTTGGAGGGGGGAGCAAGTAAAATGGCTATCGGTGCCTCTGTGTATTACGTATGTTACTGACATGTAGTATTGCTAAGATTGTTAGCAATACTACGTGTATTTAATCTATCCCACAAAATGTATTCAAAATATGCCTAATTCAGTTGTGCTATGAGTGACAATATGAAGATTTGAATCTTGACACCATACATCTACATCCACTCAAACTTTTAGACCAGACGGGATGGCCGAATGAGTTAGAGCGTCCGTCTCCAGTGTTGGTAGATCGTGGGATCATGAGTTTGAACCCTGATCGAGTCAAACCAATGACTTAAAGATTTATACCTGTCGCTTCCTAGCCAGGCGGTCGGCATTATTATGATAGTGCATGGACTGGCTAGCTCAGTGTCAGAATAATGTGACTGAGTCGGATATCAGGTCATGGTGCTGGCGGCCTGGTCTCCCAGTGGGGCAGCACTCTAAAGTCGCCAGGAGTGCGCACGGTCACAAGTCGCTACCCATCCTGATATGACCTTAGATGTTGCTAGGATGTAAAACAACAAACAAACAAAAACTCAAACTTTTTTCAAACTTTCTTCTTGTATGGCATAATCAATTTTGTTTACAGTAATCAATCAAATCTGGTTTGAATTTGTTGTGTGTATTAAAATGATGTTCTGCATAGATGTTATGTGTTTAATTTAAACATTTTTCTCAATTTGTATACTGTCAAAATCAAAAGGAACTTATTCTGCTATTATTTAGAATGTTTTGTCTTTTGCTTTCCATGTCACAAATGTGGTACACAGTTTGAGGACGACCCATATTCCCGTACTGATTAACTGCATTCTAGTACATGAACTATAAGTATAACCATCCGTATCTGGTATACCTTTATTAGTATGAAATACTTGGTTTAGTGAACACTTACTACGCCAGGTGGCGCCAGTAGCAGTGTAGTGCTGGCTCTTAACGCTAGATAAGTAAATGTAGGGGCGCCACTGCATATTCCAATGCAGAAAAGATGTTTGTTAATAAGAATGGACTGGTCGCGGTGGCTGAATAGGAAACAGAGTAGGGTTCCCGCGCGGAAGGTCGGGGGGTTCGAATCCCTATCGATTCAAACCAGTGACTTACAAATGATACATGTCGCTCCCTATCCTGCAGATGGCATTGATGAGAATGAATTAGTTATTAATAGGAATGGGCATGGACTAAGTAAATATCAGTAAAGTGTCCGGATAATGTCACTGAGTATGATATTGGGTCATGGTGCCGGCGACCCAGTCTTCCAGTAGGACTGCGCTATAAAATCACCATGAGTGCGCACTGTCGCAAGTTAGTACCGGTCATGATATGACCTTAGGATATTGCTAGGATTTAAATCCACAACAAACAAACTACACTGTTATAATGGCTGTGGAATAGCAGGAAGCGTGGGTTCAAATCCTGTCCGAGGCGCAATATTTCCCATTCGCTTCACCCCAATGACACTCAAATTCAGGGATGAAGATCGCCATTTCGCGGATTTCCGGAATTTGTCAATCCCGCAGCACCGTCAGCGTATACTAATATGTGGTACAGACACCGCAACACTATCAGCGTAGTCCTATATACACCTATATACATGCCTCAAACTTCGCAACACTATCAGCGTATACCAATATATATGAAACCTGACAATGCTAAACTTACGGGAGAATATCAGCATTTCCGCTTTTTTTCTTCCCGGAGACCACTTTCATCCCTGCATATTGTTAAGTGCCCATATGGAGGTAGGCACGGCATGTTAAAATGCACATTCTGAGATCTGGTCTCCCCGTGGGGTCTATCTTAACGCGACATGTGTGGCCTAACCACAACTATGCAACTATGCAGTTGAAGAGGATGGCCGATAAATTGACATTCTTGCTGGAAATGGTTCGGGACCACCTGGAGAGTCGCGGTGTTCACTTAGATGTGCATGTGAGAGAATATGTCCTGGTAACAGGTGAGACACCGGGCGCGGTAGCCGAATCAGTAGAGTGTGGGCCTCGTGTCCCACCGATTTGGAGTTCGGTCCCCGGTCGAGTCAAACCAACAAATTATAAAATTGATACTTGTTGCTTCCTGTCCTGGCGCTTGGCATTAAACACCCCGATAAGTGGGTGTTGAAGGAGATGGTAAAGGCATAGACTGGTTAGCTCAGTGTCAGGATAATGTTACTGAGTGGGATATTGGGTCATGGTGCCGGCAGCCTGATTTCCCAGTCAGACAGCACTATAAAGTCACCATGAGTGCGCACTGTCACAAGTCGATGTCCATCCTGATGTTGCCACGACATAAAACAACCAACGAACCAACCAGCAGCGACTGAGGTTACGACGGGACAGATGTCGAGTTGTGACATACTTACTCCGGCAGCCCGTCGTATTGCTGGATCATGGACATAATCGGATCAACCAGATGCGGTGACTGATTCGGCAGAGCGCATGGTTGCCGTGTCGAAAGTTGCGAATTCGAATCCTGGCCAAGTCAAACTAGTGACATGTCTCTACCGAGCCTAGCGTTCAGCATCACTAGGATAGGGCAAAGACTGGTATTAGGAAAATGTGACTGAGTGAGAAATTGGTCTACAGGTGTCGTTAAATAAAACAAGTTTTTATTTTGTGGGGGAAATTGTATTACGGCGCTGGGTGCTTGGTCCCCCAGTCGGGCAACACTATAAATAATAAAGCGCGCACTGTCACAAGTCGGTACCCATCCTTAGATGTTGCCATGATATAAAACCACCAACAAACAATGATGATCTATAATATAACTGGCTTCATAGGATAGGTTCTTCATATACTCATCTCTCAGTGCAGAATTGACGAAAATCAGGTATAAATCCAATACATTGGCCGCCATTTTCATGTGGGCAGAGAACGTGAATGTATACGGTCTCTGGTATTGTGGCATTCTTTTCCAGTTCACCAAGTCTGTGCCAATAGCCGTAAGCAATACTGCCTGGAACCAGCGCCATCACAGGCTGCTTATAGTTATAGTTGATTCATACCAAAGTAGCTTTTGCATGTACTACCCAGATAGCACACAGCCGTCGGGCCGACGTCGGATATTGGTCGCACCGTCGCCATCGACTTTCCACCGTCGGGCCGACGGTGGTACTCCGACGTTGGTTTTCAATCCCTTTCCACTTTTGAGCCACCGTCGGGCCTACGGCGGTATCCCGCCGATGGTTTGCATTCATTTTCTATATTCGAGCCACCGTCGGGCCGACGGTGGTGTTCCGACGTTGGTTTCAATCCCTTTCCACTTTTGAGCCACCGTCGGGCCTACGGCGGTAGCCCGCCGATGGTTTGCATTCATTTTCCATATTCATGTTGATCCGCGCATGCGCAGTTCGTTAAATATACTTTCCGGCTCGAGTCGCCAGCGGAACACGTGCGATCGTTCAGCAGCGTTCTTTTTCTACAAATAACTCCAGAAATCAGAGGAATTTTAAGGAATTATTTGACAGGTTTGTTTATTAATATGTTTAGATTATTTTGTAAAAGTTTTGTAATTTATTACAATGTATTAATGGAATTATTCGTGTTAATACGATTTAAACTACTCGGTACGGAATGCTGACGAAGGACCGCCATCTTGGTTTTTTCCGAGAAGACACTGTCACTATAGTGTCAATACGTACAGGTGCAAAATATTGGTTTTATTCAAAATTAATAGATTTCAGGAGCCCTAACCTTATAAATTTAATATAATCTTTTTGGTAACGATCTTTTCTATATGTGTACCAAGCGATTTGTTTCTACGTTTCACTTTTTCTGTATTTCACTTTTTCTGTAGAAACAAATCGCTTGGTACACATATAGAAAACATGTTTACCAAAAAGATTATATTAAATTTATAAGGTTTTCTATTTATTTTGAATAAATATATTGTGTGGGGCCTACGGCGGCAGCCGCCATCGGGCCGACGTTGTTTTGTCCAACCTCCCGCCGTCGGGCCTACGGCGGGAGGTTGGACAAAACAACGTCGGTCCGACGACGATTTCCACCGTTGGCCCGACGGAGAGGCCGCCGTTGGGCCGACGGCTGTGTGCGATCTGGGTAAGTTGTATTTAGCCCGGGACTACTGGAGGTGTGCCAGTTTGTACTCACAGAAACCTTTTTTCTTGAAGATTTATACTGCCTATCATGGATAAGTCTGAATAGACTTGTTTTCACCATTATACAGTTTGTCGAGAGAAAGCCAGAGCCTACACTTTTACCGACCCATGGGATTTTTAACCTCCCACACCACATAGACAAGGTATGAGAGCAACTGGCCTTTGATGACGCTGTAAGTTATACACAGCGGTGGAATTCCAAATTGGCAGAGGTCGTGGCATGGGGAATCGAACCACTGACCTTCAGATTAGGACTCCGACCTAGAAAAAAGTCAGACACTCTAACCACTACACCACAGAGAACATTACATAGTGTTGCCACACTACACTAGGGTAACACGCTGTTAATGTGATGACATGGTATTCCACTGTCGCACTAACATGGGACTGAGTTAAGCATTTTTAAGCAGCTGGGTAAAATGTTGGATATTATAGTCTTCAGCAGTAACAAGTGCTGTTAAATTCCTTTCTATGCAGAAAATAAATCCTTAGTGACAAGATAAGCTTCAGCACGAACTGGTTCTATTAAATGCAGCAACAAATATTTAATAAGTACCACTATCTAAGCTGAAGATTTAAAGGAATTGGAGGTGTACTTCGATAAATACTCTCCAAGTGGACCGTTGCCAATTTTTTCAGTTTATACAACCGAATATGTAAAGGGAGAGCGCTACAGTCTGTAATGTCTGAATGGTGTTACAGGTGATTCCCCTGATCACAGACTCATGCGGGAGGTCGGTGGGACCAAGTGGTCCTTAGCCGCTGCCGTATTGGCCACTCTTGGCTTACACATGCTTTTCTGCTCAAGGGGGACCCTCCCCCTGAATGTATTGGGTGTCAGTCCCCGCTGACACTCAAACACATTTTACTAAGTTGCGTTGATTTTTTGGCCCTGCGCCAACAGTTCTACACTGCAGACAGTATGCATGACCTTTTTTACTAAGGTAAAACAGGAATACATTTTAGCCTTTTTGAGGGCAGCTGGACTGTACCACCTCATATAGTTTACTAAATAGATTCTATCAATTATTAATCAAACTTTTCTTTATCTATGGGAATTTGTTTCCCTTGACCACAAATATATGATTGTGAGCTTTCTAATTTAATGAGTGTCTATTGGCACATAATTGATTGTCTGCTTTTACATGTAAAAGCGATGGTTTGAACAAAAAACAAACATTTCTCACCGTGAATATGCTGCCGACACGACGTAAAGCAACCACCAATCAATCAATCAATCATGATCTAGAGGCACAGTTGCACACTAGCCATCGTGGACACTGACCGTATCACTCTCACTCCACATATTCAGTGATACAAACTGAAAAAGTGTGCTGTGCTACCAGACGGGATGGCCGAATGAGTTCGAGCGTCCGTCTCCTGTGCTGGTAGGTCTTGGGTTCGAACCCTGGTCGAGTCAAACCAATGACTTCAAAATTGATACTTGTCGCTTCCTAGCCAGGCGCTCGGCATTATTAGGACAGGGCAAGGACTGGATAATGTGACTGAGTGGGATACCAGGTCATGGTGCCGGCGGCCTTGTTTCCCAGTGGAACAGAACTATAAAGTTGGCATGAGTGCACGCTGTCACAAGTCGGTACCCGTCCTGATATGACCTTAGATGTTGCTAGGACGTGAACCAACAACAAACAAAACAAACAAAAACGAAAATGTGTGCTTGGAGAGCATTTGTCGGAGTCCCAGCGGCCTATACCGGGAGTCCCAGCGGCCTATACCGGGAGTCCCAGCGGATTATACCGGGAGTCCCAGCGGCCTGTACCGGGAGTCCCAGCGGCCTGTACCGGGAGTCCCAGCGGCCTATACCCTTGCCCAACGGTGCAGGCGTGGGTGTTGAAGGAGATGGTAAAGGTAGGTAGTGCCCATGCGTACAGTCACCATGGTGACTAAACGGGGTTAGGTAGGGGGTTGCGGTTAGGGCGGATCCAAGGCACATGTCTGTGGTTTGGGACGCTGGGCCTGGTCGTCATGGTCACCAAACACGCACAGAGCAGTCAACCACAGATCACCCAAACCCGACATACCTACTGTAAAACCTGTACGGCACAGGCTTTCAGCAATTCATTGTGGTGTTAATAAATACTAATACTATTACTATTACTATTACTATTACTATCACTATCACTATTACTATCACTATCACTATCACTATCACTATCACTATCACTATTAGTACTGGACGCGGTGGCCGAATCGTTAGATCGCAGGCTTCCCATGCGGGAGATCAGGAGTTTGAGTCCTGGTTGAATCATGATTGATGATTGATTGGTGGTTGCTTTACGCCGTGTCGGCAGCATAGGCCATATTCACGGCGAGAAATGTTTGTTTTTTGTTCAAACCATCGCTTTTACATGTAAAAGCAGACAATCAATTATGTGCCAATAGACACTCATTAAATTAGAAAGCTCACTATCATATATTTGTGGTCAAGGGAAAAAAATTCCCATAGAAAAAGAAAAGTTTGATTAATAATTGATAGAATCTATTTAGTAAACTATATGAGGTGGTACAGTCCAGCTGCCCTCAAAAAGGCTAAAATGGTTTTCCTGTTTTACCTTAGTAAAAAGGTCATGTATACTGTCTGCAGTGTAGAACTGTTGGTGCAGGGGCAAAAAATCAACGCAACTTAGTCAAATGTGTTTGAGTGTCAGCGGGGACTGACACCCAATACATTCATCGGGAGGTTCCCCCTTGAGCAGAAAAGCATGTGTAAGCCACGAGTGGCCAATACGGCAGCGGCTAAGGACGACTTGGTCCCGCCGACCTCCCGCATGAGTCTGTGGTGGCTTTCCCACAGATGGTTCAATTTCTTTAAGTTTATTCTTGTTTTCATCCCACTCATGTTGCCATTTGGATTTTATGTGGGTGGCTCTTAGTGGTTTCAGATCAGAGTGAGGGATCAGGCACGGTTCAAGATCACAGTTCAGGGCCCGGTTGAATCAAGCCTGTGACTTATAAATTTGATACTTTTCGGGTCATGGTGCTGGTGACATGTTCTCCTAGTGGGGCAGCACTTTAAAGTCGCCACTCACAAGCAGGTACCGGTCCTGGTATGACCATAGATGTTGCTAGGATGTAAAATCCTAACAAAAAACATAATTTTCCTCCTAGAATGTCTCTTCTTGTGCGTATTATACTTGGTTAATTCTGAGAAGCATAATTACATACATAAGTTTGTGAGAATTACAGCTCCACTTTTAGAGAATGTACAGTCACTTCCCATACCTGATTTATGTTGGCGCTATATCGCATATCCCGATGTGAATGTACAAGTTCGCCACAACTATTTCTCCCTTTGATCAAGACCCCAAGGGGCCAATATTGGACGTCTCCCTGGTAGCCAAACATTGCCTGCTTACTTCAGCCCACGCATGCGCAAAAGTTGTATTCACGTTTCACAGGCGGGCGTTTGTTCAGTAGTGGTAGTTCCTTCACACCGCGTTCCCTGTTCAGTCTTTGGGCTACGATCGCGTGAGAATCAGTCTGCGCGATCCCGGAAAGGACACTTCCGGTCCAGGTGTTTTTTTGCTGAAACCGGACTAAGTGGCTGAATCTGTAGAGCGCCGGTTTCCCGTTCGAAAAGTTGGGAGTTTGAATTCTGACCCAGTCAAACCAATGACTTAGTAAATTTATGCTTTTTTGCTAGCTAGCCAGGTTTTCGGCATTCCTAGGATAGGGCATGGACTGGTTAGCTCAGTATCAGGATAATGTGACTGAGTGCGAAGTCAGGTCATGGTGCAAGTGGGCACTGTCAGTGTTCGGTGGTGGTGTGAAAACCATGACGATCTACTGCAATGGCTAAGCATGATGGGGACCCTGTTTGGCGTCAGTCCTGAATGAGCATATTCCACGTTCCACTGTTTTCTCAGGAAGGACTGAACTGGAGTCCCAGCACGCCAAGTCACTGCTTCAGCTTATACCGCAGTCACACAAGAGCCAGCATTTGCCGCCAACCGTCATTATGGCCAAATGGTCGCCAACCTCCCAGCCGCCAACCTCCTTACAGCCAAAAGGTTGCCAACCTCCCAGCATCCCACTCGATACATTTATTCAAAAACGCGGTCGGCGCCATGGCACCGACCACACAGTGAGCACGGCATGGCATGTGTTGGCGCTGCCAACCAAGAGGTCGGTAACCTGGCGATGCCAGGTCAGCAACCATTTTTTTATGGCGCCAACCGTACTGGTAGCAAGGAGGTTGCAAGTGCAGCAGCTGCTACCTCCTTGCATCCAAAATTTCTGAGATGGACGGTGGGAGGTTGGCGAACTCACGACACCAGCACTTAAGGAGGGCGTAATGAGGACGTTTTGACGTCGCGAATCAGACGTAAGCGAACGCAGGGCTCGTGTGACTGGGGTATTACACACTGGAAATTGGGATTGGTGCCCCTCCGACCCCTATCTTCCACTATAGACCAAACCCTTTAAACTCACCTTAACACTGATAACCACACGCCTCCTGATAATTAACATGGTAGAATCATCGCCTTTAATTTGTTCTGATGTCGATTCTCCACACACACATTTCACATCAGATAAACCATGATATCAAAATGGTACGTTACTTGTATCCACCACCTCCTCCACCTGCCGGAATGTAAGAGCCCCAGGCCCCCATGGCTTGCAACCACTTTGTGACCTAAAAAGAAACGAGCTTCTTGCGACCAGAGCTAAAAAATGCGGGGTTAGCGGAAAAGGGTTGGGGACTGCCACCGAAGGCCAGGGAAGACAGGTTGGTGATCAGTCGGGCACCGATTTGCGACTGGTTGGAGACTGATTACAGTTCGATCGCAAATCAGTTTACAGGCGACCAGTCACTGATCAGTCCCAACTGGTAGCCAACCTATAATAATGGCTGTCAATCTCCTGCCGACCATTTTGGTCGCAAGGAGGTTATTGGTGTATCACCTGCAACCTCGTTGGAACCAAAATGGTTGGCAGGAGGTCGTTGACTAGTGAGTACCAAATAGAGACCTTTTTGGTTGTTGCAAGCAGTTGCAAGCAGTTGATACTTTTCGGGTCATGGTGCTGGTGACATGGTCTCCCAGTGGGGCAGCACTTTAAAGTCGCCACTCACAAGCCGGTACCGGTCCTGGTATGACCATAGATGTTGCTAGGATGTAAAATCCTAACAAAAAACATAATTTTCCTCTTAGAATGTCTCTTCTTGTGTGTATTATACTTGGTTAATTCTGAGACCTGGTGTGACTGAGGTCTAAAAGCACGCTGGGTCTCACCCAAGATTCACCCTGAAGGACCAGCAGAACTCAGAACAACATGAAAATGTTATAGGTGCAAGTGATGCAGCCGTCCAGATATGTACTGTGATGATGTTAGGACGGGAAACCCTCCCCCCGCCCCCCCCCCCCCCAACAAACCAAACTAGTTGTGATATAACGATATATAATCAGTTCTATTTTTGTGTGTATTTTCAGCATTGTCAGCATACCAAAAATTCTTCAACAACCAAAAGGACTATTGGAAGGTAAGACAATTATGCACTATATATTATGCAGAATTATTCAGAATATTTGAAGTTGCGTAGTCCGATGGTTTTGAGTTGCTGACATTTTCTGATATAAATATATTGGGTTAATCGTTATAATCGACCATACTTTAGTTGGAAGTTACTTCTATTTTAAATGAGTGACTTTTGAGATATTTGCAGTGCAAACGTACAAAATAAATTTGTGCACACCTGAAAAAACTTCACTTCTGCAGTAACAGTTTCTATTAAATTGCCATAGTATTCCCTTCTGTTTCGACAAATGTTTAATAAATGCAGCAGTATCTAAATTAGATATGTAGAATAAATGCAGTTCTAAGTGATAGTGCATGCACCTTTTAAGTTGCATAGTCCGATGGTTTTGAATTTCTGTATTTTTTCTGAGATATATTATCTATATATTAGATCGATCACTAGTGTCTACTTTACATTAGTTCAAAGTTACTTTTATTTTAAATGGTAAACTTTTGAGATATTTTGAGTGCAAACATTGAAAATTAGTTTTGGCTGGCTTGCCAAAACTCTAACACCATAGACTTCTGCAGTAACAGGTTCTGTTAAATTGACTCAGTATTGCCTTCTACACAGAAACAAATGCTTAATAAGTGCATCAGTATCTAAGTTAGATATGTAAAATCAAATCTAGATAATTGGTTTGGTTTTGAAAATTTGATATTTTTTCGGACTATGCAGCTTTAAGTGATAGTGCAGCTTGGTATCATCGTGACACTCAACCCCAGGTTTAAAGCCGCATAGTCCGATGAAATATCAAATTTTAAAAACCAAACCAATTATCTAGATTTTATTGTACATATCTAACTTAGATACCGATGCACTTATTAAGCATTTGTTTCTGCGTAGAAGGCAAAACTGAGTCAATTTAACAGAACTTGTTACCGCAGAAGTCTATGGTGTCAGAGTTTTGGCAAGCCAGCCAAAACTAATTTTCCATGTCTGCACTCGAAATATCTAAAAGGTTTACCATTTAAAATAAGAGTAACTTTGAACTAATGTAAAGTAGATATTAGTGATCGATCTAATATATTTATCTCAGAAAAAATACAGAAATTCAAAACCATCGGACTATGCAACTTTAAGGGAGGCTCTACCGATTCAGCGACGGCATCCGGTATGCGTGTTCTTGCTGTATGAGTCTCCTCATGATTTAAACATTTACACCTCCATGTACATTTGTAGCCCTGGGGGTACTCAGACAATGCATTGTGGGTTGCTATCACAGTATTAGGGTTCACTTCGCCCCTGGTGCCCACTGCGGCGTCTCATCGACCAATCAGCGTCCTGGGTTTGTGATTTATTGCACCATCTAAGCGCCCAGACTTCTCATTCTTGATAGCCCCCTTCAGCGGGCAGATGCACTATTCATTAGCTTATCTGCACACTGGCTGGCCTAGTGCCAAAGCCTTCCCCCCCCCCCCCCCCCTCCTCCCCACACCCCATCACTAAATAGTTCCCCAACAATCAGCGCATTTACTGCGGGGCGGTCTGCTCGCCGCGTAGTGTGAGGCGTGCTTTGTAGGTGGCGCCACCACCGCGGCCACGCCACCCTTAAGTACGCGTTATCGCGGAGTAATTTGCATATTATGGCCTTGTGTTATCAATGTGCCGCAGACTGCCACAGACGGGGCTATTATGTCCACAGGGCCTTTGGCGAGACCACCCTGGGTGGGGCCCGGGGCATCAAAGGGCACTGCAGCTGACGGACTATATGGGCCAGACTGGCTTGGGTTGTTTCAAGGTTCCTGGTGAGTGCCTACTTTGTGGATTGGTTGTTCTGTCTCTTCCCGCGTTCAAAGTTGCATAGTCCGATAGTTTGGAGTTTCTGCAGTTTTTTTGTTTTGTAATCAAAACATTAGATTGCTCCTTCTAATCTTCTTTGCTTTAGGTTAAAGCTGCATAGTCCGATGAAAACATCAAATTTTCAGAACCAAAAGAATTATCTAGATTTGATTCTACAACTTAGATAATGGTGTATTTTTTAAACATTTGTCGCTACATAGAAGGGAAGATCGAGTCAATTTAATAGAACTTCTTACTATAGAAGCCTATGGTGTAGGTGTGTGGTTGAGGTGTAAGTGTGTGGTGGGGCTTTAGGTGTGTGGTGGGGGTTTATGTGTGTGGTGGGAGTGTAAGGGGTACTGGGGGTATAGGTGTGTGTCATGGGGTGTAGGGGGTATAAGTGTGTGTGGTGGGGGTTTAGGGTTGTGGTGGGGGGTGTAGGGGTGTGGTGGGGGGTTTAGGGATGCTAAAGATTGTGAGGTGCTGTTCTGCAAGACACTCCTACACCTCCGCCACAAACCACCTACACCCCCACCACACACACCGTCAACCCCCACTACACACACCTACACCTCCACAACATCCCTACAGCCCCGCCACATCCCTAAGCTCCCACCACACCCAAACACCCCACCACACCCACCCCATCATACCCGCTAATCACACACCGCTACACCCCCCTCCACACATCCCTAAATCCACATACACCCCCACCACACACACCAAAATCCTCACCACACCCCTACACCTCCACAACACACCCACCTACACCCCCACCACACACACCGTCAACCCCCACTACACACACCTACACCCCCACAACATCCCTACACCCCTGCCACATCCCTAAGCTCCCACCACACCAACCCCATCATACCCACTAACCACACACTGCTACACCCCCTCCACACATCCCTAAATCCACATACACCCCCACCACCACACACACCAAAATCCTCACCATAACCCCCCTACAACCTCCACAACCACACCCACCTACACCCCCCACCACACACACACCGTCAACCCCCACTACACACACCCTACACCCCCCACAACATCCCTACACCCCTGCCACATCCCTAAGCTCCCACCACACCAACCCCATCATACCCACTAACCACACACTGCTACACCCCCTCCACACATCCCTAAATCCACATACACCCCCACCACACACACCAAAATCCTCACCATACCCCCCTACACCTCCACAACACCCCCACCACACACACCTACACCCCGATCACACCACACCTACCACACCACACACCCCTAAATCCAACACCCCCCACCACACACCATAATCCTCACCACACCCCTACACATCCACCACACAAACATACGCCCCCACCCCACCCCACACACCTACACGCCAACCACTCCCACCCCACACCCCATAATCCTCCCACCCCCCACCACACACACCAAAATCCTCACCACATCCCTAATCCTCCACCACACCCCTACACACCCACCACACACCCCTACACCCCTTCTTATTTACACACACTTGATAATAGGAGGAAATGTTTCTATCCAATCAAAGCATTACAGAGACCGGCATGGTGCGCCATCTGACGAGAGAGTTCTGCAAACTGAAAGGTCCTCGTTGCTATAAGCTCTTAAGTAACACAATATAAAACCGACATGGGTCCTGTGCATTTCCGAGTCTTGGATTGTAGAAGGAAATGGCGAGTCGGGTTTCAGTATCTTGTTAGTCATTTTATTATTGATCGTTTGCTGTTATCTCTGTTGAGTGTCTCTGAAATATTGACCGGATTGTAGATCTAAAGATTATTGGTTTAGTTCCTAAGCTCTACTGAACTTAACCTGTTAGCATTAATGGTTATCTATATATTGACTATATTGTCTGTAAAGGGATGAGTTATGATAGTTGATTATCTTACCATTGCGCAACCACTGGTTCAGTTGGTAAGAGTTTTTTTTTAATTGAGGCTGTATTTATACTGTCCATAGCATATAAGCCCGGGTACCCAGGCTTGTTTTCAATGCTGGCCTGTTGTAGTGTTGGTGTAGTTATTTGACTGCCTGCATTTCAGTAGCAGATAGATAATTGGTTGGTATGGTTAGTAGGGGGTGTTAGTTTTTTTTAATTTTCTTGGCGTATATGTATTTTATTTTGTTCTACTCTTATTACTAGACTAGCCTACTCCTATTTATATATCATAGGCTTGTACGTAGCCGTGTGGTGTGTTATCTGGCTACTCTTACATTGGGCATCCCGCTGGTGGGCCGTGCCATATCACATGCCCCTTTGCGGTGCAGCTTAGTGGGGGGTTTCCTAGACTAATTTGCACAGATATTTTTTGGTAGTTTTTAGGTCAGGAATTTGTCGTTCCTTTACCGTTTGGGCATTCCACACCTTGGCAGCCATTTCCAGCGTGCTTCTCTCATGAGCTTTTATTTGGCTTCTGGTCTGCTTTAGTAGTGGCGCATTATTTGCTCTAGTAGCCCTTTGTGGTTTTGTTAGGAGTTTATTGTTTTGACTATAGCTATATGCTAATGTTTTCAAGTGAATTATTCTCCTATTTTCTAGTAATTTCACTTTGGTTCTTTTATGTATGTCATAGGGGGGTGCAGCTTGTCTACTCTTAGACAGATTGTTAGGGCTCTGTTCTGCAGTATTTGCAGTTTTTTTAGTAGTTTTTTTAGTAGTTCTTTTCTCGCACCCATGTAGTGTACATCTCCATAGTCAAAATCGGGGAGCACCATGCCCTTGAAGATTTTTATTGACATTTCTTGTGTCATGTAGTCTCTTAGCTTTGCAAGTAGCCACAGTTTCTCTCATGAGCTTTTATTTGGCTTCTGGTCTGCTTCAGTAGTGGCGCATTATTTGCTCTAGTAGCTCTTTGTGGTTTTGTTAGGAGTTTATTGTTTTGAATATAGCTATATGCTAATGTGTCTAATGTAAAACAAGAAGAAATTTTAGTTTTATTGAGGGCAGGAGGGCTGCATGTACCACCTCATATATAAATCAATCTTTACAAATTGACTAAGAATGACTGTCACTTCGAATATTATTTCCATGACCACAATTATGATAATTGTGAGTTTTTTTTAACTTGGACAGAATACACTTCTCGCCATGAATATGGCCTTTGTTGCCAACATGGCGGCGATAAAAAACAACCACCAATCAATCTGGTAAGAGTGCACACTCCGGTATCTACCCACCCCTTAGACATAACTAGGACCATCCTGATATGACATTAGATGTTGCCAGTGCGTGAAATCCAAACAAGCAAACATAACTAGGAGATCTGGTTGAGCAAATTGTGAAAGGGGGGGGGGGGGGTGGCGCTGATGGGAGGGGGCCTCGGAAATGTCGTTTTATAATTATATCATACAATACCGACCCTGGGCGTTTTAACTGAAGAGCATAGACCATCTCTGTGGAAGGGCGGGTGTTTGCATCCTGGCTTAGTCAAACCAGTAACTTGCAGTAACTTGTTGCTACCTGGCCTGACATCTTGCACCAATAGAATAGGGCAGGAACTATTAGCTCGGAATCAGGATAATGTGACTGAGTGGGAAGTTGGGTTGTGGTCCCAGTGAGTGAGCTCTATAAAGTTATGACCTTAGATGTTCCTGAGACATCAAATCCCCAAAACCAACAAACCAACAAACAGCCTACCATACGTAAAACTACATTACCAGGGCCTATATGTATGAGCCAATTTTTAACCGTACCAGGGTTAAAGGCGGGTCCCGGGTTATCTAACCCCGGTGTTCGAAATGTGTCACGGGGGATGTATGTGACCAAAGCGCGCCCGAGTTAGCTAACGTTTCAGTTATTTATAGATTTGGGAAATCCCTCTGTGCCTGTTTACATTCGTCGATTGGACAATATTAATAACGGCGCCGATATAGCTGGTACGTTAATATTGCTTCGATTTTAGGGTTAATTTAATAAAATTTCACTATTTGACTATGTAAGTCTGTTAAATATGGTCGCATTGAATAGATTTTGGCCTAAAACATTGCCGCTGGCATTTTGCCAGTATGGATATTGATGTCCATGCGGCGGCGGCGATTTGTTTACTTTACATTTGTCGATTCGAAAATATTAATATCGCCGCCGTTACCGCATCAGCGTTAATCTCGCTTCGATTTTAGGGTTAATTTAATGAAATTTCATGATTTGCCTATGTAATTCTGTTAAATATGATCGCATTGAATAGATTTGGCTCGAGTC
Source organism: Branchipolynoe longqiensis (assembly GCA_030323885.1). Classification (NCBI taxonomy): domain Eukaryota; kingdom Metazoa; phylum Annelida; class Polychaeta; order Phyllodocida; family Polynoidae; genus Branchipolynoe; species Branchipolynoe longqiensis. The sequence continues at coordinate 74,499,432 of CM059197.1, read as the reverse complement.
GGTCGCTAACCCGCACATTAACCCACGCTCAAGTTGGGGTTAGTGAAGGCGACGTTAACCCTCGAAGAGTTTGCCTAACCCATGCACATACATTGCCACTTTCGCCGCTAACCCGGGAAATCCGCACGACACGTGGGTTACGACCGCTAACCCGGCCTCATACATATAGGCCCACCTGCCAGGGCCCATATTCATGATGCGGTGTTAGCGAGCCAAAACTGGTTTTGGTGGGGATTTCTAGGTTAGCGGCGAAAACTCAGTATGTAAACACACCGAGTGTAAGCTAACACTGCATCATGAATACGGGCTGGTGTTGAGGAGTTAGTACCACAGACTGCGAACGCTGTGTGGTCACGTAAGCGTCGTTCCCCCGTCCCCCACCAGGGGGCCTGAGTGAGACCAGAGAGCGTGTATATAAACAGATGAGAGGGACAACTCCCATACTAGAGCATGTAACATCTGCCGACTGTGGCGCTCCAAGTGGTGGTTGTTGAACAGCTTAAGCATATGGGCAAACCTCAAGGCATTTTCAATGGCAGTGAGCAATCTTCATACAGAAAACGTTAAATATCTCTAAAACTACAAGACCTAGAAATAAACTGATTGGAATACACATAGAAAACATGTTTACCAACAAGATTATATTAAATTGATATGGTTAGGCTTCTGGATTTCTATTAATTTTGAATAAAACTGACGTTTTTTCACTACGCTTACGGCAAACTCAAGGCATTGTCAATGGCCTTGAGCAGTCTTCGTACAGAAAAAGTGAAATATCTCTAAAACTACACCACATAGAAACAAACCGCTTGGAAGACATATAGAAAACATGTTTAGCAAAAGGATTATATTAAATTGATAAGGTTAGGCTTCTGGATTTCTATTAATTTTGAATAAAAACAAATGTTTTGCATTGAGCGTACCGGCAAACTCAAGGCTTGTTCAACACTAACCGCCAGGAACACCACTGTAGCCTGTGTTGCCGTTTTTCGCGGGAGTTGTCCCTCTCATCTGTTTATATACAAGCTCTCTGGTGAGACTGGGTTGCTGATGGCTTTACAGCATACTCCATACTCGTCCTGTAGGATGCTTGCTTGTCACTGACCAGTTGGGCCAGTTTTATCACAAACCATCCTATATATATATAAGGTCCTGTGTCTTTTTTGTTGTTGTAACCCCTTTTGTCGATTAAAAAAAATCTGTTGTGGCTTTCTCCCCTATTTATATGTTTTATCTAAATCTGTTTATATACATATGTATTTGTAGGTAATGGTAGGTATACACAGATGTATATGTTTGTTGCTTTGTTTTGTTGTTGGTTTACGTCCTAGCAACATATAAGATCATATCAGGACGGATACGGACATGTGACAGTGTGCACAAAAGGCTACTTTAGTGCTGCCCAACTGGGGGACCAGGTTACAGACACCATGACCTGATATCCCACTCAGTGACATTATCCTGACACCAAGCCAACCAGTCGTTGCCGTATCCTAATAATGACGAGCGCCTAGCTAGGAAGTGACAAGTATCAATTTGATAAATCGAAGGTTTGACTCACATATACATATGTAGGTATATGGATAGGGAAACATGCAAATTAATGTTACGTAGGTTATGCCGATAGCCTAATCGGATTATGATAGAACCTTAAAACCTTCTGATGACGCAACTTTGACGGACGTTCCCCACTGGCTACTTCTCCCTGGCAACCCCTCTCAACCCCCCGCACCCCCCCCCCCCGCACCATGATTTGCTGAAATGTGCTCTACTTGACTGCCTACTGACCACCGTCTGACCCATGACCGCAATCCGGCTACTTGAGAAGTATAAAAAGGCTATTTCACTATTCACTCTCCACCCCCGCCCCGCCACACCCTACACACACTCCAACCTATTAAGTCTGAGGCACCCTGCTGCTCTCCTCTAATTCTGAAATTAGATTTGTCTTCAATAAAATAAAGGGGTAGGGGTGGGGGTACCCATGTGGAAGGGTGCTTTCTGCTGGTAGACAGGTGCAGTAGGAAACTCACATACAGACCAACAAAGGGAGCACCATTTATTGTAACAGCCATCACGTATCTATTCAGCCTCTCACTTTCATCCAGTCTACCATCCATTCTTTGATTCATTCTTTTATTCTTGCATCCATTCTTGCATCCATTCATTCATTCATTCATTCATTCATTCATTCAATGTTTCATTCATTCTCTTTCATTCATTCTCTTTCATTCATTCTCTTTCATTCATTCTCTTTCATTCATTCTCTTTCATTCAATCTTTTATTCAATCTTTCATTCAATCTTTCATTCTTTCTTTCATTCTTTCTTTCATACTTTCTTTCATACTTTCATTCATACTTTCATTCATACTTTCAAGCATACTTTCATTCATACTTTCATTCATACTTTCATTCATACTTTCATTCATACTTTCATTCATACTTTCATTCATACTTTCATTCATACTTTCATTCATACTTTCATTCATACTTTCATTCATACTTTCATTCAAACTTTCATTCATACTTTCATTCAAACTTTCATTCTTTCGACCAGATGGGATGGCCGAATGAGTTAGAGCGTCCGTCTCCTGTGCTGGTAGATCGTGGGTTCTAACCCTGGTTGAGTCAAACCAATGACTTGTTGCTTCCTAGTCAGGCGCTTGGCATTATTAGGATAGTGCAAGGACTGGTTGGCTCTGTGTCAGGATAATGTGACTGAGTGGGATATCAGGGCATGGTGCTGGCAGCCTGGTTTCCGAGTGGGACATCACTATAAAGTCACCATGAGTGTGCACTGTCACAAGTCAGTACCCGTCCTGATATTACCTTAGATGTTGCTAGGATGTGAAACAACAAATAATCATTCATTCTTTCATTAATTCATTCTTTCTTTCATTCATTCTAAAATAATTTCATCCATTCTTTCATCCATTCTTTCATCCATTCTTTGATTCATTCATTCTTTGATTCATTCATTCTTTGATTCATTCATTCTTTGATTCATTCATTCTTTGATTCATTCATTCTTTGATTGATTGATTCATTCTTTCATTCATTCTTTGATTCACTTCATTCTTTGATTCACTTCATTCTTTGATTCACTTCATTGATTCTTTCATTGATTCGTTCAATCATTGATTCTTTCATTGATTCTTTCATTGATTCTGTCATTCGTTCTGTCATTCATTCTGTCATTCATTCTTTCATTCATTCATTCTTTCATTCATTCTTTCATTCTTTTATTCATTCTTTCATTCATTCATTCACTCATTCTTCCATTCTTTCTTTCATTCTTTCATTCATTCATTCATTCTTTCATTCATTCTTTCATTCATTCTTTCATTTTTTCATTCTTTCATTCATTCTTTCACTCATTCATTCTTTCACTCATTCATCCATTCATTCTTCCATTCATTCATTCTTTCATTCATTCATTCTTTCTTTCATTCATTCTTTCAATCTGTATCACTATTGGGGTTTTAGAAACGCCAGCGTTCATAATGTGTAGTTCCCTATTCGCCTACCAGGTGGCAGTCGTGCGCGGGGACGTACATTGGCAGCAGTGAATGGACGTGCCTTGCCTTCACTGATAGCAACCTCCCCCCCCCCCCCCCCCCCCCCTGCCAGTTCCATCCCATCCCCACTCCTCCACTCTCCCTGCCCATGACCTACTTATTATCATAATAATGAATTTGGTATGGTCAGCGCTTGGTGGGTTGCGTGGTTAAAAACATAAACATTTTTTTTTATAAAGAAGATATATATATATATATCTATAAACTAGGGCAGTGGAAGGGATGTGGCTTGAAGGGGATACACAAGGTTCTGGCATGGTGTGTTGTGATGGAGATTGCTGAGAGAACGTCCTCCCCCGCCTCAATGTCCACCAGAGCTCCCTGTCCCTTTAAACAAGGGCCCTGGAGCTGTCAGTACAACATAGTATCCTACACTGGTGATGTCCTCATCTGCAGGATATAGGATACACCCCCCCCCACACACACACACCCTCCCCATTCGCCCGCCATTGTAATATTACACCGTGCATAATTAATTATTCCATTCGGAACGGTGGCTCTAGTTATTTCTATCCATGTCAAACTGGGTTAGTTAGTAACTTAGTGATATTACATTTAGGCTAGCTCCATCCCAGTTGTAGCTGTTGACTGGGTGGGTTGAAAATCATGTTGATCTTGGTGATTATTTGGTTTTATGGTTTATTGATGGCTTATTTACACCATTATTAGCGGCCTCATGGTTTTAAATTAGGGTTTCCCTGCGCGATCTATGGAGTGCAATACAAACAACAACAATAACAACGACAACAACCTCGGGTGGAGATGATTGGCAGACGAGACCGAACGCTGACTGTGACGCACTACCCGCCGCTCGGGCAACGTCCGCGCGATCGATAAGTGCACTGCACCCGGCGTGTGCTCGCGCAGCCGGTGCAGTGTGAAAAAAAGAAGCAGGCGCTGGTGGCGCCGGACGGTCGACTGGCGGCGGTGGCCTGAGTTAGCGCTAGAGTGTGTGGGGAAGGGGAGGGGAGGCGCGGCGAGTTGTTGTGAGTGTGTAGGCGGCGGTGTGTGGGGCAGGGACGGGGCGTGAAGGCAGTGGTCACCACCAGCAGGGTCACGGACCGACTGTAGCTGTGGCTGGCCGCTACCAAACAGGCCGGACTGATTGGAACACAGTCACACCGAGACACAGGCCGTGGAGTATCCGATGTGAAGGTAGGTAGCAGTGGGAGTAGTAACTGGGGTCTCCCTCCCCACAAACCATAGCACAGCCACAGGGAAGGCCAGCGTGGAAAATGCAGTTAGCTCACACACACGCGCGCAGTGTTGGATGGGGTTTTAGGCCTGGGAGTAGGCTTATGGTAGGGGGAGCCACGGGTAGGCCCTGCCCTGCCTTTGTGTGTTTCAGGGTTCGGGCTGTAGTGTAGTGGGTTTGCTGGTGGAGGGAGGTTGGTGGGTCGCTGTGTGTGGATCTGGGTGTTTTTTTTTTTTAAAGGGATCGGGGACCAGTGCAGCTGGTATCGTGTTTATATTGTGAACTCCGTCGGGTGGCGCTGCACAGTGCACGCCGTCTTTGTTTAGCCTCGCCTGGAATAAGGGCGGCCTGCACCAGAACCCCAAACTGTACTCATACAACACAGCCACATCCATCCATCCATCACCCATGTGGCCCCTCCCACCGCCACCACTTATGCTTATTGTGTTGTAGCCTACATAACCCAACGGCAGTCTGTTCTTGTTGTCTGTTGAGTTGGATTCGGAAGGGACAGTGGTGTGAATGTACTACTAGTAGTACTAGGCAGTAGGCTTGTGTATTTCACTGTGCAAGCAAACCCATTCTCCTCCCTGGCTGCTCCCAACTACATGTCGGGTAATGCATGCAGTGATGCACGCCGCTGTTGAGAATGCATTATTTAGCCCGATAGTCAGTGCATGTCGCCACCAGCGTTCCGTGTGCTTTTCATCCCTGTGCGTATCCGTATACGAACGGCCTGACTGTAAAGAACTGTAACCGTACCGTGATGGTGCCATAATCAAACTGTAGGGAAGCGAAGCCTGCAATCCCTTACCTCCCTCACACCCCGATCTTTGATTTCTCTCCCCGTGATGGTGCCATAATCGAACTGTAGGGAAGCGAAGCCTGCAATCCCTTACCTCCCTCACACCCCGATCTTTGATTTCTCCCCCCCCCCCACCCCCCTACACACACTGCTTTCACCACTTCGATGCGTGTGCGTATCCGTATACGAACGGCCGGAATACAACTCACACTTGATGCCAGTGGCAACCACTGTAACCATACCATGATGGTACCGTAATCGAACTGTGGGGAAGGGAAGGCAAAGGGAAGCCTGCAACCCCTCTCTGAGGCTCTCTACCATCCCGATTTTTGATTTCTCCCATCTCCCTCCGTCACATAGACTACTCTTCGCTCTTTGCTTCCCGCCGTTGTGATGAAAACACGCTCAGTCACACACACGCACGCACACTGTCGGGCAGGAGGCCGTATCTGTGTATGTGTGTGTGTATGTACCTCCGTGCAACTGCTGACCCATCGCCGGGTACAACAACATTACTATTCTACAGCGATGTGTGGCAGCCCAGTGAGAGGGGAACTCCAGTTGTGGAGTGGGATGGACGCCGGGGTCGGGAGGGGGGAGGGGGTGTGGCTGGAGGGCTGCTGCCTTCTCTGTTGCATTTGCCACTCTGGGACTGGGACTGGCTGGTTTGCTTCTGTAGGACACAATGCCTGGTGCACACTGCTATGGTGGGGAGTGCCCTGCACCTGCCGCACTGCCCCCAGCTCGTCCACTGCCTAGCCTACGTGTAGCCTGGCACGTGCAGCGCAGCGCCTGTCAGGACCCTCCCGCAGGCCTTGTGACATGATGGTGCCTGCCAGGAACCTTCCACAGGCTTTGTGGCGACATGGCGCCTGCTGAGAAATTAAATAAATTATATTTGGGCTTTTCTCACGAAAGAAAAAAAAAGTTATCCCACAACTGGGGCACCTCCACTGGCCTTTTGTTTGTGTATCATTGTATGTAGATTTCATGGTCATTGACATTGTATAATTTCATGTCACAAATTTAAATACGTCCCATGTTGAATTGCAATGAATTGATTAGTTATGACTTATATTATAGTATTTCATGTTATATTAGTATGTCAATAATATTCTCAACATATAGTTAATATGTTGTCATTATTATAGACATAGTGCGTCGTCATCACATTACTACGTCATTAGTATGTCATCACCATTACATATAGTATATTTTAAGATCTGATATTTGAACAGCGTTTACATTGATGGTGCTATATTATTATAATAATATAGTCGTTGACAAGGTATAATTGTTACTAATTAAGATCAAATTCTAGCATTTATTGTCAATTTGTAAGTTGTCCGCTCGAGACTTCACTGCAGTATTAGTTTTACACGCACTATTCAGGCCAGTGCTATTTGGGTCAAGCTTCCAATGTGATGCGTTGACCCTGTTGTTTATGAAGCCTCATTTAGGGCACGGTGGCCACTCTACATACTGCCTGCCCCCTGTGGGGATGTGCCGTGCATTTTGGCAGTGATTACTTTCCTGTCCCTGTGTGAAATAGCACAGTGTTTCTAGGTGAGAATGATTTAAATGTATGAGTAGCTTGCTCCTGTTGTGTAACGGTGTGGAGTATGGAGTTCCAGTCGAACAGGGTTAGTTTATTATTAGTTACTTAAGCGGGCTCTTCAATCAATCAATAGTTCCGTCCTCTAGTCGAGGGTTGGATGCAATGGTTCTCCACTTTTCCCGATGTTGTGCTGTTCTGATAGACTGTGAATAATTCAAGCCTGTCCACTGTGAAATATTTGTAAACCATGATGTTCTTGGTCTCCCTCTCCCTCTGCTGCCATTCACCTTCCCTTCCAACAATGTACGGTATATTGAACTATGACGAATGATGTGGCCAAAATAAATAAGTTTCTTTGTCTGTATAGTGGCAAACAAGCTTTTCTTATTTTTAATTTTTCTGAGAACTTCTTTGTTGGTGATCTTCTTTGTCCATGATAAGCGGGCTATTACATGACCAAAATTGAGTATTATGTTCGTATGTGACTGGTCACAATTTGTATAGCTTGATTGATATACAGTGATTTTGGACCCAACTATCATTTACTATGATCTGGACTCTTTGTGGTCAATTGTGGCTTTTAATGCCGTTTAGCCCTAATGACTATTCTAACTGATATAATCTGAGTGAGTGGGATATCAGGTCATGGTGCTGGCGGCCTGGTCTCCCCATTGGACAGCACTATAAAGTCACCATGAGGGCGTACTGTCACAAGTCGGTACCCGTCTTGATATCACCTTGGATGTTGCCAGGATGTAAAACTCAAACTACCAACCAACTAAAAAAACCAGCATGACAAGATCTGCTGTATTTGCCATTATTGTAACAAACCACCATGTTATAATGGGCTATGGGCGTCTTCATGTCTACTTTTCTAGTTTACTAGTCGTAAATAATTATATAGCAATAGTGTAAGCCTAGAATGTTGGTCCTTGTACAGGTTCAGACAGTACCTGAGATGAAAGGCAATGAAATATAACTCGAGTATTCAATAATTAACTGTTAATTTAACAGGGCACTACACATCATATCTTTTTGTTTTGTTGTTTTACGTCCTAGCAACATCTAAGTTCATTTCAGGACAGGTACTGACTTGTGACAGTGTGCACTCATGGCGACTTTATAGTGCTGCCCCACTGGAATACCAGGCCGCCAGCATCATGACCTGATATCCCACTCAGTCACATTATCCTGACACAGCCAACCAGTCCTTGTCCTATCCTAATAATGCCGAGCGCCAGGCTAGGAAGCAACAAGTATCAATTTTAATGTCATTGGTTTGACTCGACCATGGTTCGAACGCGCGATCTACCAACACGGGAGACGGCACTACAGATCATAAGCAATGTATCCCATAAACATTCGGGTTCATGTGAACCAATGTTGATTGACAGCAAGAATGCCCGTTTAACCTCATCTTGATGTTGCTATCAGTTGACACAAATCTAACCACTTCAAAATTTTGCGACAGATGGTTTTTGCTGTCACTTGAGATGGACCTGTAAATTTCAATACAGGCATTTGAATGTAATTGGCAAGACTGACTGACAGAATATATACCACTAGGTTTTCGCTGTGAATGTGATTGGCATGATTGACAGAATAGATACCACTAGGTTTTCGCTGTGAATGTGATTGGCATGACTGACAGAATAGATACCACTAAGTTTTCGCTGTGATATGTTCTTTGCTGCCAACATGCGCTAAGTCATCATCAATCAATTTTAACTGACACTATCAGCTCATATCTTGAAATTTTATAAATAGACAAGAAGTACAAACGCTGACTATCTCACCAGATTAAATGATTGGTGGTTTCGTGTCGGCAGCATAGGCCATATTCACGGCGAGAATTGTTTGTTTTTTATTCAACCACCGCCTTTACATATAATGTAAAAGCATACAATCATTTATGTGTCAATATACACTTATGAATTTTTAAAAGCTAAATCATATAATTAAATAAAATAGATGAAAGAGTTGTATCGTCATAGGAATAATAAGTGCACTGGTGTTTGATATGCAAGATCGGATTTAGGCCGACAACTTCTTTGGTTTCCTACATGATAGTATGTATGTGAGTGTGTGTGTGTGTGTGTGTGTGTGTGTGTGTGTGTGTGTGTTCGGGGTAGGTAAGAGGGATCAGTTAGCATTTTATGAGTTACCTAAGAAGAGACCGGTTGTCATAGTGGACTTAGGAATTTGATACTTGTCGCTACCTTGCCTGGCACTCAGCATTACTAGGATAGGGCAAGAACTGGTTAGCTATGTGTCAGGAAAATAGGACTGAGTGGAATATTGGGTCATGGCGCCAACGGCCTAGACTCCCTGTAGGGCACCACTATGAAGTCACTATGAGTGTGCACTGACGCCAGTACGTGTTCTGATATAACCTTATATGTTGGCAGGATGTAAAACCCAAACAAACTATAACTGTATAAGCGCTATAATCATAAAGATGCTATGGGCATGCTCGGGCAAGTGTCGGGGACCAGTCCTTCTAGGATGTGAAAATTCACTCTCACTCACTCACTCACTCACTCACTCACTCACTCACTCACTCACTCACTCAAGCACTCACTAAAGCACTCACTCACTCACTAAAGCACTCACTCACTCACTAAAGCACTCACTCACTCACTAAAGCACTAAATTCCCAGTCACACACTTGTAAAATATTCCGATGAAACGCATTGGTGGGGAATGCAGATGGTCTATAATGAAATGCAAATGGTCTATTAAGGTACATGGTGTATAGTGCCAGGTGATGAATGTATTTATGTAGTTGCTGGTGAACCTTTACTTATGGTCAATAGTCATTGTGTATTAGGTAGATAGTGTGAAGGAGGCACTAGTGATAGTGTGTAAGGGGCTTCAAGAGCTCTACTCACTACCCCCTCCCCCCTCAACTGTTAGTCACGGATCACCACACACACAGCTCAGGCAGGTGGTGGCCAAGCAGCCGCATGGTGGTGTTGGGCAGATCACGGTAGCCATGGTGACATAAGAATGCTTACTGTTCATTGGTGGAACTATAAATGCTTGTTGCTCATTGGAGAACACGGTCAGGTGGTATGCCATACCAGATCCATGTACCACTATGTAATAATAAACATGAGGGCATTGTCTCTCTCTACTTTCATTCTTTATCCTCTTCCTTTCTCTTCTTGCCTGTTTTGATTTCATTATAGCCTGCATACACAACCCACAGATGCCAGCCGTGGACTTTACACACTGATTGCGACCACTTTAGACCAAAGCCCCCGGCGTTTTGGTCGCAGTTTTTTTTTTAGAGCAGTAGCTGCAACCTCCTTACAACCAAAATAGTCGCAATGAGGTCAGTGATCACTGAGGACCACTGGCAGCCTATTTGCGACCAATCCTTTTTTTTATCTTCAGGGTTAGACATGGGTGAGGCTGCGACCTCTAACACTGGCCATTACCGATGCACTCACCTGTTGGTGAGGGGAGCCATTTAAACTAATCATATACTTTGAATGTTATATAGAGAGCTTCAAACCTCCACGTATTCAAACCCAAAGTCGATATATATGCTAGCTGGGTTGTTTGTTTGGGTTTTGCATCCTAGCAACATCTACAGTCATATCAGGGTGGGTGATATGCTAGCTCACACTCACGAACACAGCGGGCATATACCATTCACAGCGGGCATATACCATTCACAACGGGCATATACCATATGGAGCAGTCCTTCCCACTCACTTATTGTGGTGGTCTGCACTGACTTCTCAGGCAAGTAACCACATATACAGGGAGGCGTGGGTAGGGTGGTGATATCAGGGAGCCTAGCTGGTGTAATGGTTAGCACACTGGCCCAGAATACAAAGAGATGTGGGTTCGAGTCCCACTTTAGGCAAAATATTCCCCATTTTCATCACCCCATGACACTGGTTGCCGTGACCGTGATCCTGTACAAGCTATGTGCTGTATGGTTGTTGAACTTACCCCCTCCCCCCTCAACTGTTAGTCACGGATCACCACACACACAGCTCAGGCAGGTGGTGGCCAAACAGCCACACCACATGGAGGTGGTGGGCAGATCATGGTAGCCATGGTGACACAAGAATGCTTACTGTTCATTGGTCGAACTATAAATGCTTGTTGCTCATTGGAGAACACGGTCAGGTGGTATGCCATACCAGATCCATGTACCATTGTCTCTCTCTACTTTCATTCTTTATCCTCTTCCTTAGTTAGTGCATTGCCTGTATGTATGTAATTTAAAGCAATTGCAGGGGGTTGAGTGTGGTAGTCTGCACTGACCTCTCAGGCAAGTAACCACATAGACAGGTATGCGTGGGTAGTGTGGTGATATCAGGGAGCCTAGGTGGTGTAGCACACTGGCCTGGAATGCAAAGAGAAATGGGTTCGAGTTCGCCTCTAGGCGTAATATTCCCTTTTTCATCACCCCACGACCCTTGAGGCGGTTTTCATCTGAATGTTCGTTTGGTTGAATCAAAACAGTGAGTGGCTTTTTTCCGGACGTGGTGGCTTCCCATGCGGACGGTCTGGAGTTCAATTTGCTGTCGAATCAAAACCAATGAATTGCAAAATTGATATGTGTCGCTTCCTAGCCAGGCGCTCTTCATTACTCGGATATGGCAAGGACTGTCTGCACTATAAAGTCGCCATGAGTGTGGACTGTCACAAGTCGGTACCTGTCCTGATATGAACTTAGAGGTTGGCAACAACCAACCGGATGTGGCTTTCATGGTGGTATATATTAAACAAAATTAAAATAAAGGAATAAAGTAGACCCAGTCCATATACTAGATAATTTACATCCACGTTTCAATGCATGCTTGACAACCCTCTTCATAATGTTTCAAGTTATATGGGTCCTCAAGAAGGCCTGCAGCTGTGACCCGGCATGCTGGCTAGCTACAGCTTACATGACAGAAGGCAAGGAGGTAGTTAACAGTAACACGCATTCACTAGGATGTGGTATTTTATCACGTCTCAAATATTTGCTTGGACAATTTCACTGCAATTTACGTCAGAAACTAACCAATTTTGGTTGTCGGGAGGTGTGATTATGGGTGCGAAGTGAATTTAATGTATAGGCAGGGGCGTAGCTAGACCTTTAACACGATGTGTACTCCTAATTTCGGCAGGGGGTTTAGGGGGCCGCTTAAGCTTAAGCTTAAGCTTAAGCTTAAGCTGGCGGATTTTACACATTTTCGACTTCAGTTTTCGACACACCGGACTACTACATGCCTTCTCTCTTTCTCTTTCTTTCTCTCCTTCTCTCTTTCTCTTTCTTTTTCTATCTCTCTTTTTCTCTCTATTTTTCTTTCCTTTTCTCTCTCTCTTTCTCTCTCTTTCTCTTTCTCTCTCTCTCTCTTTCTCTCTCTTTCTCTCCTTTCTCTCTCCTTTCTCTCTCTATTTCTCTCTCTCTCTCTCTCTCTCTCTTTGTCTCTCTTTCTCTTTCTCTCAACCCCAACTTCCGCCATGTAAGCTGAAGCTGGAACCTGATGTGTTATGTCCTTACTGAAGGACAAGCGAAACTAGCCTTACCCATATTGTCTTTTCATATATATACATAACAAGCGTACCAACAGCCACAACCCCATTCTCTGTCACTCGTGCATGCAACGAACGTAATGACACCGGCAGTCAGTCATTGCACAGTGATGGAAATAGTCCACGTAAATACTGTCATCACCCACCAGTTACATGGGGTCGATTTCCAGCCACTGCCTCTATATGGGCATAATTTATTATGTTTTATTTATAATATTTGTATGTTTATAGAAGCTTTGGATGTAGATCTGCTCAATGGTAAATTACGATGATGAATCTGTACACTTGTGTGTATAGCAGCTTTATTCACATGTGATGTGTAATTTATTATGCAAATATAGATCAGGGATGGAATTCTGCTATCGATTATATTGTATGTGTATATATATTATATTGTTGTTTACTTATATTGACCAATGGATTACAAGGAGTGACTACAACTACCTTGGGCTAGTTTCCCTGATGCAATCACCCAATCCAGGCGTACCTGTGTATGTGGCTGTTTGACTGAGCTCAGCTCTTAATACTAGTACTACACTCATTTTCTTGGAATTGTAAGTTTTTCAATGCTTACAATTACATACATAAGAGGCAATGCACCCACATATACATAACACGGGGTAGATTCAACAACCATACAGTGCATATGTTGTATGGGATCCAGGTCACGGGAACCAGTGTTGTGGGGGTGATGAAAATCTGAAATATTATGCATAGAGCAGGATTCCACATTGTGTGCCTCCATGACCATGAGAGCTATACCGGCGGGGGCTAGCCCCCTGGCAGGTTTAACCAAGCCGGGCAGGACTCATGGGAGAGGACAGACTAAGAGCAGCAACTGGTCCTCCAGTTTGGGGGTTGGGCATGGGGCCAACAACCACACCCCGGAAAAAAGAACAACGTTACAGAATCCTGAACAAGAAACTCAAGGCCCAGGAACGGGAAAACGGGAGAGCCCTTGTTCGTGGCCTATGCCCAAAGTTGGGCGGTAGGCGACACGTTCATCTACGACACGGCTGAGGAGGTGTTTGTGTGGATGGGCGCTGACGCCTCAACGGGTGAAGAAGAAGGATTCCACATTACTCGCTATACCGAAGCTTGCCTGCGAACCATGGGGAGCTCATGCGATAGCAGGTAGCGTGTCCACCTGTGAAGCTGTCGATCACCTGGTCGATCCTTCTCACTGGACCAATTTGCATTTTGGGTTATTTTCTGTTCCAACCAGTGGTCCACAACTGGTTGATCAAAAGGCTGTGGTATGTGCTGTCCTGTCTGGGAAAGTGCAAATGAAAGACCCCTTGCTGCTCATTAGAAAGAGTAGCCTCTATGTTGGGGAAGTGGATTTCCTCCAAAGAAATATGTCAGAATGGCCTTATGTTTGATTTCCAATAGCCGATGATACAACACACAAATCAATATGCTCTAGAGGCGTCGTTAAATAAAACAAGTTTTACTTTTTTTGCATGCTAACCATCAGACTACCTAGGCTCCCTGATGCAATCACCCTACCCGCGCCTCCCTGTCTGTGCGGCTCCTTGCCTGATAGTGCAGTTGAGACTACTACAATGTTATAGTATGGCGTGCACTGCCCGTGGCTGAGTGTACCAGGGTGCTCCTTGACCTTGTCCCAGTGACCTTGGGTCACGCAGGGCTACACGTCGGGACACGGGCAGCTCGCTAGTCAGAAAACTACTGTATTATCTCCCCCGATGTGTTACCAACTATTCAATGCAATTGCTATATATGGTATTCACGTGACCGGATGCGCGGCCATTGTGGCGATATCAACTAGTAAACATCCCATAGAGTTTGCCTGTATGCGCAGTGGAAAACGTCTATTTCATTTCAAATTAATAGAAATCCGGAACCCTAACCTTATAAACTTAATATAATCTATTCGTTGAATATGTTTTCTATATGTGTACCAAGCGATTTGTTTCTAGGTGGTGTGGTTTTAGAGATATTTCACTTTTTCTGTATGAAGATTGCTCACAACCATTGACAATGCCTTGAGTTTGCCGGTACGCGCAGTACAAAACGTCTATTTCATTCAAAATTAATAGAAATCCAGAACCCTAACCTTATAAATTTAATATAATCTATTCGTTGAATATGTTTTCTATAGGCGTACCAAGCGATTTGTTTTTAGGTGGTGTGGTTTTAGAGATATTTCACTTTTTCTGTGTGAAGATTGCTCACGACCATTGACAATGCCTTGACTGGATTGAGTTTGCCGGTAGGTGCAGTGCAAAACATTAGTTTTATTCAAAATCAATAGAAATCCAGAACCCTAACCGTATCAATTTAATATAATCTAATTGGTAAACATGTTTTCTATATGTGTACAAAGCAATTTGTTTCTAGGTGGATTAGTTTGATAGATATTTCACTTTTTCTGTATGAAGATTGCTCATAGCTATTGAGTTTGCAGTGTGACAGTGTGTTTATTATTGTGGTTACTATCGCCACAATGGCCACACTTCCGCTTAGCGTGACGTCAGTGCATACCCTATATTCTGCTGATTTCAATTCATATTAATATTTATTTATTTTCTTTTTTAAATGTACGTTTGTAATTTTTTTTAAACGTCTCAGTTCTAGGTTTTTTTTAAAGTAAGAAATTAAGTTGTTCAGAAGTGGTGAATATTTGGTTAAGTCGGTCTGCGCATGTTTTACATATATAGTTGTGTGTTGTCGGGTGGGGGTAGGTGGTGAATGGTGAACCAGGAAATGGCGGGAATAGAGGTGGGGCGGGGTCAGGTGGGTGTGGGTTGGAGGGGACACCTCCCCCCCCCCCCCCCGGGGAGACCCCCTGATTGTGTACACCTGGTTCTGAGGGTACACCCTGTGTTATTTGTTTATCGTAGCTTCAATCACAAACACTGTACCGTAGACAGGTCTGCGCTCCGCTCTTTAAAAAAAATTAAAATGCCGATAATGGATAAGTGTGTTAACACTTGTCACCCTCTAGGCAGCACTAGTCTAATTTGATTCAAATCTTTTGAACCATGTGTTAGTAATATTTTTGGTTTTGTATTTGTTTCTTGTTTACGGGTTGTAGCTGTTTGTAGATAGCGAACATAATAATCTGGCTTTTTTCCCACCCTTTCTTAGAGATGTATACTGCCTATAATGGATAAGTCTGACCAGACTTGTTTTCACCATTAGACAGTTTGTCGATATAAAGCCTGAGCCTACACTTTTACTGTCCCACATGATTTTTAACCTCCCACACCATATAGACATGGTATGAGAGCAACTGGCCTTTGATGAAGCTGTAAGTTATATGTGGTGGAAATCCAAATTGGCAGAAGTGGGGGAATGGGGAACCGAACCACCAACCTTCAGAATTTTAGGAGTTTGACCTAGAAAAAAGTCAGACATTCTAACCACTCCGCCACAGAGAACACCACATCATACCTATACTTTTTTCTATCTTTTGTGCATCTCTTGTTAATTTTGTTAGCTGTAAGTAAGACCTTAAGGTCCAATCATGCAGTTAAGCGCATATTTCTAGAGGTCAGTGTCAGGATAATGTGAATGAGTGGGATACCAGGTCATGTTGCCGGCGGCCTGGTTTCCCAGTGGTACATCACTATAAAGTCGCTATGAGTGCGCACTGTCAGAAGTCAGTACCCGTCCTGATATGACCTTAGATGTTGCTAGGACGTAAAACAACAATCAAACAAACATCTAGAGGTTCATATAGTTATTTCTTTGTGTTGTACTAAGGCGATATACATAGTCAGCCAGTATAACAATATTATGCACTGTGTGACATGCTTTGTGTTTGTTTCGGGCTGTTCATCCCCGTCTTTGGGATTCATTTCCTTCTCATTTCTTGACACTCAGTACAATCTTTTTTTTGTTGGGACCTCATTATAAATTTCTATTTAGATAGTTTCCATTCTTTCTATTTAGATGTTACTATTTTTTTCGATTTAGATATTTTTCTATTTAAAATTTCCTAGTTTTCTATTACAGTTTTTTCTATTTAGATGTTCCCAGTTTTGTATTAAAACAGCTTGAGGGTGCATAGTCCGATCGTTTTGCGTTCTAAACATTTTTGGGGCACAAATAAAATAGGTCAATCGTTATACATCTACCTTTAGGTTGAAGTAGCCTTTGTCATAAATGGTTGAAGTTGCATTGCCTGTGTTTTCCTTTTTAGATAAAAACATTAACTTCAGCCATAACGGGTTCTATTATATTGATTTGTTATTATGTTCTATGCTATGGACTTCAGCCATAACGTGTTCTATTATATTGATTTGTTATTACGTTCTATGCTATGGACTTCAGCCATAACGTGTTCTATTATATTGATTTGTTATTACCTTCTATGCTATGGACTTCAGCCATAATGTGTTCTATTATATTGATTTGTTATTACCTTCTATGCTATAGACTTCATCCATAATGGGTTCTATTATATTGATTTGTTATTACCTTCTATGCTATAGACTTCATCCATAATGGGTTCTATTATATTGATTTGTTATTACCTTCTATGCTATAGACTTCAGCCATAACGGGTTCTATTATATTGATTTGTTATTACCTTCTATGCTATAGACTTCAGCCATAACGGGTTCTATTATATTGATTTGTTATTACCTTCTATGCTATAGACTTCAGCCATAACGGTTCTATTATATGATTTGTATTTGTTCTATGCTATGGACTTCAGCCATAGTGTGTTCTATTATATTGATTTGTTATTTCCTTCTATGCTATGGACTTCATCCATAATGGGTTCTATTATATTGATTTGTTATTACCTTCTATGCTATAGACTTCATCCATAACGTGTTCTATTATATTGATTTGTTATTACCTTCTATGCTATAGACTTCAGCCATAACGGGTTCTATTATATTGATTTGTTATTACCTTCTATGCTATAGACTTCAGCCATAACGGGTTCTATTATATTGATTTGTTATTTCCTTCTATGCTATGGACTTCATCCATAATGGGTTCTATTATATTGATTTGTTATTACCTTCTATGCTATAGACTTCAGCCATAACGGGTTCTATTATATTGATTTGTTATTACCTTCTATGCTATAGACTTCATCCATAATGGGTTCTATTATATTGATTTGTTATTACCTTCTATGCTATAGACTTCAGCCATAACGGGTTCTATTATATTGATTTGTTATTACCTTCTATGCTATAGACTTCAGCCATAACGTGTTCTATTATATTGATTTGTTATTACCTTCTATGCTATAGACTTCAGCCATAACGGGTTCTATTATATTGATTTGTTATTACCTTCTATGCTATAGACTTCAGCCATAACGGGTTCTATTATATTGATTTGTTATTCCCTTCTATGCTATGGACTTCAGCCATAACGTGTTCTATTATATTGATTTGTTATTACCTTCTATGCTATAGACTTCAGCCATAACGGGTTCTATTATATTGATTTGTTATTACGTTCTATGCTATAGACTTCAGCCATAGCGTGTTCTATTATATTGATTTGTTATTTCCTTCTATGCTATAGACTTCATCCATAACGTGTTCTATTATATTGATTTGTTATTACCTTCTATGCTATAGACTTCAGCCATAGCGTGTTCTATTATATTGATTTGTTATTACCTTCTATGCTATAGACTTCAGCCATAACGTGTTCTATTATATTGATTTGTTATTACCTTCTATGCTATAGACTTCAGCCATAACGGGTTCTATTATATTGATTTGTTATTCCCTTCTATGCTATGGACTTCAGCCATAACGTGTTCTATTATATTGATTTGTTATTCCCTTCTATGCTATAGACAATAACAGTTGTATTATAATTCATATTGATTTGTTATTTCCTTCTATGCTATAGACTTCAGCCATAACGGGTTCTATTATATTGATTTGTTATTACGTTCTATGCTATGGACTTCAGCCATAACGTGTTCTATTATATTGATTTGTTATTACGTTCTATGCTATGGACTTCAGCCATAACGTGTTCTATTATATTGATTTGTTATTACGTTCTATGCTATGGACTTCAGCCATAACGTGTTCTATTATATTGATTTGTTATTACGTTCTATGCTATGGACTTCAGCCATAACGTGTTCTATTATATTGATTTGTTATTCCCTTCTATGCTATAGACTTCAGCCATAACAGGTTCTATTATATTGATTTAGTATTATTCCCTTCTATGCTATAGACAATAACAGATTATATTATAATTCATATTGATTTGTTATTACCTTTTTTTGCTATGGACTTCAGCCATAACGGGTTCTATTATATTGATGACACATTTCTATGCAAGTCCACCAGTATCTAGAGTGGATATATAGAATACAATTTTGACATGTATTCTAGTTTTTGATTTGATGCTTTCACCGATCTAGGTAGCTTAAAGAATGTTACTATTTTTCTAGTTAAATGATTCTGGTTAAATTATCCCACACGCACAAATATCATATTGGAAGAATATTCAGCCAAGTTGTAAATGGAGAGGTCACGGGTGGGCGGTAGCGCCCCCCCCCCCACACACATACACCCTCCCACCCAGTAGGCATGTGGCGAACGCTCAGCAGACAAAGACTTGCACCTGGAACGTGAAGCAGGGGCTGCGGGTAACGCCGTCCGCCATCATTACCCTCATGTCGGGTAGGGGGTAGTGCGGGTGTACCTTCTCATACAAACAAAGCAGTGGCTAGCTAACGAAGGGAGACCAGTGTAGTTATTCCTCAACACATCTGGCTTTGACAGTTTGTGCTCCATTGCAGTCATTGGTGTTTGCGGCGTTAGCTTCCCATCCACGCCCTCACGACAACCCCAGGTTCAGCTCCCTCTCCCTCCTCCCTCTCCCCTCTGCCGCCTGTCGCCCTCCCCTTCCACTTCCCCATCCACTTTCCCCATCCACTTTCCCCATCGCCTTCCTCAACCCCGTCCCCCTTACCCCTACCCCTAGAGGGGGGGGGAGGGAGAAGAGAGAGCCCTCTCATCTCCCCCTGTCATTCCCCTTCCCTTTCCCACTGCCTTTCCCACTGCCTTTCCCCTTCCCTTTCCCCTTCTCCTTTACTGCGCCTTCTCCATTCCCTTCTCCCGTCACCCATCTCCCCCTGTCCTTCCCATTACCCTTCATTTCCTCCTTCTCGTCCCCCTCCTCCCTCCTCCTCCTCCCCCCTCCTCCTCCTCCTCCCCCTCCTCCTCCTCCTCCCCCCTCTCCTCTTCTCCCTCTCCTTCGTCTCCATCTCCATCCTCATTCCCCTTCCTCGTCCCTTACCCCTTCCCGCCCCTCCCTCCGCCCCCCTGGGGTGGGGGTGGGGGGGGGGGGGGCTCTCTCTCATCCCTCTCCTCTCCCCATGTCCTTCCCATTCCCCTTCCTTTTCCCATTCCCTTCATTTCCCCCCATCTCATTTTTCTCTTTCTCCTTCTCCTTCTCCGTCCCCCCATCCTCTTCTCGTCCATCCCTTCCACCCCCATCTTCCCTCTCACTCCACCTCCATCTTCCCTCTCACCCCCCTCCCCCAATACACCATCACCGTCCTTACGCACACACCTGACATAGATACCACAAACACCCCCACCCACCACCCACGTCTGCCCGGCTAGACGAGCGTGGACACCTGCCTTCGCCCACACCAGCCCCTTCCAGCTGCCCAATACAGCATGACGACAGTCTGCATTAATTCCACCACCCTTGAGGCCGGCTTTCTTAAAGTTTTGTTTGTTTGTTGTTTTACTTCCTAGCAACATCTTGGATGGGTACCGACTTGTGGAAGTGCGCACTCATGGCGATTTTATAGTGCTGATCCACTGTGAAATCAGGCTGCCAGCACCATGACCCGATGTCCCACTCAGTAACATTATCCTGACACTGAGCTAATGAGTCCTTGCCCTATCCTAATAATGCCGAGCGCCAGGCTAGGAAGTGACAAGTATAAATTTTATAAGTCATTGGTTTGACCCGATCAGGGTTCGAACCCATGAACCCATGGGTTCGGATCCTTGATCTCTCAAAACAGCAGAGGGACACTCTACTCATTCGGCCATCCCGTCTGGTCGCACATCCTACGGACTCCCCACTATAGGGGGCATTGTTGTGCATTTTGAGTTATTGTCATTTTAAAATATATTAAAGTTGCATAGTCCGTGGAAGCATAAGATTTTGGGTCATGGTGTTGGCACCCTGATCTCCCAGTAAGGCAACACTATGAGTTCACATTGTCACAAGTCAATATCCGTCCTGATGTGACCCTAGATGTGGCTAGGATTTAAAACCAGAACAAACTAGTTTCTTAACAATTTGGATAGCGCCAGTGCTGTGCAATACACCTCATCTTACTCGACAACGATATTATTTATTTAAAGTCATATGAGGGCTATTTCAGTCTGGTTGGTCGTTTTACATCCCGTCAACACCTAAGGTAATATCGAACGGCTATCGTGGGTTCGAACCATGGTCGAGTCAAACCAATGACTTGAAAATTGGTGCTTGTCACTTCCTAGCCAGGCGCTTGGCATTATTAGGACATGGCAAGGACTGGTGTGCTCAGTGTCAGGATAATGTGACTGAGTGGGATACCAGGTCATGGTGCTGGCGGCCTGGTTTCCCAGTGAGACAGCACTATAAAGTCACCATGAGTGCACACTGTCACAAGTCGGTACCCATCCTGATATGACCTTAGATGTTGCTAGGACGTAAAACAGCAACAAACAAACAAACAATCGAACGGCTACCGACTTGTGACAGTATGCAATCATGGCAACTTTATAGTGCTGCCCCACTGGGAAATCAGGCTGCCAGCACCATGACCCAATATCCCACTAAGTAACATTATCCTGACACTAAGCTAACCAGTCCTTGCCCTATCCTATTAATGCAGAGTGCCAAACTAGGAAGTGACAAGTATCAATTGGTAAGTCATTGGTTTGACTCAACCGGGAACTGAACTCCCGACCTTCCGCACGTGAGGCCCTTTTTCAGTCTGGTTATTATTATAATTGTATTCAGGGGTTTTCGGGTTATACATTTTTTGGTATCATTTAATTTTTTCATTATTTTTCATTACAAAAAAAAATTATGAATCATAGATGGAAGTAACATCGTCGCTTTGAGCTATTGACATCGCCTCGCGAGAGTATCTTGTTACCAAGGCGACCGTGTGAGTCATGAAGCCGCGCATTGCAGCGCCCTCTATGTAGGCAGCCGGCTGCCATTTGCAAACTAGGAATTTCTCTGCTTAATTATATGCGGAAGGAACGCGGCGTCTCGCAGTGTTATTGACATGCGCAAGTAGGCAGGTGGTTTCTGTTGGGGTGGGAGTGGGGGGTTACGTGTGTTTCTAAGGTGACCGTCACGCCACCACTGATGGGAGATGTTGAGTCCTTGAAGTGTGTGTGTGTGGGGGGGGGGGGGGGGGGTCACTGGGCAGACTACTAGCTGTGCATTTCACTGTTGTCGCTGTCAACGCCTCTGGGCTGATTAAAATCTATAATAAATTTGTAAAATGAACGTAAAAGTGCCATCAAAGCGAAATACTGGTCCGCCTCCTACTTCTCCCTTTCCCCTCCCTTTCCTCCCTCCCTCTTTCCTCCCTCTCCCCTCCCTCTCTCCTCCCTCTCTCCTTCCTCACTCCTTCCTCACTCCTTCCTCTTCTCCCTCTCCCCCCTCTCTGCTCTCTCCTCCCTCGTTCATCCCTCTCACCCCCCCCCCCCTTCCTCATTCCTCATTCATCCCTCTCATCCTCTGCTGCTGCTGCTTCTTCTTCTCTGCCGCCTCCTCCCGTCATCCTCTGTCTCCTCCAGCGCCCTCTCTCCCCCTCCCCCTCCCCCCCCCTCCTCCTGCCCTCTCCTCCTCCTCCTGCCCTCTCCTCCTCCCCTCTCCTCTCTTCTCGTCTCCTTCGCCTCGTCCCCTTTCTTTTTCTTCCTCCTCTTCCTCTTCCCATCTTTGTCCTCTTCCTCATCCAAATCCTCTATCCCTCCTCCTACTACCACCACCACCACCACCACCACCACCACCACCACCACCACCATCATATATGTCCCAATAGAAGCATACTACTCAATAGAAGCACACGCCCCTCATCTCAAGATTGAAAGCGCGCACAAATTTACGATCACATTCAGAGTGAATGCACATAAAATAAGACAATCCCACTTTATTTCAGAGGCACGACAAAAAGAAATCCATGAAATTCTTTAACTTTGAATAGATGCGCATCCATGTGTCTGCACTTGCGCAGTGCGCATCTAATGGGACATATAAGGTACTCATACTCATATTCATACTCATACTCATTCTCATACTCATACTCCTCACCCCACTACTACTACTCCTCACCCCACTCCTACTACTCCTATTACTACCACTACTACTCTTACTACTCCTACTACTACTCCTCCTACTACTACTCCTACTACTCCTACTACTACTACTACTACTACTACTACTACTACTACTACTACTACTACTACTACTACTACTACTACTACTACTCCTCCTCCTCCTCCTCCTCCTCCTCCTCCTCTCCCCCACTACCCTCAGTACTTTCCCTCTCAATGAGGTCAGTCTCCTCTATTTGATGGTTTCAAACTTTTCACCCATGCTGGTGAATTTGGGTTAATGTGTCTGCGCAGTGTCGATAAGCGAACCTCGTTGCGTGCTGGTCGGACCTGGCCAACGGTAGTAAAACCTGCTCATATAATACAATAATAACAGCTATTTTTGGAGGGTTTAAAAAAAAATTTAAACTTTAAAAAGTCATGAAATTAAACCAGTGGCAGGATGCAAATTGAAACTTAGATTAAAGTTGATAGTCCGGTCGTGTTCCTGCTATTTAAAAAATGTAAATATAAGGTCGTTCATTGCAATCTACATTTCATTTGTTTACCCAGATTTGAATGCTACTGACTGCCTCAACTCATTCGGCCATCCTGTCTAGCTGTTAATTTGGGGATTTTTTTTTTATACATGGTGGTCATAACACATAAATTTGTTGAAGTAGGTCAGATCGATCAAAATTCTGTGGATGTGTTTGGTAGCAACCCTGACCTGTGGTTTTAGTTATTTAGTGGTCCTTTCTAATCGTTCATTCTTCTTTCTAATCTTCTCTTCCCTTTCTTTCAGGACACGCCATTTCTGTATGGATTAGGTTTGGTGTACTTCCACTTCAATACCTACCAATGGTAAGTCACTTTAATTATTCTATTTAATTGTTCTCCACTTAGATGACTGAGTAAAAAGTGTCGGACGGCTGGGTTAAGAAAACATATATTTGAAATCTAATGTGCTAAATATATTGCTCATGTATTTATCTATCAACTTTTGAAATGCGTAATTCATGATATTGTCGTGGGGGTGATGAAAATGGGAAATATTGCACCTAGAGCAGGACTCGAACCCACATCTCTTTGCATTCCGGGCCAGTGTTCTAACCATTACACCACCTAGACTCCCTGAGATCACCACACTACCCACGCCTCCCTGTCTATGTAGTTACTTACCTGAGACGTCAGTGCAGACCACTACAATATCATGAAGATTAAATCGAAAGAATTGTTTTGTTGGGTGTTTTTATTGTGCATTCTCTCCCACTTCAGCAACTGTTCAGCCAATATAGATAAGTACTGTATGCTGGGACCAGTGCCTCCATAGATGAATCCTATCAGAGCAGTATTTGCTCTGATTTAGACATGGTCATCATTCACCCTCACCAGACGGGGTGGCCGAATGAGTTAGAGCGTCCGTCTCCCGTGCTGGTACCTCATGGGACCGTGGGTTCGAACCCTGGTCGAGTCAAACCAATGACTTAAAAATTGATACTTGTCGCTTCCTAGCCAGGCGCTCGGCATTATTAGGACAGGCAAGGACTGGTCTGCTCAGTGTCAGGATAATGTGACTGAGTGGGATACCAGGTCATGGTGCTGGTGGCCTGGTTTCCCAGTGGGACAGCACTATAAAGTCGCCATGAGTGGACACTGTCACACATCGGTACCCGTCCTGATATGACCTTAGATGTTGCTAGGACATAAAACAACAAACAAACAAAGAATCATTCACCCTTACGATGGGTATGGGTTGAGAGATGTCAAAATCAGAATTTGATGGTAACAGCTCAGAATTCTGCTAGTTTCTCTATGATAATAGTCTTGATATTGTCATCTGCCCACCGGGCCTCCCATAGATAAAGGATTCACCCCCACCCGGAGTAGGGGTGAGCGACAACCCTGCTTAAAAACCAAGCAAAATCTGCATCAAATAGGAACTCACTGAAAAGGTACAGTTGCCAGTGGTTCCAGTGCACAGTTATTATTTGTATGGGCTTAAAGTTGAGAAATTGATAGAGAATGCAAAACACCAAAAAAAAACACAATATGGCGGTCACATAAGGGTCTCGATTCGAGTTTTAAAGTCTATGATTCTACATATTTTAATGAATTCTGCGTTCAAAAATAGTGGGCTAATATAAAGAAGTATTTGATGAACATATTTTGCATGAATTCATGTGGTAATTTCATTTACCCAGCATTACGACACTTTTTCTAATGGGTCATTCAGCATCCCCGTCCTGGTATGACTTTAGTTGTTGCTAGGACGTAAAACACCGACGAACCAACCAGAGACAGTGCTGACAAAGTAACTAGGCTCAACTCATCCCTGAGCTGGTCATAACCCGGTGTGTAGTCTAGATCTCCATTATAGACGGCCGGCTTATTGGGATACCCGATACTAAAACGCCCGGAAATGGCCACCAGGGGTACAGGGATGCTCAGACGGACCCAATCTTCAAGCACATCGCCAATTTATACAGGGCTTTGCCATAAAGGAACCTCTGCTTGGAGCGCACTATTTAGCAGCTGACCAGACTACTGACTCGGTCACAACCCGCCTCTGGTTTATGGCGTCGTTTGCTAGCGGTAGCCACGACGACGAATCCGTAGCCATGGCAACAGCGTCATAGATCCGGAGCGACCATTTGGCGTGGCGTGTTTTCCTCTCTTCGCTGTCCATGCCTAATGCTAGGTACACACCTACCGTCTTTCCGCACCCACCTACTGTATACGATCTAAAACTGCCCAAAAGTCGTGAGGTGTGCACTCCCCTAGCACACCTACCGATTGCGATTCGCGACTTTTTAGGGCTAAAAGCGCTTCCTTACGATTGCAATTCGCGATTCGAAAAATGAATTAAAGTTTTAAGCGGGTCGGGTCGCGAATTTTAGTGCGCGAATCGTAAACGGTAGGTGTGTACCTAGCATAAGTGTCTCTTGAATTAATCTCCCAGCATGCTCTTGTTGCCTGGCTGACGCCATGCTTGGAGTGGATTAGGGCGACACTGGTTGGACTCCGAATTCTGCTTTCTCCTTTTCTCCTCTTTCCTTTTTCCTTTTTCCTTTTTCCTTTTCCTTTTCCTTTTCCTTCACCTTCTCTTTCTCTTTCTTCTCTCCTCTCCTTCTCCTTCTACTCCTTTTCCTTCTCCTTTTCCTTCTCCTTTTCCTTCTCCTTTTCCTTCTCCTTTTCCTTCTCCTTTTCCTTCTCCTTTTCCTTCTCCTTTTCCTCCTCCTTTTCCTTCCCCATTTCCTTTTCCTTCCCCTTTTCCATTTCTTTCCCCTTTTCCTTTTCCTTCCCATTTTCCTTCTCCCTTTACTTCTCCCTTTTCCTTCTCCTTCTCCCTCTCCTTCTCCATCCCTTCTTTCTCCTCCTTCTTCTTCTCATCCCTTCTTCTTCTCATCCCTTCTTCTCCTCCCCCTTCTTCTCCTCCCCCTTCTTCTCATCCCCCTTCTTCTCCCCCTTCTTCTCCTTCCCCTTCTACTTATCCCTCTCCTTGTCGCCCTCCCCTCCACAAATGCGGGCAATAATGTACCGGAACAAAGCGGGCTGAGTGCAGGGAGCAAAGATATAGACCAATTTCACATGACGTCAGCACATGTATTTAGGTCAGTGCGCGCGCTGATTGGCTGCAGGACAACATCCAGTCACAGTGCCAACTCAATGGCTATGAGCAATCTTCATAGAGAAAAGGTGAAATATCTCTAAAACCACACAACTTAGACACAAACCGATTGGAATACATATAGAAAACATATTCAAGGAATAGATTATATAAAATTTATACAGTTAGGGTTCTGCATTTCTATTAATTTTGAATAAAATCGACGTGTTGCACTGCGCGTATCGGCAAACTCAATGCATTGTCAATGGCCGTGAGCAATCTTCATACAGAAAAAGTGAAATATCTGTAAAACGACAACACCTAGACACAAACCGCTTGGAATACCTATAGAAAACATGTTTAACAAAAAGATTAGGGTTCTGCATTTCTATTAATTTGGAATAAAACTGACTTTTTTCACTGCACGTTCCGGCAAACTCAATGCAGTGTGCCTTCATTCTGCAGCCAAGCTGCGCGCGCACACACGATGTTAGTAAACATTGAAATAGGTCCATACTCGACAGTGATAGAAATAAGAACAACAACATTTCAAGTCTGGTGTGATTTTTCACTTGTCCTGCTGAATTTTCACTTGTTCACAGTACTTACCTTTATTATCTCAGTCAAATAGCATTCCTTTCTGACATTATTTCTAGGAGATGCTGTAGAAGGTATGTCTAAGCAGATCTAGCACCCCCCCCCTCCACATACCCACACCCTATATGAAGATTGAAGACTGACCTACATTTAGATAATGTGGATCATCGTGACCGTGGCCTTTGCAGCCGACACGCCATTACACCACCATCAATCAGTAGTGTAGAATGAGCAACTGTGTGAGTCTGTGTATGTGTTTGTGTCTGTGTCTGTGCGTTTTTTCAACACATTCAAATCGAGGACATGGCTCTGGATTCAATGGCGTCTACATATGGCTACTTGTGACATTCTTGGTTGTTTTTTTCCATTCCCCATTCAAAGCCAATTTTTTGGTGGTTATGACAAAAAAATGAATTTCACTTTTTGAATTAAATCTTATACAAATTGAGCAATATATTAAAATCACTTGTGTAAAATGAAAATCAAAGACATCCAGAACCTCATTTTAACATATACAACATAGTCAAACAAGATTTTATTGATTACTGTTAAGCAGACAAGTTTATGACTTACAAGAAAAAAGTTGAAAAATAAGTTGAAAAAAGGTTTGGCTACATGCATCGTGTAAATGTGTAAATCTTTACTTTTAAACATTAGCACAAAGTCATATAAGTAACTTAATTTCTTTCTTGGGAGCTTATTGCTAACATTCATAATACACACATGATACAATCATTATTTGACTTGCAATCAATAAAAGAGAGAACAAATTATCAGCATCATGAAAAATATAAAATTACATAGAAAAATTCTTTCTCTACAAATCTGTGTAGATTGTTAACCAGCATTTAGCACTCACTCTCAGCACTTTGTACTTAACCATAGAATGGGTATGCTAATTAGAGCAATCAATTTTTTTAGATTTTTTAAGTGTGGATATAGCTTAAAGACAATGTAATCACATTATATATATTTGCATTCTGATCATTTTGATACAAAAATCAAGTCAATATCTCAAATAGAACCAGAGATATTAATTTTGTAAGGATTTGATCATAGGCAGTTAGTGAAAATCACATGATTTGCCATGTTTGATGTCAAATTGCTCAACAAAACTTGAGATTAGAATTTGTACTAGAAATATTATGTTAAAATAATATTGATGTGATTAAAATGTAATTTGCCTGCAGTAGGCAACTTCAAACATCAAAATTTAAGCATTTGCAGAATCATGAAAAATGTGTGTGAAATTAAGGGACTAATAGACCAATTTTCCATTATTATATATATTTGTAATCAGATTGATACAAGCTTTCCAACTGAATCATTTGCAAATTAACTTCATAAAAAGACAAATTTAGTTTGGAGTTCCATGTCTATGTGTATACATGTATGTATACATGTATGTATACATGTATGTGTGGCTGAAGCGTACACGTGCGTTACTTCCCGATGTCCTAGTTCTGTCCAAGAGAAAGATGATTATATGGGTGGGTGGTTTAATGGTAGCTTATTATAATTAATCTGCCTCTAACTAAAGTCATGGGGAGATGATAGGCCGACTGAAATGAGACTGTCAGTTGTTATTTACGCTGTTCAAATCGAATTTTATTTGAAGCCCCTGTGATTAAAAGTTGTGATTGAAGTAGGTGGTTTTGTGTATGTTTGGTGGCATCTAAGGGCATATAGGGATGGGGGCAAACTTGTGACTGAGCACTCATGGCGACTTTATAGTGCTGTCAGTGTCCCACTGGAAGACCAGGCCACCGGCACCATGACCTGATAATCACATTTTCCCGATACTGAGAAAACCAGGGGCTGCCCTATCATACTAATACAGAGGCCCCAGGTTAGGTAGCGACAAGTATCACACTTTATTTTCAAGTCATTGGTTTAACTCGGTCGGGGTGCAAACCCATGAACCACATCAGGCGCTGCCCTATCATACTAATACAGAGCCCCAGGTTAGGTAGCGACAAGTATCAAACTTTATTTTCAAGTCATTGGTTTAACTCTGTCGGGGTTCAAACCCAAGAACACTCTCCTAGTAGTCACCCGTCCCATTGACCCTCCCATATTTTAATCCACCCACAGAACCACCCTCCCTCCTTTTGACTCTCCCTTTCCAGTAGCCCCCCCCCCCCCCCCCCCCCCCACACGCTTCTCCTCACTGCCACCGCCTTTCTGTGCGCCATTTGACCCTCTTCAGTCGTTAGCCAGTTAAATCCGTCCACACACAGGGTCCCCCTGTTCACGCCCGAGGCACGATGGGTACAAGGCACTTCCTGTCAAGAGACTACTACAGCTCTTCACTTCCGCTTCCCGCCCCTCCCCTCCCCTCACCCACCCCACCCACAACGCCCATCAATCATGTACAAACAACTCATTTCCGCCTCACACCAGCGAAGATTTCAGTGAATGTTTTGTGTACATTTCAATATGGGGGTAATGTTTGTTGTTTGTTTGTTGTTTTCCATCCTAGCAACATCTAAGGTCATATCAGGACGGGCGAGGCTAATGTACACCAACACCATTATTTAGATAACAAGTCGATAGGACTGTTTATTAAACGTGTGCTACATGATTTAAATACCCTCAAAATGGGAACTTGTAAGGGAGTAATTATCATTTAAATATTTCTTGGTAAACAGTTTGTTCATCAGAACATACACAGTTTTTTCAGCGCCGAGGCATTGCAGATAGGCTCTGTAGTTTTTTCAACACACACACACACAAACATTTTGGTTTAAAGCTGCATAGTCCGATGAAATATCAAATTTTCAAAACCAAACCAATTATCTAGCTTTGATTTTACATATCTAACTTAGATGCTGATGCACTTATTAAGCATTTGTTTCTGTGTAGAAGGCAATACTGGCTCAATTTAACAGAACCTGTTACTGCAGAAGTCTATAGTGTCAGAGCTTGCCAAAACTAATTTCCATGTTTGCACTCGAAATATCTAAAAAGTTTACCATTTAAAATAAAAGTAACTTTGAACTAATGTAAAGTCGATGTCATGTATTGTACTGCGGGTCGTGTGCAGTCGTTGGTCCTTGAATCACATTACAGTCGATACTAGTGATCGATCTAATATATTTATCTCAGAAAAAAATACAGAAATTCAAAACCATCGGACTATGCAACTTTAAACCAAATTCACAAACCTTTTGTTTCTTTTTTCTTGAAGATTTATACTGCCTATCAGGGATAAGTCTGAATAGGCTTGTTTTCACCATTAGACAGTTTGTCGATAGAAAGCCTGAGTCTACACTTTTACTGACCCAAGGGATTTTTAACCCGCCACACCACATAGACATGGTATGAGAGCAACTGGCCTTTGATGACGCTGTAAGTTCTACACAGTGGTGGAAATCCAAATTGGCAGAGGTGGGGACATGGGGAATCGAACCACCGACCTTCAGATTAGGAGTCTGACCTAGAAAAAAGTCTAACACTCTAACCACTCAAGCCACAGAGAACCTATTACCATTGTCAACATAAACCTATTTGTTTCTCGGTGATGACGATTAATTTATTTGATGGCTGATTTTTGGTGAGCGGTGTGCTCGTGAATTGGACCGTGAGAGTCCCCGCGGGGGAGGGGGAGGGGAGGGGAGACGAGAAGGGTAATTAGGAGTAATAGAGGGGTTCGAACCGCCTGACCCCTTCTTGGTATGACCCCTAATGGAGGTGAGGATGGGGGGGGGGGGGGGGGGGGGGGTAAGTGACCTCGGGGCTAACACGTGGTGACCAATCCGTGAACCCTGCATAGCAACTGACTTGTTGTTTCCTTGGAGACTGCTAAGACAGATCTATAGCCTGTTATCGTTCCTTCATATATATATATATATATCGCGTAAAAGAGATCGGTACCGATAAGTCTGGTTTAGTTTTTTTTGTTTTGTTTTGCGTCAATATTTTTATTCATCTGCATACAATCTTTCTTCAAGGGCACGGCACGGGTCATGATGCCGGCGACTTGATTTCCCAATTGAGGCAGCAATATAAAGTCACCATGAGTGTTCACTGTCACACGTCGGTATCCGTTCTGATATTACCTCGGATGTTGCCAGGTCATAAAACTCCAGCAACCAAAAAACTAAACACAAAACATCCAGAGCAATGTCCCCGATTTGAATGTGCTAAACACACACACACACACACACACACATGCTCACACACATGCACTCACACTCACACACATCTTGTACCTGTGTCTTTTCACACAAGCAACTAATCCATGGTTTGTATGAGTAACCCCTCTACAGTGGCGTGAGTTCAGTCTGATCTGATCGGAGCAGTTGTCGCATCTTACAGTTTGTTTTGTTTGTTGTTTTACACCCTAGCAACATCTAAGGTCGTCATATCACGATGGGTACCGACTCGTGACACTGCACACTCATAGCGACTTTATAGTGCTGCCCCACTGGGAGACCAGCACCATGCCCTGATATCCCACTCAGTCACATTATCCTGACACTGAGCTGACCAGTCTTTGCTCTATTGCTCTAATGCCGAGCGCCTGGCTAGGAAGAGACAATTATAAATTTGTATGTCATTGGTTTGACTCGACCAGGGTTCGAAGCCATGAACCCTTGGGTTCCGATCTCCCGATCTCCCGATCTCCCAAAACAGGAGACGGATGCTCAACTGATTTGGCCATCCCGTCTGGGGGGCTCATCTTACGTACTCCACACTGTAGAGGGCGTTTTAGGTGCATCTCACACCACGTGACTCTCCCCAACCCCACTTCCCATTCCCATTCAGCTAGCAACCTATTTGACCTGTGTGTGCATATCACAGAACGATTCCGAAGCCGGTGTGGCCGTCTCAGCTGCCACAAGGCTGATTTGCCAAATGTCGCTTCTGCGCATGCGTCAGAATCCAACAGCGTCGTGTGCGCATGCGTCAAAACTGAGCCAGTCTCAAATATTTGGATACAGCCGTTTGAATATTCACTACAAGCGAGATGACAAAATCTTCATCACTCAAAGTTTATTACAATGTCCTATCAAACTATGCACATATTGTTCCTTTATTAGTTCTATACATGTTGTGAAATTTTACGGATGTTTGATAGATGGCGAAGAGAGTTGTTTCATCCGCAGAATATGTTCCATTGAGATAAAATGCTTTTATAATAAATACTCACATAGCTACATGCAAATCTGCACGCTACGCGCAAAGTCCAATTGTAAAATCCGCGCATGCGCAGAAACGACATTTGGCAAATCAGCCTTGTGTCAGCTGAGACGGCCACACCGGCCGGCCGGGGGTGGGTGTGTGGGTGTGTGTGTGTGTGTGGTTGGGTGAGGATGGGACTGATTGGTATTTTGTGGATGTTGGTTTGTATACTTGTGCCCGGGGCTGATTTGCGTGCCCGTCTTTTAAAGCAGTTTAACCGGAAGTCCGTATGGTCTTTGTCGATTGTACTGGGAGGTGTTTGATGTTCAAAGGGACCCAGCCGAACGCGTCACCCACAGTTCACTGGTGTTCGCAGACGCAAGGGCAACCCACTGTAGGTGTGTGGGCTTGTATTGGGTGTACTAATAGCAGTATTTCTATTCCTACTTGCAATTACTACTTGTACTACTACTGTTGTTACTATCAATACTAGTACTAGTACTATTACCATTACCAGTAGTATTACTATTAGTATTGGTATTGGTATTGCTATTACCATTACTATTACTATTGGTATTGCTATTGGTATTGCTATTGCTATTGCTATTGCTATTGCTATTGCTATTGCTATTGCTATTGCTATTGCTATTGCTATTGCTATTGCTATAACCGGACTCCGTGCTCGAATCGGTAAGATCATGGTTCCCGTGCGGTAGATTGGGAGCTCGAATCCCAGCCGAGTCAAACCAATTACTTACTTTGTCTTTACCTAGCCTGGTACTTGGCATTACTAGGATAATGTGGCTGGGATACCAGGTCATGGTGCCAGCAGCCTGATCTTCCAGTGAGACAGCACTATAAAGTCGCCATGTCACAAGTTGGTACCTGTCCTGATATGATCGTAGATGTTTCTAGGATGTAAACCACCAGCAAACCATATTATTACTATGACTACTACTAACCTTATAGTTGTACAACCGCAAAATATCACGGGCTCAATTTGTACTCTGCAATCCCAGAAAAAAATGTCCATTATTCCCCTTCCTCGACCCCGCCCCCACGCCTCTCTGAACGACATACATTTGGTTACACACACCACAAAAGCACAAAAGCACAACAACCACATCCCCAAAATGTGCAGCCTGAGCAAAGCAGGTCGGCTGTAACATCCTACACTTAGAATTTAGTTTTTTTTTGGTTGTAGGTGATATGACTACCTTAGATGTTGCTAGGACATAAAACAAAAAAAACAAAAAAAACTGTAAGATGCGACAACTGTGCGCATATCAGATCAGACTGAACTGACGGCAGTGTAGAGGAGTTACTCATACAAACCATGGGATTGGTTGCTTGTGTGAAAAGATACAGGTACAAGACGTGTGTGAGTGTATGTGTAGGTGGTGGCAAACATTTAAAAAACACTAAATTGTTGTTGGTTTTACTCGGCTGACATTCAGTGATTCAAGTACAGTGTTCGATGCACGTGATCTGTGCGCAACTCATGCGATCATCCTGTATACTTTACTTTGCTTTGCTACCTATATGTTCTGTGGAAATTATTCAGTGGAAATGGTCAGTACGGTGGGTGAAATAATGCTCTCCTCTGGGGCCATATGCAGGAGTCGGTGATAGCGTCGGTTGGTGTTAGGTTGTAAACGCGTTTAGCTATCACTGCCCGCGCGAAGTATGTCACGTCGTATGCAGAGGCACCTAAACGGTGAGTGTTAGCTAAACGTGAATGTATTTATAGATTGGGATTAGTTATTTAGCAACTTGGGGGGCCCTCTGAGCCTGTACCCGGCGAGCACCGCTATTTGACAATATCGGCGGCCAGGAACCAGCAGCCTTCTTAGTGGTGAGCCTGTTGCCGGCGAGCAACGCTATTTGAAATCGCCGCAGCCGCCGCATCGACGCGTCCGGCGGCGGCGGCGATTTGTTTACTTTACGTTACGGCATCAGCGTTAATCTCGCTTCGATTTTAGGGTTAATTTAATGAAATTTCACGATTTGAGTATGTAATTCTGTTAAATATGATCGCATTGAATAGATATGGGCATAATATATTCGCGCCGATTCGGCGGCGGCCATTTTTATTTTACGTTAGACAGTATGGATATCGACGTCGATGCGGAGGTTGCGATTTGTTGACTTTACATTCGTCGATTCGAAAATATAACTATTAATATCGCCGCCAATGCGGCGGTAGCCTTAATAACGCTTCGAATTTAGGGTTAAATTGATAAACTTTCACTTATTGTGTATTTAATTCTGTTAAATATGACAGCATTGAATAGATTTGGGAACAATCTTACGCTAACACCACCCTTAAACGTCTATGAAACGGGGTTAGTGTCGCGGACCTTAAACGCGCGGTGTTAGGCCTATCACTGACTCGTGCATACCGACTTTTCGGTCTAACCAGAAATCCCCTCTAACACTTTTGCTCACTCACACTGCTCCTGCTATGGCCCCTCCTCCCTGCCTCCTCTCATCCCCTCCCCTCTCCCTCCCCCTCCCCTCCCCTCCCCTCCCCTCCCCTCCCCTCTCCTCCCTCCTCCCCTCCCCTCCCCTCCTCTCCCCTCCCTCCCCTCCCCTCCCCTCCCCTCCCCTCCTCCCTCCCCTCCCTCCCCTCCCCTCCCCTCCCCTCCCCTCCCCTCCCCCCCTCCCCTCCCCTCCCCTCCCCTCCCCTCCCCTCCCCTCTCCCCTCCCCTCCCCTCCCATCCCATCCCCTTCTAGGAAAGCGGGGGCTTATTCAGTTGAATAAAATATTGACAATTGGAGAGAAAGAAAAATGTCTACACTCGGATTAATTGGAAGCCTGCTGATGCATACACTTCCTGTTGCGGCCATCTAGCGGCTGGTCAGTGAACTATCCTGATAGGAGAGCCGCCTGCAGACGATATCTGAGAGTTGACCAATGAATCATCCTTGGTTCCAATGTGTGGTCCATTGCACCCCTCCCCTTGCAATGCACGTGATTTACCGACAGTAGGTGAATTGTTGGATGATTGCGGTGCTAATAATAGATTTGGATCATACGAGTTGTGACCTATATAAGCTGTGGAGTGGATGGGAGGGGAGTGGTTGTCATGGAGACGGATGTGTATCTGAGGGCGGGATGGTCGTTCAGGCAGACAGCAACAGGAGGAGGAAGGGGAGAGATCGCGTGGGGGGAGGGGGGGGGGGGGGGGAGAGGTGTCTGGGGCAGGAGGTGGGGGTGACGGGAGCGGGGTGTTCGCGGTAATTTCCCACCGAAGAGTCGTCATGGTGACGGGAATTCCGATACACCAAACTGACACTGGGACGTTTTACTTACGAAACAATCTTCTATTTTGATATTTGGCGTGTGTGTGTGTCTGTGAGTGTGTGAGTGAGGCTTTGTTTGTTTGTTTGTTTGTTTATTTGTTTTGCCAAGACAAATCACCGTTTTGTGTGTGTTTATAAAAAACACATTTATGGCTCACTTACATATATATGTCAATATGTCAATTACAGTTATTTCGCTATTTTCATTTACGGATTACATCAATGTACGGGGAATTAAATATTATAAATGGATAGATTCTTGAATTAATAATTCTATAAATAATAGAATTGTATAACCCAAACTCAAAGAGCATCGGAACTAGATGTTTGGTGTTTTGGTCAATATAATGACGTGGTAATTGACTTGCATGTCTAGTGTTAGGGTCGATATGATAAGGTAGAAATTGACCTATATATGTATGGTGTTTTGGTCAATATGATTACGTGGTGATTGACCTAGACTGTATATACTGCTCAAGACGCGGACTGTTTAACTCAGTGGGGCAGCACTATAAAGTTGCCATGAGTGCGCACTGTCACAGATCGGTACCCCTGATATGCCCATATATATTGCTACGATGTAAAGTCCCAAACAAACACAAACAAACACTCGCGGAGACTGTGAGTCCCGCTGTGGGCTGGACTTGGTGGAGACTATGCTGGCTCTCCGACTGCCTTTGTTCCCGGCTCAGTGATGGCAGGCTTACCTGGTGCGTGTGCACGCATCCCCCGCCATGATTACGTCCGTGGGCACCTGAGATCCGTCAGATGGCAACTGGGGTGATTCAGCACCTACTATGTATACATGCATGTCTGAGCTGGCTGCAGTCTAGACTGCTTCACCGTGTTCTCCAGCACTCCCCCCCCCCTCCCCTCCCCTCCCCTCCCCTCCCCTCACCTCCCCTCCCCTCCCCTCCCCTCCCCTCCCCCTCCCCTCCCCTCCCCTCCACCTCCCCTCCCCTCCCCTCCCCTCCCTCCCCTCCTCCCCCCCCTCCCCTCCCCTCCCCTCCCCTCCCCTCCCCTCCCCTCCCCTCCCCTCCCCGCCCCTCCCCGCCACTCCCCTCCCGTCCTCTCCCCTCCCCGCCCCTCCCCTCCCCTCCCCTCCCCTCCCCCTCCTCCCCCTCCCCTCCCCTCCCCTCCCCTCCCTCTCCCCTTCCCTTCCCTCCCCTCCCCTCCCCTCCGCCCCCCTCCACTCCTCTCCCCTCCCGCTCCCCTCCCCTCCTCTCCTCTCCTCTCCCCTCCCCTCCCCTCCCCTCCCCCTCCCCTCCCCTCCCCTCCCCTCCCCTCCCTCCCCTCCCCTCCCCTCCCCTCCCCTCCCCTCCCCTCCCCTCCCCTCCTCTACTCTACTCTACTCTACTCTACTCTCATCCACTCACTCACTCCTCCACTCACTTTACTACTTCCTTTCCCCTCTTCTCCCTCCCTCCCTGTCTTCATGCAATAATGTATATTTGAGCGAGTCATTAAACTCAAATCGGGAAGATTGTGCTGACATAACTTTATACATTTATGGATTGCTGAATTCGAGCATGGCGTCAGGTCGCTACATACAGTAAAACCTCTGAGACCGACTTTAAATGGGACCAGACGGGATGGCCGAATGAGTTAGAGCGTCCGTCTCCTGTGTTGGTAGATCGTTGGTTCGCACCCTGGTCGAGTCAAACCAAAAAATTTATACTTGTTGCTTCCTAGCCAGGTGCTCGGCATTATTAGGATAGGGCATGGACTGGTTGGCTCAGTGTCAGGATAATTTGACTGAGTGGGATATCAGGTCATGGTGCTGTCAGCCTGGTATCCCAGTGGGGCATCACTATAAAGTCGCCATGAGTGCGCACTGTCACAAGTGGGTGCCCGTCCTGAAATGACCTTCGATGTTGCTAGGATGTAAAACAATAAACAAAGAAACAACCGACTTTAAATGGTCCATTTAGGGACGTGGTCGGTGTAGGGAGTTTTTTTTGTATCATTACAATGGTATTGTATGGGCGATCGTTTGGGACCCAAATAAAGTGATTGATATGGGGGAGTGGTCGTTCTGTGGAGGTGGTCGGTATACAGTAAAATATCGATCGCTTTATTTGGGTCCCAACAATATCATTGTAACCATATTCTAACTCCCTAAACTGACCACCTCCCTAAATCGACCACTTAAAGTCAGTCCCAAGGGCGGTCGCTTTACTGTATATATATATATGCATAGGTTTTCCTGTATATATATATGCATGGTGTTGCACACATTGTCCAGTGTGGTGTCTGGATGAACGATGCTCAATAGACTACATCACCGTTCCAGCCGCGTGGTGCATTGTGGGATGTGTCAGAGCACAACAAACCACCGAGAAGCACATGGCACTGGGTGCAGTTATGAAATGGTCTTGTTTCAGCTCTTGTTTGAAACATAGAACACTTATTAATCTTTTATTCAGCATTGCATTTACATCAATATAATCAGCACATCTTATGCCATGTGCATTTAGATTGAGACAAATCTGGGCACTCAGAGTAATGTTAGAGCCATAGGCATAGCCAGAGTCAGTTTGACTTATTTTATTCATGTATTTATTTATATCCTATGGTTAATGACATATGTAGAAATAGAAAATGAGTAGGGGTTAATCAGATATTGGTTATATATTTCTTTGAAACAAGTTTCTGTTGACACGTTTGACATTTTAATATTTAGAACAAGAATTACTTCTGGCTGATCAATGGTGATATAAACATCAGCCTGTAAAGTGACTGAAATTGTATGTTTCTTAGCTCAAAATGCTTAATTATGGAAAGTTGTGTCCTAAACATATTCATTATATTATTATGTTGCATCCTTCTGTCCATGTTTGTGCCAAATTGTTATGTATAAATTCTATTAATTTCCAATAAAATGGCGGTTTTGCCCTATGCGTATCGGCAACCTCAATGGCTGTATGCCTTTGCTTTGCTCCCAATGACGTTTTCAGCGCATGCGCAGTCGGAACCATGATCTCGTCTATCAAACGGGAGTAGCAATTGCTTTGGCATTAGTGTTGTCATGACTCACTCATTACAGCGTGTAGGCTGTGTAACCTCGTTCTGGGTGGTGGTTTCTTTCTCTTTTTTTTTTTTCTTGAAGATTTATACTGCCTATCATGGATAAGTCTGAATAGACTTGTTTTCACCATTAGACAGTGTGTCGATAGAAAGCCCGAGCCTACATTTTTACCGACCCAAGGGATTTTTAACCTCCCACACCACATAGACATTGTATGAGAGCAACTGGCCTTTGATGACACCGTAAGTTATACACAGCGGTGGATATCCAAATTGGCAGAGATGGGGGCCTTGCCTCACTGCGCTATAGACGTTACAGCGTCTGGGCTGTAGTATTGCCTTGTTCTGGGTGGCATAGACATCACAACGTGTAGGCTGGAATCTTGCCTCGTTCTGGGTGGCACTTTGTTTTGTCTAACTGGTCCATAGACGTCACAGCATGTAGGCTGGAGTCTGGCCTCGTTCTGGTTGGCACTTTCTCTTGTCTCACTGGTCTATAGACGTCACAGCGTGTAGGCTGGAGTCTTGCCTCATTCTGGGGGGTACTTTGTCTTGTCTCATTGGTATATAGACGTCACAGCGTGTAGGCTGGAGTCTTGCCTCGTTCTGGGTGGCACTTTGTCTTGTCGCACTGGTCCATAGATGTCTCGGCGTCTAGACTGGAGTCTTGCCTCGTTCTGGATGGCACTTTGTCTTGTATCACTGGTCCATAGCCTTTAGGCTGGATCTTGCCTCGTTCTGGATGGTGCTTTGTCGTCTCACTGGTCCATAGACGTCACAGCTTCAGGCCTGGAGTTTTGCCTCGTTCTGGGTGCCACTTTGTCTTGTCTCACTGGTCCATAGCATGTAGGCTGGAGTCTAACCTTGTTCTCAGTGGTGCTCATTCACCCACTAACTCACTCACTCACTCACTCATTCACTCACTCGCTCACTCACTAACTCACTCACTAGATGGTTGATGGTTGGGGGCAGTAGTGGTGAGATGCCTGTGTGGTATTGAAGTAGGCAGTGTAAGTGGGATGCAGTGCCCATTGTGAGTCACTCACTCACTCACTCACTCACTCACTCACTCACTCACTCACTCACTCACTCACTCACTAGATGGTTGATGGTTGGGGGCAGTAGTGGTGAGATGCCTGTGTGGTATTGAAGTAGGCAGTGTAAGTGGGATGCAGTGCCCATTGTGAGTCACTCACTCACTCACTCACTCGCTCGCTCACTCACTCACTCACTCACTCACTCACTCACTCACTCACTCACTCACTAGATGGTTGATGGTTGGGGGCAGTAGTGGTGAGATGCCTGTGTGGTATTGAAGTAGGCAGTGTAAGTGGGATGCAGTGCCCATTGTGAGTCGCTCACTCACTCACTCACTCACTCACTCACTCACTCACTCACTCACTCACTCACTCACTAGATGGTTGATGGTTGGGGGCAGTAGTGGTGAGATGCCTGTGTGGTATTGAAGTAGGCAGTGTAAGTGGGATGCAGTGCCCATTGTGAGTCACTCACTCACTCAATCACTCACTCACTCACTCACTCACTCACTAGATGGTTGATGGTTGGGGGCAGTAGTGGTGAGATGCCTGTGTGGTCTTGAAGTAGGCAGTGTAAGTGGGATGCAGTGCCCATTGTGAGTCACTCACTCACTCAATCACTCACTCACTCACTAGATGATTGATGGTTGGGGGCAGTAGTGGTGAGATGCCTGTGTGGTATTGAAGTAGGCAGTGTAAGTGGGATGCAGTCATTCAGTCACTCACTCATTCACTCACTCACTCAATCACTCACTCACTCACTTACTCAGTCAACCACCCTCTCTCCCCTCTTTTCTCTCGCCCTCAATGGCTGACTGGCCCCTCGTCTGAGGGGTTGTGGGTTCGAAACCATAACTGAACCAATGAGTAACAAAAGTAATACCTAGTCGTTACGTAGCCTGGTATTCTGCATTGACAGTATGTAGTAAGGTCCAGTTTGCTTACTACGAGGATTATGCAACTGAGCCGGGTGCTAATATAGATTATATCCAAAACCACTCGACTATGCAACCGTACTTCATTAGTTATCTCTGTTGACAAATTATGCATGGAAGATTCTGTCACTTTTGAGCTTTGGGTTCCGATTGAACCTCATACAATTCGGCTGCGTTCGAACATTTGCATGTTTAATGACATGACCCCCTTCAGATATAGCTCTAGACGTTCACAAACTAGCCACTTTCTGTTTACGAAAACACCCATTTTACACTGCCGCCGTGAGACCTCACCCCTCCCAGTCCACCTCCGCCTCCCCCCCCCCCTCCTCACCCCTCCCACTCCACTTCTACTCTGAATTAGTTAGAGCGTCTGTCTCCCGTGCTGGTAGATCGTGGGTTCGAACCATGGTAAATTAAACCCATGACATAAAAATTGATACTTGTCGCTTCCTAGCCAGGCGCCCAGTGGGACAGCACTAAAAAGTCACCATGGGTGCGCACTGTCACAAGTCGGTAGCCATCCTGATATGATATATGTTGCTAAGACATAAAACAACACACAAACAAACCTCCCACTCCACTTATGCCTCGACCACACCCCTCACCCCTCCCACTCCACTTCTCCATACTCCACCTCCAACCTACTTTTCCCACCTCCTTTTGCCCCCTCCCACCTGTGTAACCAGCATGCACTTTCTTCCGGTTTGCACCACACTTTGCCACGCCCCCTAGTGAGGAAATACACAAGTTAGCAACCCTAATCATTTCCCCACTCCCTCATATCGCCCTTTTCACCAGCACACACACACACACACACACACATACATAC
Source organism: Branchipolynoe longqiensis (assembly GCA_030323885.1). Lineage (NCBI taxonomy): Eukaryota > Metazoa > Annelida > Polychaeta > Phyllodocida > Polynoidae > Branchipolynoe > Branchipolynoe longqiensis. The sequence goes on along the minus strand of CM059197.1, from coordinate 74,457,970 downwards.
ATACATACATACATACATACATACATACATACATACATACATACATACATACATACATACATACATACATATACATATACAGATACACATACACATACACATACACACATACATACATATACACATACATATACACATATACACGCACACACGCACACATTGCGCGCCAATCAAACTGAGCTCAGTCAATAGTAGATTTACTTATTTAATCAATACCACTGCACACACACACACACACACACACACAACCACACACACACACACACACACACACACACACACACACACACACACACACACACACACACACACATATATATTGCGCACCAATCAAACTGAGCTCAGTCAATAGTAGATTTGCTTATTTAATCAACACCACTGCAGTGTATCCTCAAATAAAATACTACTGCATTGAGCCAAAAGATATGTTGTTCTATTAGCCTATGACAACAATCCGTTATTATTACCAATGTTAATATTGACTTGGTGATGAAATTGCGTGAAAGGGCGTGGGAGGCGTTAAACAAGGAGTGGGAGGGGGTGTTTCTATTAGTATTAGTATTAGTATTAGTATTAGTAGTACTATTATTACTAGTATTATTAGTATTATTCTCAGCATCATGTCGCTATCAAATCACACCGATTACATTGGTAGATTTTTAATAAATGGTGTCGCTTCCTTTTCACACAAAGGTTAGTTGGGGTTAAAAGCGTTGGCTTTTGTTTGAATGAGAGTCTGCAGTGTTACAGCTGAGCATATGTGGAACAGGTATTCCAGTTCACTCGAGACAGTGCCTCCTGCTTCCCTCCTGCTTCACTCCTGCTCCCCTCCCTGCTATTCTCCCTGCTATTCTCCCTGCTCTCCTCCCTGTTCTTCTCCCTATTCTCCTCCCTGCTCTTCTCCCTGCTCTCCTCCCTGCTCTCCTCCTTGCTCTCCTCCAAGCTCCCCTCCTGCTGCCCTCCTGCTCTTCTCCCTGCTCTCCTCTCTGCTCTCCTCCCTGTTCCCCTCCTGTTCCGCTCCTGTTGCCCTCCTGCTCCCCTCCTGCTCCGCTCCTGCTCTCCTTCCTGCTCTCCTCCCTGCTGCCCTCCTGCTCTCCTTCATGCTCCCCTCATGCTCCGCTCACCCAACACAGCTGATTGCTGCACAAAGACCTCCTGACCTCCATTTAAAGCTGCTTAGTCCGATGAAGCATCAAATATTCAAAACCAGAACAATTATCTACATTTGATTCTACATATCTACCTTAGATATTAGTGACCGTGCGCGGTAGCCAAATCGGTAGAGCGTGGGCCTCACATTTGGTTCCCGGTCGAGTCAAACCAATGACTTATGAAATTGATACTGGCGCTTGGCATTAATAGGATAGGTAAGGACCGGTTAGCTCAGCGTCATCATAATGTGACTGAGTGAGATATCGGGTCATGGTGCCTGATTTGCACCACACTTTGTGACGTGGTAGCCAAAAATGTGTGTATTTTCTGAATGACCCTTATATAAAATATGCAGAAATAGGGAGGTGAGTGTTAGTAAGTGGTGCTGCATATGTGTGTTAGTAGGTGGTGCTGCATCTGTGTGTTAGTAGGTGGTGCTGTGTCTGTGTGTTAGTAATTGGTGCTGCATCTGTGTTAATAAGTGGTGCTGCGTCTGTGTGTTAGTAAGTGGTGATGTGTATGTGTGTTAGTAAGTGGTGCGGTGACTCTGTGTGAGTAAGTGGTGGTGGTATGTCGGGTTAGTAAGTGGTGATGTGTATGGGTTAGTTAAGTGGTGTTGTGTATCTGTGTTAGTAAGTGGTGTTGTGTCTGTGTTAGTAAGTGGTGATGTGTCTGTGTGTTAGTAAGTGGTGCTGCCAATGTGTGTTAGTAAGTGGTGCTGCATATGTGTTAGTAAGTGGTGATGCATATGTGTTAGTAAATTATGCATATGTGTGTTAGTAAGTGGTGGGCTGTGTCTGTGTGTTAGTAAGTTGTGCTGCATATGTGTGTTAGTAAGTTGTGCTGCATCTGTGTGTTAGTAAGTTGTGCTGTATTTGTGTGTTAGTAAGTTGTGCTGCATATGTGTGTTAGTAAGTTGTGCTGCATCTGTGTGTTAGTAAGTTGTGCTGCATCTGTGTGTTAGTAAGTTGTGCTGCATCTGTGTGTTAGTAAGTGGTGCTGTGTCTGTGTGTTAGTAAGTGGTGCTGCATCTGTGTGTTAGTAAGTGGTGCTGCATCTGTGTATTAGTAAGTGGTGTTGCATCTGTGTGTTAGTAAGTGTTGCTGCATATGTGTGTTAGTAAGCGGTGCTGCATCTGTGTGTTAGTAAGTGTTGCTGCATCTGTGTGTTAGTAAGTGGTGCGGCATCTGTGTGTTAGTAAGTGGTGCTGCATCTGTGTGTTAGTAAGTGGTGCTGCGTCTGTGTGTTAGTAAGTGGTGCTGCATCTGTGTGTTAGTAAGTGGTGCTGTGTCTGTGCGTTAGTAAGTGGTGCTGCATCTGTGTGTTAGTAAGTGGTGCTGCATATGTGTGTTAGCAAGTGGTGCTGCATCTGTGTGTTAGTAAGTGGTGCTGCGTCTGTGTGTTAGTACCTGGTGCTGCGTCTGTGTGTTAGTAAGTTGTGCGCTGCATCTGTGTGTTAGTAAGTTGTGCGCTGCGTCTGTGTTAGTAAGTGGTGCGCTGTCTGTGTGTTAGTAAGTGGTGCTGCATCTGTGTTAGTAAGTGGTGCTGTGTCTGTGTGTTAGTAAGTGGTGCTGTGTCTGTGTATTAGTAAGTCGTGCTGCATCTGTGTGTTAGTAAGTGGTGCTGCGTCTGTGTGTTATTACGTGGTGCTGCATCTGTGTTAGTAAGTGGTGCTGCGTCTGTGTGTTAGTACCTGTTGCTGTGTCTGTGTGTTAGTAAGTTGTGCGCTGCATCTGTGTGTTAGTAAGTGGTGATGTGTATGTGTGTTAGTAAGTGGTGCTGCATCTGTGTATTAGTAAGTGGTGCTGCATCTGTGTGTTAGTAAGTGGTGGTGTCTGTGTGTTAGTACCTGGTGCTGCGTCTGTGTGTTAGTAAGTTGTGCTGCATCTGTGTTAGTAAGTGGTGCCCTGTCTGTGTGTTAGTAAGTGGTGCTGCATCTGTGTTAGTAAGTGGTGCTGTGTCTGTGTATTAGTAAGTGGTGCTGCATCTGTGTTAGTAAGTGGTGCTGTGTGTTAGTAAGTGGTGCTGTGTCTGTGTATTAGTAAGTGGTGCTGTGTCTGTGTGTTAGTAAGTGGTGCTGTGTCTGTGTGTTATTACGTGGTGCTGCATCGGTGTGTTAGTAAGTTGTGTGCTGTGTCTGTGTTAGTAAGTGGTGCTGTGTCTGTGTATTAGTAAGTGGTGCTGTGTCTGTATTAGTAAGTGGTGCTGCATCTGTGTGTTAGTAAGTGGTGCTGTGTCTGTGTGTTAGTAAGTTGTGCGTTGTGTCTGTGTTAGTAAGTGGTGCTGCGTCTGTGTGTTAGTAAGTTGTGCCCTGTGTCCGTGTTAGTAAGTGGTGCTCCGTCTGTGGCCGTCGGCAGGAGCTCATAAGTAACCGGTCTGTGTGGGGAGCCGGGGGGGTTGCTGGCAGGTCTAACCGGGCAGGGCACTGTGCCAGCTGGTTTCAGACTGCTTCCTAAGCTCTCTAACCTTTACATGTCTCCCGAAAATAGGCTACTGTATGAATGAGGCGCACGTGACCACATAAAGACATTATTGGTTATAATGCTGCTGATAATAATGATAAACTATGACGCGCCAAAGGCCTATGGCAAAGCGATAGCCCAATGCAATAACATGGACTGTTTTTCGCCAATCCATCCCAAACTGGAGGTCAATTCAACTTCAAAGTAATGTTATTTGTGGTGGGGGTGTGGGGTGGTTGGTAGGTAGGGGTGGAAGTGTGACCTGGAGCAGATATGAATGCTGTGTTTGGTTTCATTTTGATGGATTTGATTAATCTAAATGGTTGGAACATACAAACATTGATAGTTTATGCCATAAATAAGCATTATCTTACCTTCCTACTTTTGTCAATAATTAAACCTGTCGTCATGAATGAATTCTACTGTTTCTTAATAACTATGTATACCCTATGTAGGGTATATATACATATGTATACCCTATGTTAATAACTATGTATACTATGTAATTATCAATAACTACACAATTATCAATAACTACACATATTATCATTGTAATTATCAATAACTATAGAAGTATCGATAACTACAATTATTAATAAACGTGCAATTATCAATTATTGCAATTATCAATAACTGCAATTATCAACAGCTACAGAATTATCAATCGCTATGCAATTATCAATAACAGGGCGCACTCATGGCGACTTTATAGTGCTGTCCCACTGGGAAACCAGGGGGCCGGCACCATGACCTGGTATCCCACTCAGTCACATTATCATGACACTGAGCACACCAGTCCTTGCCCTATCCTAATAATGCCGAGCACCTGGCTAGGAAGCGACAAGTATCAATTTTAAAGTCATTGGTTTGACTCGACCGGGACTCGAACTCATGATCTACCAGCACGGGAGACGGACGCTCTAACTCATTCGGCCATCGCCGTCTGGTACCTTCACGCACAAGCAGGGACATATATATATATATTTTACCTCGGTAAACAGCCTCAGGCTAGCCTCAGGCTAGGGAGAGGTAAGCATGTCCGGTACCAGCAATTAGCATATACAACTCACGACTGGATAACGTGTCGTTGGGTTGCTCCGGCAAAATTAGTCTACATACAAGCAAATACGCAGTAAGTATAATAAAAACTGTGGTTAGCTTAATTATGATGCATTAGAGCATCATTATGGAAAGTTTAGACTTTCGTTGGTCCAATTTGGACGAGTTATTTGGTTATAAACAACCAAGGATAGAACACTCGAGTGGGTTTCTCGAAGGAACCAAACCGGTCATTAGCGGTTATGTCAACACCCGGGTCACCGTGTGACTATGGGTAGAGATGTGGGTTTCGCCCTATCTCATGTGGAAATTCTCTCGTACTCTAATAGAGAGTAATGTTGGAGATGCTCCTGGGTTTCTTTTATAGACTCCCCTAGACAAAACTTTTTCAGGCGTTTCTCCGAGTTTCGTAGCATTTTCTCCAACTTGTTGACGTAGTAGTCACAGGTGGGAGAAGTGTGCGGAACAGAGGGATGGGCGGGCCGATACACTGGTCCCGACCCCGCGTAAGGTTTGGGCTTGACCCACAACCCACGCACAAATTTAGCTTATTACGCCTGTGTTATAACGGTATAAACACGTTCTTTAACACCAATAGATGTCCAAATGAGTTTGAAACAACCATATTGTGACATATATATATACCGGGACTGACCAAAAATGTTTGTTTCAGTTCCCGATGGCCACGAAGCGGCGTAAGCGCGGTGCAGCAGCAGCCGAGGGGCGTGTTCCGAGTGGAGTGGACGAGGAGTACGACTCCTCACCTGTGTTGTCGGCAGGGCCGTCGACACAGCCCCGGGCGCATATCCTCTCCGACCCGGACGAGGACGCAGTGCCTGATGTGCCTGCGCCTCCAGATTGGGAGGCTCGCTTTGCAAGATTGGAAAGCCACATCTTGACTGCCAAATCGCCTATGTCTCGGAAGCGGCGTAGGCCGAGTGTCCAAGAGGATTCATTTGAGGATTTTTTGGACACAGACTCGGCGGTGGAGCTTAAGGCTCCTCCTCCTTCTCCTAAACGGAGGAAGAAGAAGAAACAGGTGATTTCTTCGGGTGATGAATTCACCAAGGAGCGGGCAGAGTCTGGTTTGCGCAAAAAGCAGAAGACTAAGTCCAAAAAGAAGAAGAGAAAGAGGAAATATTCTTCTTCTGAGTCGTCCACTGAGTCTACTTCTACGGAATCAGACTCAGACACCGTATATGAAGGGGTGTATGCGGACATTGGCACTAAAGTGGCTAAGAAGGTGGAGAAGCCAAAGGCTAAGCGGGTTAAAACCACTACGCTTATGCGCGAGACCGTGAATGGTCATTTTTCGCACGTTCAAACCGGCGGAGGTTATCTCCAAGTTAGGAGATGAGTTAACAGGCATAAAGGGTGTTCCCAACTCCATCATTAAAGAAATGGATCGGGATGTCAATATGACGGATGACCGTAAGAAGTTTGAGGATGTGTTGCACACAGTGCATAAGGCAGTGTTGGCTACCCTAACAGCTATTGTTCCTGTGGCTAATAGGATGCAGAGGGAAAATAAGTTCTCGTCTTTGGCTAAGACAATGGACAAAGGCATTGCAGTACTAGCGGCGGCAGGTAATTACCTGTCGTTTCGAAGATATGAAAATGTCTTCAAGTCAGTTTGCACAGATGCTGGCAAAGAAGTGGCTCGCTCTAAGAAGGTTACCGATAATGAGGGGAAGGAGTTTACGCTCTATCTTGCTCCAGAGCCGATTAAAGGGAAACCTTTAGATAATACCAAGATGTTTGGCGGTCAACTACAATACCTCTATAAAGAGGTAGAGACTGCAGCCAAGAGTGGCAAAAACATGGATGGCAAGAAGAAACAGGAAGTTCCTCGTTTCAAAAAGTCACGAGGGGATTTTCATCCACGACGGTTCACCAGAGGAACCAGACCGAGTTCAAACTTCGGTCAAGGGTTTCGGGGCCGGGGCGCTCGCCCAGGCTGGACCGACAACACCGCACGGCCAATAGGTCGAGGGTTCAACTCGTCGAGACCTTTCCCCAGGGGCGGGTCCAAGTAGAGGTCCAAACACAAACTTTACAAGTCCCTGCAGCCTCTAAAAACACACAAACTGTAAGCAACTTTGTGGCTGGTAATATTAGTAATCATATTTCTGAGTGGCACAAAATTACTAGTGACCAAGAAATTATAGAAATAGTTAGGGGTGTTCAAATTCCCTTTACACAAATTCCTGTACAAAGTATAATACCTTTTCCATATAACATTCAACCAGTTGAACGAGACGCATTAACTAAACAGGTACATAAATTCTTTGAGAAAGGAATTATACAAAAAGTGACACACTGTTCAGGACAGTTTATTTCAAACATTTTCTCGAGACCGAAGCCTAATGGTGATGTTCGAATGATCCTGGATTTAACAATCCTTAATAAAAGGGTGGAATATCGACATTTTAAAATGTTTTCTCTAGATACGGCATGAGATCTGATTACACCAGATGCGTGGATGGCTAGTGTTGATTTACAGGATGCATATTATACGCTTCCCATAATGGAACAATACCGAAAATTTCTTCGATTTATTTGGGATAACCACCTGTATGCCGAATGGCTTAGCTTGTGCGCCACGTTTATTTACTAAATTGCTTAAACCTGTTTTCTCGGTAATGGCGAGGAAGGGTCATATAATGTTTCCATACATAGATGATTCTTTTATTATAGCATCAACACAAATTGGTTGTGTGAATGCAGTTTTGGATTTATGTGCATTACTCACTAAATTGGGGTTTTATGTACATCAACAAAAGTCAGTGTTTAAACCAACAAAACAACTCAAATGTTTAGGGTTTATTCTGGATACACAGTCCCTTACAGTGTCGATAACAGAACAAAAACTAATTAAGTTTATGACTACAGCGACTCAACTTATTAAGTTATCAAAGCCAAAAATTAGACAGGTTGCTGTTCTTATTGGCATAATGACCTCATATGCACCTGCTGTGTTATATGGGAAGGCCCATATTAAGTCGCTAGAAATAGATAAAAATTTAGCGTTAACACGAACTAAAGGCAATTTTGAGCGAAAGATGTTTATTTCGCAAGAAGGGTTACAGGATATTGGATGGTGGATGCAACATATAGCAAGTTCACCAAATCCAATCCGCATGGCGGAACCTAATACAGTAATTACTACTGATGCTTCGTTAGAAGGTTGGGGAGCTCATCGAGATGGGGTCACAACAGGAGGTAGATGGCTTGATGATGAAAAATCAGACTATATTAATGCACTAGAATTGCGTGCTATTTATCTGGGCTTACGTAGTTTAGTAAAGATAAATAAATGACAGGTTAGAATACTAACTGATAATACTACTGCCATGGCATATATTCGTAACATGGGTGGAACCAAATCAAAGTCTTGCAATCAGTTATCTAAACTGATTTGGAACTGGGCACAGGCTCAACAAGTCTGGCTGACTGTAGCGCATATTCCAGGGTCACAAAATACACTTGCAGATTATAAAAGTAGAAATTTCCATGACCATTTAGAGTGGTCTCTCTCTACACATTTGTTTAACTTCGTTTGTGAAAAATGGGGTACACCTGAAGTTGACTTATTTGCATCACGAAATAATAACAAGTTACCCTGTTATGTTTCTTGGCATCCTGAACCGGATGCTTGGAAAGTAGATGCGTTTGCTATTACCTGGGAAAATAATTATTTTTATATTTTCCCACCATTTAGTATTATCAGCCGAGTAGTGAGAAAAATCGGCTTGGAAGGGACACATGCGATACTGGTGGTGCCCGATTGGGACACGCAACCTTGGCTGCCAGCAGTTTCACAACTGGCAAAAGATCGTATACGATTCCCAAGAAAACTCGGGAATCTGACGCACCACGGACCGCTAGTGGTTCACGGCGATGTGTCAACGACGCCCCTATTGGCATTCCTTTTCTAAGGAAGCAGCTACAGCAATTTGGATTGGACAGAATTACTGAGGATAGGATAGTATCGGATGCCTGGAGGCCAGGAACTGTCAAAATGTATACAACCTATTTAAAGAAATGGGGTGTACATTGTTTGTTAATGAAAGTTAAGCCAACAAATCCAAAGATTTCACAAGTAGCTCGGTTTCTTCGTTCTCTAGAGGATGAAGGACTTTCCTTTGGATCGATTAATGCGGCGAGGTGTGCGTTATCAATTATATTACCTAGAATTGATGGCGAAACAGTTGGAAAACATTATGTTATTTGTTATTTACTTCGTTCAATTTATCAAAGGAATCCTCCAAAACCAAAGTATAGTCGGTTTTGGGATGTTTCTATAGTATTTAAGTTGTTTCAGGCTTGGCCTCACAACTCGTGGTTAGATATAAAACAGTTAGGTTTTAAGGTCGCGGTCCTGTTATTGTTAGTAACCGGACACAGAGGACAGACGATTGTTGCTTTATCCTTAACTGGATTAGAAATAGACAAGCAACAAGCTACGTTTGATTTAGAAAAATTGCTTAAATCGAACACGTTAGGTGACCCTTTATCAACGGTTCACTTAGACTGTTTTCCGAATGATCGGAAATTATGTGTTGTGTCGGCCATACGGGCTTATATATACAAGACAAAGGATTTACATGCATCACAACAACTATTAGTGAGCTTTATAAAGCCACATAAGGCGATTTCACGAGATACACTTGCCAGATGGACAATTACGGTGTTGAAATTGGCTGGAGTGGATACGAGTAAATACTCTTCCCACTCAACTAGAGGAGCCATGGTCTCCAAGGCACGGGTGCTTGGTATTTCTGTGAAAAGAATACTAGCGCATGCAGGCTGGAAGACGGCTAAGTCGTTTGCAAAACATTATAATAAACGACTAGAAAAGCCTACCGGCGTTGCAAAGCGTCTTCTCGCCAACTAACAAGAATAGGTGAGAACAAAAATTTAGAATGTTATAATAATAAGAAAGAATGATATTAAGGATAAAAATGAATTATGTAAAGGTCTCCCTAGCCTGAGGCTAGCCTGAGGCTGTTTACCGAGGTAAAATAGTATAGTTATACGAGTCTTACCTTGGTACAGATGATGGATAACTGTTGTTTTACCGAGGTATAAGCCTCGGATAGATGTGGGCTAGGGCCCTCCCGCCACACCCTGCACATCTATTCCGTTGGTGTACCTTTTCGGTAAAGTAATAGTATCCATTGTTTGAAAGTCATTTTTATCCTCAATAAGTAGGTTAAGATTGCTGGTACCGGACGTGCTTACCTCTCCCTAGCCCACATCTATCCGAGGCTTATACCTCGGTAAAACAACAGTTATTCATCATCTGTACCAAGGTAAGACTCGTATAACTATACTATATATATATATATATATATATATATATATATTTATATATATATATATATATATATATATATATATATAATATATATATATATATATATATATATATATATACACACCGGCCTACTATTACTGTAGTCGCCATAATTATCACCAACATATTTGGGTTTTGAAGAAAGAAAGTTAACTAGAATGCAACTCACACACTGGTAGACGTTATTAAAGCTGCATAGTCCGATGAAAATATCAAATTTTCCAAGCCAAAACAATTATCTACATTTGATTCTACATATGTAACTTAGATACTGGTGCACTTATTAAGCATTTGTCATCACGCTGAAGGGAATACAGGTGCAATTTAAGGGAACATGTTACTGCGGATGCCTATGGTGTCAGTGATTTGGCGTGCTTGCCAAAATGAACTTTTTCATGGTTGTACTTCAAATATCTCCAAAGTTAACCATCTAAAATAAAAGTTACTTCAAGGTAGTCTATAGCGATCAATCTAATGTATTTATCTCAGAAAATGAGAGAAACTACGCAGATAACTATGCCTTGTTCCGCTCCGAGGTTCTGCTCTGAGTTATGCAGAATCGGTGATAAATGACCTGTTAACTGAATCTATCATCATCATCATCATCATCAGCATCAGCATCATCATCATATGACCTGCGTATACAGCAGAAGAGGTCATTCTATTTTTGTATACAATTGTAACATGAGCTATGTATTGTTGGTATTATTATTATTATTATTAATATTTTCTTTATATTTATCAGTGATAGAAATAAGCAACATTTTTCACGTATGTCCATAGGACGACAAGTCTGGTGTGATTTCTACTTGTCTGTCTGAATTTTCACTTGTCCACAGTACTTACCTTTATTATCTCAGTTAACCTCCACGGTTATGGGAATAAAACTACACAAATAAATCAAACCAACGAAACATGTAAGAAATCATGTGAATTACATTTGAATGACTTGACACTGGCATGGTAAGTTACTTCACACTGAGTAAATGTTTTTCAGCCCAAAACCTTCACTTGTCCAATGGAAAAGGTCAAGCGATATTCTCCTTGTCTGTGCCTACTCTCACTTGGCCCGGACAAGAGGACAAGCTCGTATTTTGAACGCTGGTTATTATAGTTTTATGTTATAACAATTATAATAGAAATAGGTGTGTATGCGTGGTGTGAGTCAAAACCCATGTGGGGTATAATGTTGCCAGTGTCAAAAAGTAAAACTGGTATTGTGCAACAAACTATTTACCGAAAATCCAATTAGTTTCCATTGTAATGTTAACGGTGAACAAAAATTGTATTTCCGACAACATGCCCAGCCCATGTCATATTGTGTGATCATTCGATATTAGTCCGGTTACGGTGACTGCTCCAGTGTGCTACATGCAGGCTGCACACCATGACACCAGTCCGGTTACGGTGACTGATCCAGTGTGCTACATGCAGGCTGCACACTGTGACACCAGCCCGGTTATGACGATTGCTCCAGTGTGCTACATGCAGGCTGCACACTGTGACACAAGTCCGGTTACGGTGACTGCTCCAGTGTGCTACAAATAGGCTGCACACTGTGACACCAGTCCGGTTACGGTGACTGCTCCAGTGTGCTACATGCAGGCTGCACGCCATGACACCAGTCCGGTTACGGTGACTGCTCCAGTGTGCTACATGCAGGCTGCACACTGTGACACCAGTCCGGTTACGGTGACTGCTCCAGTGTGCTACATGCAGGCTGCACACCGTGACACCAGTCCGGTTACGGTGACTGCTCGAATCTGCTACATGCAGGCTGCACACCGTGACACCAGTCCGGTTACGGTGACTGCTCCAGTGTGCTACATGCAGGCTGCACACTGTGACACTAGTCCAGTTACGGTGACTGCTCCAGTGTGCTACATGCAGGCTGCACACTGTGACACAAGTCCGGTTACGGTGACTGCTCCAGTGTGCTACATGCAGGCTGCACACTGTGACACTAGTCCGGTTATGGTGACTGCTCCAGTGTGCTACATGCAGGCTGCACACTGTGACACTAGTCCGGTTTCGGTGACTGCTCCAGTGTGCTACATGCAGGCTGCACACTGTGACACAAGTCCGGTTACGGTGACTGCTCCAGTGTGCTACATGCAGGCTGCACACTGTGACACTAGTCCAGTTACGGTGACTGCTCCAGTGTGCTACATGCAGGCTGCACACTGTGACACAAGTCCGGTTACGGTGACTGCTCCAGTGTGCTACATGCAGGCTGCACACTGTGACACTAGTCTGGTTACGGTGACTGCTCCAGTGTGCTACATGCAGGCTGCACACTGTGACACAAGTCCGGTTACGGTGACTGCTCCAGTGTGCTACATGCAGGCTGCACACTGTGACACAAGTCCGGTTACGGTGACTGCTCCAGTGTGCTACATGCAGGCTGCACACTGTGACACTAGTCCGGTTACGGTGACTGCTCCAGTGTGCTACATGCAGGCTGCACACTGTGACACTAGTCCGGTTACGGTGACTGCTCCAGTGTGCTACATGCAGGCTGCACACTGTGACACAAGTCCGGTTACGGTGACTGCTCCAGTGTGCTACATGCAGGCTGCACACTGTGACACAAGTCCGGTTACGGTGACTGCTCCAGTGTGCTACATGCAGGCTGCACACTGTGACACTAGTCCGGTTACGGTGACTGCTCCAGTGTGCTACATGCAGGCTGCACACTGCGTCACTGTCAACGTCCGTGCGTGACCAGCAGGCCGTGATGGCGGCCCGGCCTCGTTGTGATGAACGAGATTCGGAAGTGGGCAACGCCAACTGACTGTCTGAACTCTGTATAGGTTACACCCTCCCTGGGTGGGGATGGGGGTGAGAGGGGGGGGGGGGGTTACTTCTGGGTTTGTAGTAAACAAAGACTCTGTGTGTGTGTCTATGTATGTATGTATGTATGTATGTATGTATGTATGTATGTATGTATGTATGTATGTATGTATGTATGTATGTATGTATGTATGTATGTATGTATGTATGTATGTATGTATGTATGTATGTATGTATGTATGTATGTATGTATGTATGTATGTATGTATGTGTGTGTGTGTGTGTGTGTGTGTGTGTATCTATCTATTAAAGTCGCCGGTTATACCTCACCCAGATACAAACAAATCCAGCATCAAAATCTCTCCAAACATACCTTTGCTTAGTTTGTTCGGTTCATGCCACTGAACATGTGGGAGGAGAGTTGAGGTCTGTGATGTATGAATGACATCATAGGTGGGATTGCCTCATCACATGACCTAGAGGGGTTCCCCACACACAGGGGAAGCCATGGCAACCACCAAGATGGCAGCCACAGAAAGCTCTCAATTCAACTTTTAAAGTGTACTAATCTATATGATTTAATCAAGTATTCACACAAAAAGTGGCTGGTTATGATAAATAAACATTTGAACTTTATATTTATCATTTTAGATTGCAATTTCTAGCATTTGTTTCTCTATATGGTTGTCTAAAAGTGTCAGTGCTGCTGGACTAAATAAAACACAACAGAAGCAACCAATGTCAGCACTCTCCCCCCCCCCCCCCCCCCCCCTCACCCCACATATGTAGTTGCATAAACTGGAAACCGGCAAACGTATGCTTGTAGAGCATTTGTCGGAGTACAGGTAGTGTCCCAGCGACCTATATCTCCTCCCTTTAATATGTAATGCGTGTCTGTGGCGGTCGGCTTTTGGGGGTATGTAGTAAACATGGACTATCTATGTATGGGTGTGTCTTTCTGTGTATGTCTTATGTGTGTGTATGAGACTCACGCACTCACTCACTCACGCACGCGCACACGCTAAGTATGTTATATGTATTTACTGAACTCACTTATACATCTGAAGATAGAACCGGTTAGTGGGGAGGGAGGTGTTCGTGGATATATAATATGTTGCAGTATAAAGACATTTCATACTGGGCATCCTGTCTTTTTTCTTTTCAGGGGACAGATGTATTCACGTCCTGATATGACCATAGATGTTGCTCGGATATAAAACCACCAAAAACACAACAACCATACAGAGAATCATGAAAACTATGACTCGTATCGAGGCACTGCTGAATCTGATAGCGATGTTTTCCCTGGTCTGTCACCCCTGATGTTTTGTATGGTGTGTTTTCACGGATAGAAACAGGAGAAGCAAATACAAATTTCCATATGCCACGGGAGGTGTTGTTTGGGTCAGCACCTCTCCGTGACAGTATAAATTGCAAAGCCTCTTATCCGGGCAAACTAAGCCTTAGCCTCACTTCCATAACGAGGCTCTCTTTCAGAACTAGGCTCAGTCCCAGTACGAGCCTCACTGCAAGAACGAGGCTCACTGCTAGAACGAGGCTCACTGCAAGAACGAGGCTCGCTCCCAGAACGAGGCTCACTTCCTGAAGCCAGAACGAGGCTCACTCCCAGAATGAGGCTCACACCCAGAATGAGGCGTGCTCTCAGAACGTGGCTCACTGCTGGAACGAGGCTAACTCCCAGAACGAGGCTCACTCCCAGAATGGGGCTCGCTCCCCGAACGAGGCTCACTTCCTGAAGTCAGAACGAGGCTCACTTTCTGAAGTCAGAACGAGGCTCACTCCCAGAATGGGGGGGGGGGGGGGGCTCACTCCCAGAACGAGGCTCACTCCCAGAACGGGGCTCCCGCCCAGAATGGGGCACCCTCCCAGAACTAGGTTCACTTCCAGAATGGGGCTCACTCCCAGAATGGGGGGGGGGGGGGGGGGGGTGGCTCACTCCCAGAACGGGGCTCCCGCCCAGAATGGGGCACCTTCCCAGAACTAGGTTCACTTCCAGAACTCATAACGAGGCTCACTTCCAGAAGGAGGCTTGCTACCTTTGGCAGACCTTTTTGTTATAACGAGGACACGGCAGCATTAATGCTAAGCTTGTCCTAAGCGGTTTCGATTATGCCATGACTAGCTGAACCATCTGTTACATGTGTGTAGTGTGTTAAATAAGGCGCTGTGCGGTTATTAGTTTAATTTGAGGGTAGGAGGTGTAGGCACAAGTTATACTCGCCCTCTCTCACCCCCCACATTCTGTTCTGGATTTCACCCATTTACAACGATTAAATATCTCCGGTTTGGCAGATTTCCAGGATTTTTTATATTTACCGTTAAACAAAATTTCAAGTGCAGTACTGTTCACTACCATGTAGAGAGTGTACGCTAGTTCCTCAGATGCAATCAGATGGCATAGTTCCAGTCCAGAAGGTCATGGTTGCAATATAGTGTTGATTCAATCTGATGCTTGACAATCGACAGTATGAAGATTGGGCAAATATTGATTGGCACGTTTCAAAATAGTGTTGTGTTGCTGAGTGGGAAGACAACATCAGGGAATAGACCGGTGTGGCGGTTTCAGCGTGTTCCCGTGCTCAGACGTGTACCTCGCTTCTGCGCATGCGTCAGAATCTAATAAACATGGCCGTAATCGATTAACACTACCCGGGCGACTCGGGTCATCCCAGTCATCAGAATTTCAAATAGAACACGGCGAGTGGAGTCGACAAATACACGTGACGTGTGCAAAAAAGGAATAACTTAGATTAATTAAATGGAAATATAGGTAAACTAGGCCATCATAAAATACTTTAAATCCTATTTTACTGTATTTTTTATCGGTTATTAAAAAAAAAAAAAAAAAATTCCACCCGAGAGCGGAGAAGCGTATTCGATTATTCGACCCGAGTTTGTAGGATGTGCGCATGCGCCAATAAGTGTCTCGGGTGATCCGAGTTGATGCGAAATCCGCGCATGCGCAGAAGCAACGGGAGACGGCTGAGCACGGGAACACGCTGAAACCGCCACACCGGCTTGGAGTTAGCCAAGTCGCGGAGTGCATTGGAAAACAGGAGAGAACAGGAGAGAACTGGCTGCAAAGTCAGCAAGGGTACCCCAACAACTCTCGCTATTGAGGTATTGGTGATGGTGATGTGTGTTATTGTGTCTTTGTGCCATTGGGGGCATTCGACTGGGCCCTTTCTATCCACAAGATTTACGGATGGAACGGATGGAGCCACAACACACATCCGAATCATCGGTATATGAACCCACTTCCGGTCCCAGTCGAATAGGAATTTGTTCGGAAATATTTTGATATTCGGATAGAGAGGCCCAGTCGAATGCCCCCAGTGTGTCATAGTGCTGCTGGTGCTCTAGGCCAGTTGGTCAATATTATATAGGTGCCATGAGTCCACACTCACTCACTCACTCACTCACTCACTCACTCACTCACTCACTCACTCACTATCTCGTTACTATCTCACTCACCAACTCATTTACTGTCTTAGTCAATCCCTCTCACTCACTCACTATTTCTCAGTCACTGTCTCTCATTTACTATTTTAATATCCAACTCACTTTCGTATGAACACTGCATTATTATCGCCATCACCATAATTTATATATATATATATGACACTGTGCACCACATAGTTTTAGAAAACTAGGTCGCCCTGTATTACTATTAGTGCGGCAGAGCGACACAATTGTCACAGGTCAAATAAGGTCACGGCTGCCTGGGTCATGTCACCGGAAGTGTTCCCCATGGTGGCGCCCCGCCGCGGCGGGTGATGCAACTACGAGCCACACCTGGACCGGACATGATGACGACTCGCCCATGCCGGCCCACGTGACTTGTACCTAATGCACCGGTTATGACCGGAAACCAGCGAAAAGGAAGGGTCGGGGGGCGAGAGGGGCGGCAACCTGAGGCTTGTGTGCTGGGGGGCGGGTTTACTTACTGCTGCTGATTTGTTTGTTTGGGTTTTGTTTGGGATTTTGTGTGGGTGTGTTGATTTGTTTTTCGGGGGGTTTGGGATTTTTGTGTGGGCGCTTTTTGGGTTGTATTGTTTTGTTCCCAGAAAAGAAAATGGATTTGTGTAGCATTTGTTTTCCTTGTGCAGTTGGGCTTAGGTTGGTTGGTGCGTAAGCATTCGCAGCTCATCAACTGTGTATTCTTCTGTGGTGCTGGGAGTCCTTGTGCAGTTGGGCTTAGGTTGGTTTGTGTGTAAACATTCGCAGCGCATCGACTGTGTATTCTGTGGTGCTGGGAGTCCTTGTGCAGTTGGACTTATGTAGCAGTCACACTACGACGACGAGGGCGACGACCCCCCAACGACTTGAAGTTTTGCTCTGTCGTCGGGTGTCGTTACGGTGTCGTTCGGGTGTCGCCGCAACACCTCCAGTTTCTCCTCGCGTCGATTGTCGCTGGGTTGTCGTCGGCGTTTAGGGTATTTTGGAAAAGCTCGACGACAGCAGATGTCATCGCATGTCGTTACGGTGTTGTCTTTGCCGTTAAGCTGTCGTCGTTGCCGTTATGCTGTCGTCGCTTCTCTCTCCATAGCAGCTGTATGTGTGTCTTTGTCTATGTGTGTGTGTGTCTCTGTGGATCTCTGTGTGTGTGTCTCTATGTGTGTGTCTCTGTGTGTATATCTCTGTGTCTGTGTGTATGTCTCTGTGTCCATGTGTGTGTGTCTGTGTGTGTGTGTCTGTCTGTGTGTGTGTCTGTGTGTGTGTCTCTGTGCGTGTCTCTTTGTCCATGTGTGTGTGTGTGTCTCTGTATGTGTCTGTGTGTGTCTCTGTGTTGTGTCTCTGCGTGTCTGTGTGGGTGTCTGTGTGTGTGTCTATGTGTGTGTGTCTGTGTGTGTGTGTGTCTCTGTGTGTGTGTGTGTCTGTGTGTGTGTGTCTCTGTGTGTGTCTCTGTCTTTGTGTCTCTGTTGCTGTGTGTGTGTATCTCTGTGTGTGTGTCTGTCTGTGTGTCCATGTGTGTGTGTCTGTGTGTGTGGCTCTGTGTCTGTGTGTGTCTCTATGTGTGTGTCTGTGTGTGTGTCTGTGTCTGTGTGTGTGTGTCTCTGTGTGTGTATGTGTGTCTCTGTCTCTATGTGTGTGACTCTGTGTGTGTGTCTCTGTGTCTTTGTGTCTCTGTTGCTGTGTGTGTGTCTCTGTGTCAGAGACACACACAGACACAGAGACACAGAAACACACACACAGATACACAGACATACAGAGACACACACAGAGACACACAGAGACACACACAGAGACACACACAGAGACACATAGAGACACACGCACAGACACACAGAGACACAGAAAACAGAGACACAGAGTCACACACAGAGACACAGACACACAGAGACACAGAGTCACACACACACAGACACACACAGAGACACACACACAGAGACACACACAGACACACACACAGAGTCACACACACAGCCACACACAGAGACACACAGAGACACAGTCACACACACAGACACACAGAGACACACACACACAGAGAAACACAGAGACACACACACAGACACACACAGAGTCACAACCACCAACCAACCAACCAACAAACAAACAACCAACCAACCAACCAAGCCCTGTCCCGTCCCGCTGTCGTTCCGATGTCGTCGGGCTGTTGCCGGATGTCGTCCAACTTGGCCCGAATTTGCATATGTCGTCGGGTTTTGGTCGTTGGTCAGTCACCGTCCTTGTCGTCGTCCTTGTCGTCGTAGTGTGACAGCCACATTAGGTTGGTTGATGCGTAAACATTCGCAGGTCATCGACTGTGTATTCTCTGGTGCTGGGAGTCCATGTGCAGTTGGGCTCAGGTTGGATGATGCGTAAACATTCACAGCTCAACAACTGTGTATCCTGTGGTGATGGGAGTTTGCTCTGTGATTTCTTGGTAAATGGGTCACTCAGGGCAGTGACTCACGGGAGAGACAGATGGATGGAAGCGAAATGGGAGGTAGCCTTGTAATTGGCTTGCCTGCCTGCCTGCCTGCCTGCCTGCCTGCCTGCCTGCCTGCCTGCCTGCCTGCCTGCCTGCCTGCCTGCCTGCCTGCCTGCCTGCATGCCTGCATGCCTGCATGCCTGCATGCCTGCCCTCCCTCCCTCCCTCCCTCCCTCCCTCCCTCCCTCACTCCCTCCCTCCCTCCCTCCCTCCCCTTCCCTTCCCTTCCCCTCCCTTCCCTCCCTTCCCTCCCTTCCCTTCCCCTCCCTCCCCCTCACCCCTCCCTGCCCGCCTCCCTGCCCCCCCCCCCCCCCCCCCATACGCCCCGGTCGATGCATGGTATGGCGTGCTCACGCGGTTGTGTTTATATTATAATATTGATTTGCACTTTTGTTGATCGGTTCCTCGTGTAGCCTAACAAAGGGAACTACAGAAGTACATGTCCCAACTCAGTTTAGTTATCACTAGATTTACAATCGTTGGGAGAGTTCTATAATTCAATACTTTTTAAGCTTTATGGTCCTTATGGACAGATTTTAATTTTTCATACATATATAGTTTGTTGCTCGGTATAAATACTTTACTTTACTTTGGAGTAATTTTGATTTAAAACTAAGTTGGATAAGTGGGATAGGATGCAATGCTGGACATTATACTTAGTATATTTGTAGCCTTATTTTCAATAAGTGCAGCCGCATCTAAGATGGATATGCGGGCTAAAATGCAATGATGGACATTGTACTTAGTATAATTTGTAGAATTGTTTGATAAGCACATCCATATCTAAATTAGATATGTGTGATAAAATGCAATGCTGGACATTATACTTAGTATAATTTGTACTTTAATGAGTGTATCCATATCTAAGTTTGATATGTGGGATAAAATGCAATATCAGAAATTATACTAAGTATAATTTGTACACATTCGTATCTAGGTTAGATATGTGTGATAAAATGCAATGCTGGACATTATACTTAGTATAATTTGTACTTTAATGAGTTTGATATCTAAGTTTGATATGTGGGATAAAATGCAATATCAGAAATTATACTAAGTATAATTTGTACACATTCGTATCTAAGTTGGATATGTGCGATATAATGCAATGCTGGACATTATACTTAGTATCATTTGTAGACTTGTTTAATGAGCGTATCCGTATCTAAGTTGGATATGGAGAACAATGTGCAAACAAATGTTTCAGCTTCGAATAGCTTACCTTTCAAAGGTACTCTCAATCCTCTTCTTCAAAATTACTTCACATCATTTTTTTGTGTGTTTGGGGGGGGGGGGGGGGGGGCTGTTTTCTTGATGTGGAGCTCTCCTGTGTGGAGACGCCGCCTCCACTCAACCAACTCCAGCTGCCAACTGAGGTGTGCTCGAAATGTGCATGTGGCTGACTGACCCTCCCATGAGCGAAATGTCTTTGGCTGCATTCCCCTGCTGTCCACTCATGCGCGCGCACTCAGGGTCAAGGTCATCCAAGGTCGGGCATGGTCATAGCAGGTCATGTGAGGCTGTGCTCGGATGGCAAGCCGACCACGTGGTCTGGAGTTGATGCTCTTTGTCTGCGAACTGAATGTTATGAATATGATTCATGGAATAATGATTGCAGAAGGACGAGGTGGGATTGCAATGCACCTTCAGGCCTGGTCGCCTGGACATTACATTGACCCCATAGCGTTCCATAGCAAGGAAATGTAATGTCTGCTAGTCACAAGATGGAGCTGTGACACAACCTTTTCGGTTTGTTTGTTTGTTGTTTTACGTCCTAGCAACATCTAAGGTCATATCAGGACGGGTACTGACTTGTGACAGTGCGCACTCATGGCAACTTTATAGTGCTGTCCCACTGGGAAACCAGGCCGCTGGTACCATGACCTCGTATCCCATTATCCTGACACTGAGCGCACCAGTCCTTGCCCTATCCTAATAATGCCGAGTGCCTGGCTAGGAAGCGACAAGTATCAATTTTTAAGTCATTGGTTTGACTCGACCAGGGTTCGAACCCACCACATGATCTACCAGCACGGGAGACGGATGCTCTAACTCAATCGGCCATCCTGTCTGGTCAACCTTTTTGGCTTTAGGGTGGTTGACCTGTGGAATGACTTGCCAGAGAGCGCTGTAGCAGCAGAGACAGTGAACTGTTCCAAGTCCCGACTGGGTGCATACTGGTCAAGCATTACATATATATCTTAGAGCCAGTGACAGTTGCCACAATCCACCATATCTGAAGAACTCTCTCGATTTCTATCAATTATGAGTGGCTAGCAGATCCAAGGCCTATTATAGTTGTATCCTTGATTGATTGCTTGAAATTACAAAATTAGTGGCGGGGAGGCAGCACACTGCTTGGTTCCCGAAAACTGATGCAGTGTACATACGTGGGCCTCGCGTGCGGAAGGTCAGGAGTTCGGTTCCCGGTCGAGTCAATCCAATGACTTTAAAATTGATACTTGTCACTTCCTAGCTTAGCATTAATAGGATAGAGCAAGGACGGGTTAGCTCAGTGTCAGCATAATGTGACTGAGTGGGATCTCCTAGTTGGACAGTACTATAAAAGTTGCCATGAGTGCACACTGTCACAAGTCGGTACCCGGTATCCTGATATGACCTTAAATTTTGCTAGGACATGAACAACAAACAAACAAATGCAACACATGCACACAGTAGTGTTGTGTGTGGGGACACACACACAGTAGTGTTGTGTGTGGGGACACACACACACAGTAGTGTTGTGTGTGGGGTAAGAGGGAGGCATTTGGTTATGAGTTCAACGTGAGTTTAAATTGCGTGGCTAGAGGCCCAGTCAGACCATACCGGATTGAGCAACGGACATAAACCGGACAAAGAATTGGCTAGTCCGGTGGTGTTAGGTATCAAAACCTACCGAAATGTGTTGAACTGTTGCAACGACCACCGGACGAAACGGACGCTAAACGGGCAAGGAACGTACATCCAGCGGACAAGAAACGGATGAGAACTGGATGAAAACCGAATGTCAAACGGACGTATCGGATTGGTCACGGATGCGCTGGAAACATATACTGACCAAATTCCCGCAATTAAAAACAACAACCCAAAAACCACCATCAACAGACTTGGCAGGAAGCAAACTGGAGATGTAACGGATGTGTAACGGATGGGTATCGGTCATGAACCAGCCAAAACAGACTAAACAGACTTAAAACGGACACCAACCATACACGTCAGTCTGGTGGTGTCCGGTACAAGTTTTGAACATGTTCAAAACTTGTACCGGACACCACCGGTGATCGAATGGAGATGCCGGCTGGGTACCATATATAAACCATACATTGCCGTATTTCACCGTACAGTGTCCGGTTTCTGTACGGTTCCTCAATCCGATGAGGTCTGACTGGGGCTTTATGCACTATACCGAAGGATAGTTCTGGGGGCAAGAGGGGGGGGGGGGCAGTCCTAACTTCCGGTGTATATGCGCACTAGGTCACAGCGTCCATCCGTCCTGGAGAACCAACAGGCGGGGACTCGGAATATTTCGCCCCCACCGCTCACCCCCAAACATCTTAGCTTTTGTTGTCACCGATTATTCAACGAATATAAACACCGACAAACAAAACTGCTTCCTCCTTGTGATGGGAGTCACACCAGCGAGCCATGCACATCCTGCCACGGTCACGTGACGAGGTGAGGTGAGGATAGCCTGTGGTTTGCGGTTATAGAGGGTATTCCCGTGACGTCATCAACCGGATGCGCGGCCATTGTAGCGATATCAACCAGTAAACAACCTTAATAGAAATGCAGAACCCTAATCGTAGAAATTTAGTATAATCTCTTTGGTAAACATGTTTTCTATATGATTTCCAAGCGGTTTGTCTCTAGGTCATGTGGTTTTAGAGATATTTAACTTTTTCTGTATGAAGATTGCTCACGGCCATTGACAATGCATTGAATTTGCTGGTACGCGCAATGCAAAATGTCATTTCTATTCAAAATTAATAGAAATGCAGAACCCTAACCTCATCAATTTAATATAATCTTTTTGGTAAATATATTTCCTATGTGTTTCAAGCGGTTTGTGTCTAGGTGGTGTGGTTTTAAAGATATTTAACTTTTTCTGTATGAAGATTGGTGACGACGTGACGTCAGTGCATACCCTCTATACATATGTTACAACCAGACAAAGTTGCCAGTTGGCACAGCGCGACATATCAGTGGGCTGAATCTCCGCGCACTCCTGCACAACCACGCTGCTTATATTATCTATCTCTTATTATCTACATCACCTGCGGCCCGCAGCGCGCTGACCCATCACCGCCCCCTGACCACACGCACAAGGCCAGGCTTCTTCACCACCTACCGCAGATTGATCAGCGTACTGACCTACTTACTCCCCAGTCCCCAGGTGCAGCACCTGAGCCAGCGCCCCGTGACCGCCCGGTCTTGCGTCACGTGGTAATGGGAGACGCCGGTGTGGCGGTTTCAGCTCGTTCCCGTGCTTCAGCCGTGTCCCTCGCTTCTGCGCATGCGTCAGAATCTAATAAACATGGCCGTAATCGATTAACACTACCCGGGCGACTCGGGTCATTCCAGTCGTCAGAATTTCAAATAGAACACGGCGAGTGGAGTTGACAAATACACGTGCCGTGTGCATAAAAAGAATAACTTAGATTAATTAAATGGAAATATGGGTAAACTAGGCCATCATAAAATACTTTAAATCCTATTTTGCTGTAGTTTTATCGGTTATTAAAAAAAAAAAAATTGTCCACCCGAGCGCGGAGAAGCGTATTTCGATTATTCGACCCGAGTTTGTAGGATGTGCGCATGCGCCAATAAGTGACTCGGGTGACCCGAGTTGATGCGCAATCCGCGCATGCGCAGAAGCAACGGGACACGGCTGAGCACGGGAACGAGCTGAAACTGCCACACCGGGTCTGTGCGAATGGCTCTGTGAATGGCTGTGTGAATGTTGTTCTGACTGTCTGAATCAGTGAATCAGTGTCTGATTCTGAATGTCTGTGTTAATGTCCGTCTGAATGTATGTATCTGTTTGAATGGCTGTTTGAATGTTCGCCTGAATGTCGGTCTCTGCTCTGTTCAGCAGTCAGTCCACAATAGTTGACATTTAATGGTTTCCTGTGTAACAAACAACTGACTCCCTACTGGTGGCTTTTGCCGCTTTAGCCTGTATTACTTGTATATGGAGAGCCCAGATTACAGTTGAATAGTCTGATGATGGCATACATTTTTCTAATTAAAAAACACTTCCCTAGATTTGATACTATGTATCCAACCTAGACACTGTTGCATTTATTAAGCATTTGTTAATTCATACAAAGCCATTTAATAGAGATCAAATGTAGTGACCAAAAATCGGTAATAGTCCTGGTTTCCGGTGATAAAGGTCAAGAGTTCAAATCCTAACTAAGTTAAGGCAATGACTTACAAAATTTATACTTGTCACTACCTAGACTGGCGCTCGACATTAACAAGAATGGGCAAGGACTGGTTAGCTCAGTGACTTTGATGGATGCGGTGGCTGTGTGGAAGGTCGGGAGTTCAATTCCTGGTCGAGTCAAACCAATGACGTACAACATTACATGCCAGGCGCTCGACATTACTAGGAGATGTCAAGGTTGAGTCAAACCGATGACTTAATAGTTTATACTTGTCGCTTCCTAGCCAGGCGCTCAACATTATTAGGATAGGAGAAGGACTGGTTGGCTTGGAGTCCGGATAATGTGACTGAGTGGGATATCAGCCCATGATGCTGCTGAGCTGGTCTCACAGTGGGGCAGCACCATAAAGTCGCCATGAGTGCGCACTGTTACAAGTCGGTACCCATCCTGATATGACCATAGATCTTGTTAGGACGTAAAACTCACCAACGAAGCAATGGAAGACACTGTATAATTATGGTGGTTATAACCACAAAGTGGCAAAGTTGGATTGAGACGGGCATTGTGTGCATTTAGCCAGGTTCAGAGAGTGCCTTTAATAACGGATGTTATAATCTCTCTGGTGTGATACTGTTCTCAGAAATCCAGATGTATTTTCATACGGATTGGGTCGAAATATGAATAGCTACGAATAAAGTAACAACTGCTCTGATAATGATCCCTGATGCCGCCATGAATATTTGGACAGTTTTATCAACAACTAACTTGCTGCAGTGTGTTGGACAAACTAACCACTGATACTTATAAGTTATAGCTGGTCTGACCAGGTGGGATGACCGAATGAGTTGAGTGTCCTTCTCCCATTTTGGTAGATCGTGGGATTCGAACTCATGGGTTCGAACCCTAGTCGAGTCTAACCAATGCTAGCCATGCGCTCGCCATTAATAGGATTGGACAAGGACTGGTTAGCAGTATGAGGATTACTCAGTGTGGGATATCATGTCATTGTTCCTGCGGCCTAGTCTCGCAATGGGGAAGCAGTATTAACTCGCCACTGTCACAATTCGGTACCCGTCCTGATAGACCAGGCGGGATGGCGAATGAGTTAGAGCATCCGTCTCCCATGTTGGTAGATCGTGCGGTCGTGGGTTTGAACCCTGGTCGAGTCAAACCAATGACTTAAAAATGTATACTTGTTGTTCCCTAGCCTGGCGCTCGGCATTATTAGGATGGGGCAAGGACTGGTTTGCTCAGTGTCTGGATAATTTGATTGAGTGGGATATCAGGTCATGGTGCTGGTGGCCTGGTCACTATAAAGTCACCATGAGTGTGCACTGTCACAAGTCGGTACCCGTCCTGATATGACCTTAGATGTTGCTAGGATGTAAAACAACAACAAACAAACAAACCTGTCCTGATATGATCATATATATTTCTAGGATGTAAAACCCCAACAAACGACACCATTAATTGTGACTATCACAGAGTGTAAGTTGGTCGGTGAATTGATACTAAAGGTTACCCCTGCTGGCGCCAGACTTGTCGCACTAACTTCACTCTGCTACTGCTAGTTGGTTTTCATTACCCACAAGCAGGTCCTAATATTGCCTTGCTACATGATGCCAGTACTACTGTGCACGCTACGCGCCACACGCCACCATCACAGGCACAGTCACAGCCACAGCCACAGCCACAGCCACAGCCACAACCACAACCACAACCACACACATAGACACCACACTCACAGCCACAGCCACATACATAGGCACAAACACAACCACATACATATACACCACAGCCACAGCCACATACATAGGCACAACCACATACATAGACCCCACTGCCACAGCCACATACATAGGCGCAAACACAACCACATACATAGACACCACAGTCACAGCCACAGCCACATACATAGGCACAAACACAACCACATACATGTACACCACAGTCACAGCCACATACATAGGCACAAACACAACCACATACATAGACACCACAGTCACAGCCACAGCCACATACATAGGCACAAACACAACCACATACATAGACACCACAGCCACATACATAGGCACAACCACATAAATAGACCCCACCGCCACAGCCACATACATAGGCGCAAACACAACCACATACATAGACACCACAGTCACAGCCACAGCCACATACATAGGCACAAACACAACCACATACATATACACCACAGTCACAGCCACATACATAGGCACAAACACAACCACATACATAGACACCACAGTCACAGCCACAGCCACATACATAAGCACAAACACAACCACATACATAGACGCCACAGCCACATACATAGGCACATACATAGGCACAAACACAACCACAGCCACATCCACATACATAGGCACAACCACATGCATATATGCCACATCCACATACATAGGCACAACCACATGCATAGATGCCACATACATAGACACCACAGTCACAGCCACATACATAGGCACAAACACAACCACCTACATAGACACCATAGGCACAACCACATAGGCACAACCACATACATAGACACCACAGCCACATACATAGGCGCAAACACAACCACATACAGAGACCACAGCCACAGCCACATACATAACCACAACCACATACATATACACCACAGCCACAGCCACATACATAGGCACACCAACAACCACAACCACAACCACATACATACACACCACAGGCACAGTCACAATCACAGTCACAGTCACATCGGTAGAACGTGGGCCCCGCGTGCAGGATGGCGTGAGTTTGGATCCCGGTCGAGTCAAACCAATGAATTATGAAATTTATACTTGTCGCTTCCTAGCATGGAATTCGGCATTATTAGGATATTTCAAGGACTGGTTAGCTCAGTGTCAGGATAATGTGACTGAGTGGGATGTCATGTCATAGTGCCAGTGGCCTGATTTCCCAGTGGGGCAGCACTATAGTCGCGTTGAGGGCGCACTGTCACAAGTGAGTACCCATCCTGATATGACCTCAGATGTTACCAGAGCTCCAACAACCATTCACATTCACATTCACATTCACATTCACAACAGCCACAGCCACAGCCACCGATACCCGAACCAACTTGCAGGGCAGCACAGTGGCCGACGGTTCACATGCACAGGCCCATGATTTATTTGCTGGTTTATTATTATATTTGGCACAATGCTCTGAGTCATGTCGTTGCTATTGCTTGGGGGAAATTATTGCGCAAGGAAATATGAGCGCATGCAGTTGTGGAACGGTTATATAAAAATCACACGTGTGTGGATTCAATACCTGAAGCTTGCTATTATATTAATTATTATACATTCATTGGTAATTTCATAGTTCTAGCAAATTTGGATACATGCTTATTTTGCTATTTCTTTTCCCTTTAATTAGAATGCTCATGCTCCTTCCCCTTCCACCTCCCCCTGCTGCAGCTGATGCTGCTGCTGCTGGTCCTCCTCCTCCTCCTCTCCCTCTCCCTCTCCGTCCTCCCCTTCCACCTCCCCACTCCTTCCCATTTCATATCCCCATCCTCACCCTCCCCTCCCCCTTCCCCTTCTCCTCCTTCTTCTTCAACTTCTAATTTGCCTTTTCCTTCTCCTCCTTTTCCTCCTTTTCCATTTCCTTCTTCTCCTTCTCATTCTCCCTCTCGTCCCTCTCCTCCTTTTCCCTCCCCGTCCTATTTGCTGCTGCTGCTGCTGCTGCCTCTCCTACCTTGACTTCTGGGGGGTTCGTAACCTTACAATGGTTACCGGCTGCAGAACTGCAGCAATATAGAGAGGCATCAATAAATCGGTCCAATCTTTGGGTGAAGATTAATCTTCTGATGGGACAGTTATAGAAGCTGGGGATGTCTTTACAACAATCAAAACGAGGAATCATTGGGGCGG
This sequence comes from Branchipolynoe longqiensis, assembly GCA_030323885.1. NCBI lineage: Eukaryota > Metazoa > Annelida > Polychaeta > Phyllodocida > Polynoidae > Branchipolynoe > Branchipolynoe longqiensis. Next base: position 74,429,909 of record CM059197.1, on the reverse strand, counting down.
CCCCGAATCACACCAGACCGGCAGTAGCACAGCACCCGTATTCACAGCAGCATGGGTTCAGGAGGAAGGGGACAGGTAAAGGTGGGTACTAAGGTTCCAGCAACAAGCACAAAGCAAGAGAAATGATAAGGTAAAGGGCTCCACCCAAGCAAACAACTCCATTGATCAGGGGGAGAACTAAGCCTGGGTGAAAAAAAATGGTAGATTATAGGAAAGAGAAATGAGGAGAGTTGAGTCAAAGGACCGTGTCTATTTGCTCTGTGGTGACCGTCCAGCGAGCCATAGACACGGCCAGAGTAACAGTAGAAAGTGAAATGCTGGCAGGCTCCCCCTCCTGGAACTCCTTTTAGACATTATCAAGGAGGAGCATGGCCAGCAGAGAGGAGATAGAGAGAGGTGTGGACGAACTGCGGTCTGGATAGCAAGTGCTTCCTCCTCCCCCCCCCCCCCCAGCCCCCCCCGCCCCCCCTCCACATCACCCCGCCCAAATCACCCCTCCCAGCCCCCGAGCCCCCCCCCCCCCCCCCCCCCCCCGGCCTCCATGAGTCAGTCAGTCAGTCACAAACAGGTGGCCCGAGTCCTACTTCCACCTCGTGTGGCGACCCCATCCTTCACCCCGCCTCGCTCCGCTCCGCGTTACCCTGCGTGCATATCGCATATCAATGGGCCGCACTACGCCAGCTTCTAATCGGCACACGCTGCCGTCTCAGGGTGTACGCGCTCTGCATGTCCACCTTCCAGTCATGCCTTTGTGTGGGGCAACACGCGAGCAACGCACGTACCTCAGCGTCAGCATAATGTGACTGAGTGCGATATTGGGTCATGGTGCCAACAGGATAATTAATGTGACTGAGTGCGATATTTGGGTCATGGTGCTGGTGGCCTGAATTTCCATATGGGGCAGCACTATAAAGTCTCCCATGGGTGCGCACTGTTTTTTTCTAGGTCGGACTCATAATCTGAAGGTCGGTGGTTCGATTCTCCGTGCCCCCATCTCTGCCAATTTGGATTTCCACCGCTGTGTATAACTTACAGCGTCATCAAAGGCCAGTTGCTCTCATACCATGTCTATGTGGTGTGGGAGGTTAAAAATCCCTTGGGTCGATAAAAGTGTAGGCTCAGGCTTTCTATCGACAAACTGTCTAATGGTGAAAACAAGCCTATTCAGGCTTATCCATGATAGGCAGTATAAATCTTCAACAACAACAACAAAAAACCAACCAACACACCCACATCTCTCCCTCTCACACACATACACACATCTCTCCCTCACACACACTCACACACATCTCTCCCACATCTCACACACACACGCTCTCACACACACTCAACCACACACTCACCCACGTACTCACCCACCCACGCACTCACCCACACACCCACACCCACATCTCCCTCACACACACACCCATCTCTCCCTCACACAATCACACACTCTCACACACACTCACACACACATCGCTCCCTCACACTCACATCTCTCCGTCACACACACCTCTCACACCCACACACCCAAACCCAAATCTCTCCCTCACACACTCACACACACCCAAATCTCTCCCTCACACACACACTCACACACACACAAATCTCACTCACACACTCACACACACATCTCTCCCTCACACACACACCCACACTCACACCAACACACCCTCACACACGTACTCGCACACACTCGCACACACGGGTTGGCCCAGTAAGTTAGAGCCTCCGGATCCCGTGTTGGTATAGGTAGATCGTGGGGTCGTGCGTTTGAACCCTGGTCGAGTCAAACCAAAAAAATTGATACTTGTTGCTTCCTAGCCTGGCGCTCGGCATTATTAAGAAAGGACTGGTCAGGATAATGACTGAGTTGGATATCAGGTCATGGTGCTGGTGGCCTGGTCTTCCAGTGGGGCAGCACTATAAAGTCGCCATGAGTGCGCACTGTCACAAGTCGGTATCCGTCCTGATATGACCTTAGATGTTGCTATGACGTAAAACAGCACCAAACAATCAAACAAACAAATCACACACTCAAACACACACTGACCCTCACGCACACATCCACTCACACACCCACCCTCACCCAGACACACACACCTACACACTCACATATCCACACTCACACATCCACACACACATCTACACACTCACACTTCCACATCCACACTCACATCCACACACACACTCACACATCCACACTCACATCCACACTCACACATCCACACACTCACACATCCACACTCACAAATCCACATCCATACTCACACACACACACACACACACACACTGTCACCCACACATCCAGCAGAATGTAGGTCGCCTGCATGTAGGAGTTTCAGACATGTGTTTTGTAGCATTTCCAGAGGGCAGACGATCGCATTCTTCTTGTATGCTACTCGGGTTGTATGTATATATATATCTCACTCACTCATCCTCTAGAAAGGTCTGGGCCATATCCTGCTAGTTTTCTACCAGTTCCTGCTCAGTTATCAGCCATCTTTTACTAGTTTTAGCTGCTTCATATTGCCATAGTTAACAAACCCATTTCACCAAATATATCACATTTATTTGTTTATTTATTCATTCATTCATTCATTTTGTTGATAAATCCATTCATTGCTTTGTTTTTCATTTTGTTGTCATTTCATTACTTAAAAATATGTGGTTTAAAAAAAATTCATCTATTCATTTGTTCTTTTTTTTAAATTGTCGTTTGTTTGTACCGATAGTAGCAAAAAGTAAAATTATCTTATTGTTTTTTTCCATTCACATTTTAAAGTTCTTTCATTAAGAAATATATATTCATCTATTCATTCATTTTTTATTGTCATTTGTTTATACCGATAGCATCGAGAAGTAAAACTGTTAATTTGTTCATTCATTTAAAAAAAAAAATCATTCATTAAACATGTGGTTAAAAAAAAATTCGTGTATTCATTTATTCATTCATTATTTTTGTTTTACCAATAATAGCAATAGCAAAAAGTAAAACTTTGTCAGCCCAAAGGGTCATGTGTCAGGGGGCGTCTCAGTGGCGACCTCTTGCGTGCGCCAGGTGCAGTTACTTCCGGGTCGTGACCCCTGACCCAGTTAGAACCGCGTCAGGTGTTCCTGATTGGTCGCCCAGAATGTAGGTCATCGAATCATGAACTATCATCGATCAGAATGCCCCGCGCCCACTAGGTTACCGATGGACTGTGTTTCTCATTTATTATACAACTACATTCAAATAATCTAACTAAGGCGCTGTTCAATTGGTTGACATTATTGGGTCACATTAGTGTAGGGTTGGGATATTCCCTCCCTTCCTCCCTTCCACTCTCCCTCTCTCGCCCTCCCCCTCTCTCTTTCTTTCTCTCCTGCCCTCCCTATCTCCCCCTGTCTCCTCCCCTCTCCACCCCTCGCACCCCCTTACTCGCCTTCCCTCCGTTCTGCCTCCCTCCCAACCTCCCTCCCTCCCTCCTTTCCTCCCTCCCTCCCTCCTTCCCTCCCTCCCTCCTTCCTTTCCATTTCTCTTTCCTCTCCCTTCCTTCCCTCTCCCTCCCTCCCTCCCTCCCCCTCCCTCCCTCCCTCCCTCCCTCCCTCCCTCCCTCCCTCCCTCCCTCCCTCCCCTCCCTCTGTTTCTCTCCCTCGCCCTCCTTTCCACTTCAGCCCCTCGCACCTTTCCCCATCTCTCCCTCGCTACGTCCGTCACTCACTCGCTCAGTTGCTGGCTACTCTCCTCTCCCTCTTTCCTCTCCGTTCCCCTCCCTCTCTCCCTCCCCTCTCCTCCCTCTCTCCCTCCCTCCATCCCTCTCTCCCTCCCTCCATCTCTCCCTCCCTCCATCTCTCCCCCCCTCCTCTCTTCCTCTTTTCCCTCCCTCTCTCCCTCCCTCCTTTTTCCCTCCCTCTCTCCGTCCCTCTTTCTCTCTCCCTCTCTCCCTCGCTCTCTCCCTCCCTTCCTCTATTCCTCTTTCCCTCCTTCCCCCCCCGCCACTCCTTTTGCCATCTTCCTTCGCTAAGCTAGCCTGATTACGGTCCGTTCAATGTAGTTTACCAATACATCCATGCCCATAGTACAAGAGACTTGACTTCTTAATCCACTAGGAGGCATCAATAAAGGCTTCTTTTCATTTATTTATATTCATCCAAATACAGATAACCATTGAAAGAAGAAATCTCTGCCCATCAAGCTGTGCATTTAATATTGTCCCTTATGTCATCATCTGCTTAATGTATGTATTGTGCATAAACAGCTGTGTAGGTGCTATTTTAAACTCGATGTACCTCTGCAATTTCACAGCAATCGGTTATAACAACAACTGGGTGGCGAAGAGATTCGGTTCTAAGGGGGCATGTGGTTATAGACGCATTCAAAGTATACGGTCTATAGTGACGGATATGGCTGGGAGGGACACCAACCCAAACTTTCCTCATATCAAGGCTACATTCCTTACACGCGGTATGCGGCATGCGAATGCGGCAAAAAATCAGAAAGCATCTAAGTCAATGGGGGTGATTCCTTACGTCCGAATGCGAATGCGGCAACTGAATCGGTCCATGTAGCCATCGCTGCGGCATGCGAATGCTGCTGCGTTTCTCATAGGAAACAGTGTTAGAGAAACCTGACACGGTGTGGGTGTGGGTGTGGGTGTGGGTAAAAGGACCCAACCCATTCGCATGCCGCATTCGCATGCCGCATACCACATGTAAGGAATGCTAGCTTAAGTTGTAGCTGCGACCCGGCGGGCTGAAGCTCAGCTTCAGTCCTTATCTTGGAACACAGGTTGGTTGGTTGTTTGTTACAGTTTTAGATTCTGGCAACATCTAAGGACAGGTACCGACTTGTGACAGTGCGCCCTCTTGGTGACTTTATAGTGGCAGACCAGGCCACCAGCACCATGACCTGATGTCCCACTCAGTCACATTGGTTTGACTCGACCAGGGTTCGAACCTGCAGATATGCGCAACCTGTCTGGATACGCAACCCCGAGTAGCACATTTCCACACAGGCGCAACAAACCCAAGAAGCAATGCAGACAAGTTGGTGTGTTGCCGCAGTGCCCTGGCATGCCTGGATCAGGAGAGGGGACATGGAGTGTGGGGGACGGGGGGGTACCCGGGTGCTGCAGTCTCTGGCTGCAGGGATCATCACTGGGGTGTGCCTGCTTGTGGACCTGCATGCATGCAGCTTGCACGCTGATGGTGGTTACCATGGTTTTCAGTAGCGCAATCAGTCACTCTGCAGTGAAGGGAAACAAGGCACCAAGCCACTGCATTGGGTGACTTCATCATGAATGCCGTTACACTGGGATCCCTTAGATTTTGCCAGGACCTAAAACAACTAACCAACCAACTCTGCAATGAACGGAAACAAGGCACACAGCCGCTGCACTGTGTGGCATAATCCGTCCTGATATGACCGTAGATGTTGCCAGGACGTAAAAGAAAGCATGCTATCATACTGGGATGTCATGTGGCTAACGAACACAGTGTGTCTTGACTAGACGAAGTTGCAGAATTTGTAGAATACACTTGCGGTGGGTTGGGAGTGAAAAAGCCCAGTCCAGCCAATTCATACTCGTCGCTACTTAGACTGACGCTCAGTATTACTATGAGGGGGCAAGGAGTGGTTAGCCCCATGTCAGGATAATGTGACTTAGTGGGATGCCTGTAGCCTGGTCTCCCCATGGCACAGCACTATAAGGTCACCATGAGTGTGGAGTGTCACAAGTTGGTAACTGTCTTAGGTGTTCCTAGGATGTAAACAACAATAAACAACAACCATATGATATCCCACATCCTGATACTGAGTGAACCAATCCTTGCCCTATCCTATTAATTGTGGGTGCCAGGCTAGGTAGCGACAGGTATGGATTGTCATTAGGTTGACTCTACTGCGGTTTGACCTCATGACCTCGCGCACCGGTATCCAGCCAGCACTCTGACCCATTTGGCCTCGTTGTCTGGGTGTGATGATCAGAAGTATGCAGAGGCGGGGTGGGATGGCAGGGGATCCGGTCCGTAGGGTGCCTGGAAAGTCTTCATAAGTCTTGCGCTTCATTTACCCAATTTCAAGGCCTTCAGGAGCCTTGAAGTTAACCTATGTTGCGTAATTAGTCTTCAATCCTTGAATGCCATTAAACTGTCCCCACTGATCAAAATTAGCCATTCGGAATGGCGATTTCAGACAAAAATCCAAATGAAAATAATCTTGAATTTTGATCAAAAACAGCCTTGAAAAGCCTTGAATTCCATATCTTCACCTGTGTACGGACCGGAAGTTGTTGTTGTGGTCAGCTGGAGTGGGAATGCAGGTGGTAGGAAGCCTGTGGTGAGGAAGTGCCGCGGTGTTGTACGAGGTCACGTGCCACCTGCACTTCCGTCCATCAACTGGAAACGCCTGTATGACTGAAAAACGAGGCTGCCGGTTGAACACGGCCTTGCACGGAATGAGACAGATGGGTGGTAGTCACGTGGTGTGCTGTCACTGAGAGGGTGTGTCGCACACGCACGCCGCGTGGTGGCGCATTTAATCCCCAGCGTCTGTTGACAGCCCCCCTGCTCCTCCCCCTCGTCCTCCTGCTCTCCATTTTCCTCCTCCTCTAACTCCTACCAATTGTCCTGATAAATGTTGCTAGGACGTAAAACAATAACCAACAACCACATCCCCCTCCTGCACCTCTCCCCTGTTCTTCTGCTCCTCTCCCCCTACCGGCTGGGCACAGAACTGCACCTCCTCCTCCGCGCCCTCCTCCCACTCCTCCTCCAGCTCCTCCTCTCACTCGTGCTCCTGCCCCTCCTGCCCTTCTCCTGCCCTTCTCCTGCCCTTCTCCCACCTCCTCCCCTTCTCCTCCCCTTCTCCCACCTTCTCCTCCCCTTCTCCCACCTTCTCCCCTTCTCCCACCTTCTCCTCCCCTTCTCCTTCCCTTCTCCCACCTTCTCCTCCCCTTCTCTTCTCCTCCTCCTCATCATCATTTTCCTTAGAACTCCTTCTCCTGCTTGTCCTCCTCCTCGTCTTCCTCCTCTTCCCACCTGCACCTCCCACCTCCCGCTCCCCCTTCCTCTCCTTCCTCCGCTTTAGGCTGCACAGTGAACTACACTGCCGCCACATCCTCCTCCTCCCTCCGCTCTCCTCCTCCTCCCTCTTCCAGCTCTTCCCCACTCCTCACTCCTCCTCTCCTCTCCTCCTCTCCCCCCCTTCCCATATTTCTCACCCTACCGCCCGCTCACCGAACTTCACCTTCAGTCACTTCAATACCGACCAGTGATCAGCTCAGTAGTGTCACATGACGCCAGTAGACCCTGGGAGCAGCTCGTTGTGGCATGATAACACCAAGCTCCGTTGACTGTACTCCAGTTGTGTGCCAGTGTTTCCCTCAGCTGGACCCTTACTGTCCATTCAAATGCCCTCCACTATGGGCCCTCCCTGTGCCTTCTCATGCCCTCAGCTTCTGGGCCCTCCCTGTGTATTCAAATGCCCTCAGCTGCAGGACCCCACTGGGCATTCAAATATTCAAATGCCCTCAGCTCTTAGGCCCTCACTGTGTATTCAAAAGCCCTCAACTCCCGGGCCCTTACTGTGCATTCAAATGCCATCAGCTGTCAGGCCTTCACTGTGCATTCAAAAGCCCTCAACTCCCGGGCCCTTACTGTGCATTCAAATGCCATCAGCTGCCAGGCCTTCACTGTGCATTCAAATGCCCTCAGCGCCCGGACCCTCCCTGTGCATTCTCATGAGGCTCTCTCTAGTTGAGTATTTTGTGGAACGGGAACCCAAGAAGCGCCCCCTGCTGGCGTCGCTGGCGTCGCTGGCGTCGCTGGCGTCAGCATCAGTAGCGCCACGCGCCCAGGGAGGCGGCTAGACTTGTACCAAGGCCCGCCGCATCTCTGTGAACTGAACAAAGGGCCAGGCAGCTGAGTGGACCTCGTACTTATTGTATGCACAACTCCCTGAGAAACACTCGGACTATGGTGTGTGTGAGTGTTTGTGTTTGTGTGCGTCTGTGTGTGCGTGCGGGTGTGTTTGTGTGTGAATATTGTGCATTATTGTAATAGTAATAGTATAAACTACCACTCATCAATTGATGGATGGATCTTCATGCCCACCAGACCACACAGGATGGCCGAATGAGTTTCCAGTTTTGGTAGATCGTAGGATTTGGTAGATCGTGGGATTCGACCCCACGGTTTCCTAGTAGTCGTTCGGCATTATCAGGATATGTGAGTGGATATCAGGTCACGGTGCTGTAACTCCCAATGAGGCAGCACTATGAAGTCGCCATGAGTGTACACTCTCATAGGTTGGTATCCATCCTCATCTGACCTTAAATATTGCCAGGATGTAAAACTCCAACGACCAACCAATTATGCCTACCAGCTCAGAATGGCAATTATATTAAAGTTAGAAGGTGTGAACCTAGATATTGGAATCCATTCGGGCCAGTTGGGGATGTTTTCTGTGTGACCCGGTCTGCCTTCATTATTTAGGCTCTCCCAAGGCTTTCCAACTCTGTGTCTTCCTGTTCCTCCGTTATAAAGGACTGTAGTAGGAGCATGATACACAAAGTGGTAGCTAAAAACATGTGTGGAAATCACCATACCTAGTTGGGGTTTCAGAAGGTGCGTGGTGATTGGTGCAATGTCAGTTTAAAGTGTAAGACCGATAGTGAAGGACAGGGGCGGGGGGAGAACTGAATCTAATATCGTGTCTTTGTTGTTGAAGATTTATACTGCCTATCATGGATAAGCCTGAATAGGCTTGTTTTCACCATTAGACAGTTTGTCGATAGAAAGCCCGAGCCTACACTTTTACCGACCCAAGGGATTTTTAACCTCCCACACCACATAGACATGGTATGAGAGCAACTGGCCTTTGATGACGCTGTAAGTTATACACAGCGGTGGAAATCCAAATTGGCAGAGGTGGGGACACAGGGAATCGAACCACTGACCTTCACATTAGGAGTCCGACCTAGAAAAAAGTCAGACACTCTAACCACTCCGCCACAGAGAACATGCGTATGTAAGCTGAAGCCGTTAGCCAACATGTTGGGTCGCAGATGAAGTCATGACCCGACATGTTGGGTTGCAGTTGAAGCCGTGAGCCCCCATGTTGGGTCACAGTTTAAGCTGTGAACTGACATGTTGGGTCGCAGCTGAAGCCGTGAACAGATATGTTGGGTCGCAGCTTCATAATGCAGTTTTCAAAGTCACAGCTGTGCAATTTACATAAAGAAAGGAAAAATATGTGACTACAGAATAATGTGGCGGCAGCTGACTGTAGACGTCTCTCCTTTATTCATGTCACCATTTGTCACAACGCCTCTAATGTATTAGTTACTCCCCGTAACCAAAGCTACAACTATAGGCACTATTTCCAAGACCATGCTTAAAACTCAATCTTGGCAATATGTTATTCCATGACTGCTGGAAGCTGTAAGGCATAACTCAACTGTCTGTCCTGTAAACCGCATTTGTCAAGACCATTTTTAAGAGTGTCAAACTTGGCAATGTGTCATTCCACACATGCTTGAAGCTGAATAGTCCCTCTACTGCACAACTGCCTGTCCTGTAGACCGTATTTGTCAAGTCAAACCAATGACATAATAATTTATATGTGTCGCTTCCTAGCCAGGCACTCAGCATTATTAGGATAGGGCAAGGACTGATAGGCTCAGTGTAAGGATAATGTGACAGTAGGATATTAGGTCATGGTGCTGGTGGCCTGGTCTCCCAGTGGGGCAGCACTATAAAGTAACCATGAGTATGCCGTGTCATAAGTGGGTACCCATCCTGATATGACCGTAAACTTCTCTGCCTCGCCACCACATCTCATGTTTCTCAGCATCATGTATTGATTGCTTCACACAATGTGGGACTGCCCATGGCCTGGTTAGTATCTTGTGAGGCCTTGTTCACAAGGCCCCGGATGTGGTAGACGAATAGGTAGAGCGCAGGGGGACTGTCTGATCGAGTCAAACCAATGACTTACAAAATTTACATAGCCTGGCACTCGGCTTTACTAGGATATGGCAAGGACTGGTTAGCTCAGTATCAGGGTAATGTGAAATTGGGTCTGGTCCCAGCGGCCTGGTCTCTCAGTGGAGCAGCACTATAAATTCACCACGAGTGTGCGCTGACACAAGTTGGCACCTGTGCTGATATGACCTTAGATATTGCCAGGACGTAAGACGCCAACAACAAACAAGTCGGTACCTGTCCTGATATGACCTTAGATGTTGCCAGAAGGTAGAACAAACAATCAAAAACATGTTAACCAGGGCTGTCCGTTGAGTGTTGGCGAGGCTGCTGCTCGTCTACACTGCCCGGCTCGGGAGAGTGCTGGTGGGTGGCAGTGTGTGGGTGGGGAGACGAGTGCGGATGCTGGCGGGGATGTTGGCACGTGACCTAGCGAAGCCTGGCTGCCCCAGATCCTATATATAACTCGGCCCTCAGAACACCCGCCCCCCGCGGCACCCAGTCTCACCCCCACGTCAACATGATGGGTGTGTGTGTTTGGGTGTATGGCGAGCCAATTATTTCAAAATACCCTAATGAGATGGCTTTTGGGTTTTTGCTATTTCCTTTAGATAAGTGTGTTGGATTGGTTATTATGATATACTTTTCTTTAGTGTGAATTAATTTGATAACTTCATGGACATATTTGAAGGAAATATCTGTAAATTAATTTTAGACGCCCCCCACCCCAGCCATAGTAGGTTCTATTAAATCACTCAATCAGCGCACCAGTATCTCAAGCTGGATATGCAGCGTCAAATCTAGGTCAGGACGGGTACCGACTTGTGACAGTGCGCACTCATGGCTACTTTATAGTGCTGCCCCACTGGAAGACCAGGCTGCCAGCACCATGACCTAATATCCTTACACTGAGCCAATCAGTCCTTGCCCTATCCTAATAATGCCGAGAGCTAGGCTAGGAAGCGACAAGTATCAATTTTTAAGTCATTGGTTTGACTCGACATGGGTTCGCACCCACGATCTACCAACACGGGAGACGGACACTCTAACTCATTCGGCCATCCCGTCTGGTCGATCCATTCAGTGGTCTATGCAGCATCAAGTCAACTGCACACTACAGATAATGTTGAGGTTGGTTGTTTGTTGGAGATTTACGTCCTGGCAACACCAAGGTCATATCAGGACTGGGACCGACTCGTAACAGTGCACACTCACGGCGACATATAGTCTGCCCCCACTGGGAGACCAGGCTGCCAGCATCAGTAACATTATCCTGACACTTAGCCAACCAGTCCTTGTCCTATCCTATTAATGCCAAGCACCAGTCTAGGAAGCGACAAGTATCAATTTTATACATCATTGGTTTGACTCGACCGGGAACCAAACTCCTGATTTCCTGCATGCGAGGCCCGCGCTCTACGGATTCGGCCACCACGCTCGGTAATAAGCCAACGGGATATTAATATATGTTAATGTTGAGGTGACATACTGCATCTGATATCAGGAAATAATGCTGCATTATTTCAGGGGACTGAAGGTTTCACTCTCCGCAGAAGCTTGACTTGCCAATAACCCCTTGTTTGGGAAAGATGGCCTATTTGAGAAGGTCATATGATGTTGCCTTCAGTGTTGATGTACCCAGCTCGGCCTTGTTCCCACGTGTCGGGGACTGACATTAGACTTGTGTGTCCTGAGGGTTTATAAATAGACCTGTGGTGTATGGCAAGTTACTGTCATGAATCGCCTATCAATCTCTTGCTATCTTCAAATTATTTTTATTTTTTTACTATTTGGTTTCAGGAGAGGCTGATATAAATGTCTACTTTTCACGTGTGGCAAACGATTAGTTACCATGCTAGAAAAACAACAGAACCTAAATTTTGGGTGCCATAATTATTCTATCTATAAGACTTGGTTCACATTTGGAACACAAAAAAAAACCCACCAGATTCCCGATTCGTTCGCATAATGCCTGGGTACGGAATCCAAAATTTGCTTCCTATGAAATCCTATAGGTTGTCAGACATGGGATAACGCAGGGTACAAAGTTGGGTTCTCGACGGAGAATGCATGCGAGAAGATGGGAGCAGTGAGTATAACTTGGCCTATATTTACATGCCAGAAATGTAAATTAACTAACGATTAAAGATGTTAATGCATTCTGAAAGAAACTGATCGAAATTTGTTTGTCTTGCATCCAAGCCACTTCTATGGTCATATCAGGATGGGTGCTGACTTGTGACAGTGCACACTCTTGGCGACTTTATAGTGCCGCCCCACTGGAAGAGTGGGCCGCTAGCACTGTAAGCCGCTATCCCTCATTCAGATTATCCTGATACTGGTTAAGCCAGTACTTTGCCCTCTCCTAGTAACGACAAGAGACCGCTTATCAGCGTTGATCCATTCTGTTTGAACTACGACTTCATACTAGCGCATTATATTGTTTCCTGGTGGAGAAAACAGATGAATTCATACTCCCGCATTATATTGTTTCTGACTGAAGAAAAGCAATGACTTCATACTAACGCATTATAATGACTTCATACTAATGCATTATATTGTTTCTGAGTGAAGAAAAGCAATGACTTCATACTAACGCATTATAATGACTTCATACTAATGCATTATATTGTTTCTGACTGAAGAAAAGCAATGACTTCATACTAACGCATTATAATGACTTCATACTAATGCATTATATTGTTTCTGACTGAAGAAAAGCAATGACTTCATACTAACTCATTATAATGACTTCATACTAATGCATTATATTGTTTCTGAGTGAAGAAAAGCAATGACTTCATACTAACGCATTATAATGACTTCATACTAATGCATTATATTGTTTCTGACTGAAGAAAAGCAATGACTTCATACTAACTCATTATAATGACTTCGTACTGACGCATTATATTGTTTCTGAGTGAAGAAAAGCAATGACTTCATACTAACGCATTATAATGACTTCATACTAATGCATTATATTGTTTCTGACTGAAGAAAAGCAATGACTTCATACTAACGCATTATAATGACTTCATACTAACGCATTATATTGTTTCTGACTGAAGAAAAGCAATGACTTCATACTAACTCATTATAATGACTTCATACTAATGCATTATATTGTTTCTGAGTGAAGAAAAGCAATGACTTCATACTAACTCATTATAATGACTTCATACTAACTGCATTATATTGTTTCTGAGTGAAGAAAAGCAATGACTTCATACTAACTCATTATAATGACTTCATACTAACGCATTATATTGTTTCTGAGTGAAGAAAAGCAATGACTTCATACTAACGCATTATAATGACTTCATACTAATGCATTATATTGTTTCTGACTGAAGAAAAGCAATGACTTCATACTAACTCATTATAATGACTTCATACTAACGCATTATATTGTTTCTGACTGAAGAAAAGCAATGACTTCATACTAACTCATTATAATGACTTCGTACTAACGCATTATATTGTTTCTGAGTGAAGAAAAGCAATGACTTCATACTAACTCATTATAATGACTTCATACTAATGCATTATATTGTTTCTGACTGAAGAAAAGCAATGACTTCATACTAACTCATTATAATGACTTCATACTAATGCATTATATTGTTTCTGAGTGAAGAAAAGCAATGACTTCATACTAACTCATTATAATGACTTCATACTCCCGCATTATATTGTTTCTGACTGAAGAAAAGCAATGACTTCATACTAACTCATTATAATGACTTCATACTAATGCATTATATTGTTTCTGAGTGAAGAAAAGCAATGACTTCATACTAACTCATTATAATGACTTCATACTAACGCATTATATTGTTCTGACTGAAGAAAAGCAATGACTTCATACTAACGCATATAATGACTTCATACTAATGCATTATATTGTTTCTGACTGAAGAAAAGCAATGACTTCATACTAACGCATTATAATGACTTCATACTAATGCATTATATTGTTTCTGACTGAAGAAAAGCAATGACTTCATACTAACGCATTATAATGACTTCATACTAATGCATTATATTGTTTCTGAGTGAAGAAAAGCAATGACTTCATACTAACTCATTATAATGACTTCATACTAACGCATTATATTGTTTCTGAGTGAAGAAAACCAATGACTTCATACTAACTCATTATAATGACTTCATACTAACGCATTATATTGTTTCTGAGTGAAGAAAACCAATGACTTCATACTAACTCATTATAATGACTTCATACTGATGCATTATATTGTTTCTGAGTGAAGAAAACCAATGACTTCATACTAACTCATTATAATGACTTCATACTCCCGCATTATATTGTTTCTGAGTGAAGAAAAGCAATGACTTCATACTAACTCATTATAATGACTTCATACTAATGCATTATATTGTTTCTGACTGAAGAAAAGCAATGACTTCATACTAACTCATTATAATGACTTCATACTAACGCATTATATTGTTTCTGAGTGAAGAAAAGCAATGACTTCATACTAACTCATTATAATGACTTCATACTAACGCATTATATTGTTTCTGACTGAAGAAAAGCAATGACTTCATACTAACTCATTATAATGACTTCATACTGACGCATTATATTGTTTCTGAGTGAAGAAAAGCAATGACTTCATACTAACTCATTATAATGACTTCATACTAACGCATTATATTGTTTCTGACTGAAGAAAAGCAATGACTTCATACTAACTCATTATAATGACTTCATACTGATGCATTATATTGTTTCTGACTGAAGAAAACCAATGACTTCATACTAACTCATTATACTGACTTCATACTAACGCATTATATTGTTTCTGACTGAAGAAAAGCAATGACTTCATACTAACTCATTATAATGACTTCGTACTGACGCATTATATTGTTTCTGAGTGAAGAAAAGCAATGACTTCATACTAACTCATTATAATGACTTCATACTAATGCATTATATTGTTTCCGAGTGAAGAAAAGCAATGACTTCATAGTAAAGCATTATATTGTTTCCTAGTGGCTAAAAGTGATAGATTCAAACTAACACATTATATTGTTTCCGAGTGATGTTGACAATGGTATCGTTGAGACCCAAATAAAGCGATCGATATAGGGGAGTGGTCGATCTGTGGAGGTGGTCGGTTAGAGAGATTTTACTGTATATTGTTTCCGATTAAATCAAAAGGATGAATTCATACTAACGCATTATATTTTTTTCGAAGGCGAGTAGCAAAGCGACCACAGGCAGCAACTAAAGAAACTCCGTGCGAAGAAAGCCTGCAGTCGGCTTGGTTGGCAGTGGTGGACGCGGGAAATCAATGATCCAAGACTGGATAGATCGGCGCGCCATATTGGCGGAGACGAGGCGGGGGTGGCAGCGAGTGCCACGCCTCCAGGGCTGGTGGTAGGGCCGCAGATGGAGGCTGGAGGAGGCTGGGGTGGGGTGTGGTTGGGCCTGGCTGGTGCGTGGGCGGGATACACAGGGAGGCGCCTGGGATGGTGGTTGCCTCCAGTGGTTATAGTTGAACCACGAAGGGGCAGCCCCCGCCCTGTCATCACAGACTCAAACCGCCGTCACCGTGACGTCACATCGCCGTCACGACGTCATTCCACAGAGACATTTACACCGCAGTCTAATGGGGCTGTCACTCTACGATGTGACATGGGTATAAGCAGCGCAGGTGAGATATCAGGTCATGGCGCTGGCAGCCTGGTCTTCCAGTGGGGCAACATTATAAAGTCACCATGAGTATACACTGTCACAAGTCGGTACCCGTCCTGATATGACCTTTGATGTTGCCAGGACAACCAACCAACCCTCACTCCCCTTTCATATGTACCAAACTCTATTAAATTGTGCAAATCTAGCAATGCTGGCTAGCGAAATGCAGTTAAAGTTGCATAGTCCGATGGCTTTCAAACTTTACCCTCATTTTTGAGATAAATGTATTAGGTTGACTATTATGACGTAATATGCATTATTCTGGAGTCACTTTGATTTTAAAAACGCCTATTTTTTGGAGAAATTTGAGCTGAAAGAACCTAAAATAATTTCAACAAGCTTACCAAAAGTCCAGTTGTTGTGGCCCAGATTCACATCTCGCGATGGTCACATGATGAGGAATGGCCTTATGTCCTGGAACCTGACTCAAGCCATATATGGTACTGGAATGAGGGCCAGACTAATGAGGTCACGAGATTGACCTAATTGGTCAGTGCCCTCTGTACTTAATGGCTGTCTCAAAGTAGGTCTCAAAAGGGATGGGTTAAAAAATTCGTTGATTATTCTGTACCTTCTGTACCAAAGCATTATTTAATGCACCGGTACCTAAGTTGGATATATAGAATCAAATATAAGTAATTGTTTTGGTTTTGAAAAAAATGTTTCATCGGAGCATGCAACTTTAACAACATCGTCCATTCTTTATTGTAGTAGACTTGAGGTCTTCGGGACATTACCATAAACTAGGTAGAGCGCGGGCCTCGCTTTCGGGAGGGAGGGAGATCGGCAGTTCAGTTCCAGGTCGAGTCAAACTAATGACTTATAAAATTGATACTTGTCGCATCCTAGCCTGGCGCTCAGTATTATTAGGATAGGACAAGGACAGGTTAGCTGAGTGACTGAGTGGGATATTGGGTCATGGTGCAAATGATGAGAGGTTACCTGCGACCTGTCTGGTCATGGGCCGGGTCACTTGGTTCTGTTATGCTGCGGAAAGAGTGGATTCAAAAGAATAATCGGTGAAGCGTTTGTTTCTCTTTCCTGTCTTCTACATGTTGTAACGAAACGGGATGGCCGAATGAGTTAGAGCGTCCGTCTCCTGTGTTGGTAGACCGTGAGTTTGAACCCTGGTTCGAACCCTGGTCGAGTCAAACCAATGAATACTTGTCGCTTCCTAGCCAGGGGCTCAGCATTATACGGATTGGGCAAGGACTGGTTGGCTCAGCACTGTAAAGTCGCAATGAGTGCGTACTTTCACAAGTCAGTACCTGTCCTGATATGACCTCAGATGTTGCTAGATCGTAAAACAACAAACAAAACAAAATGTGTCCTGAGGCCCGCGTTCGGATCACGAGGCCCTTTTTGAATTCCGTGGGGCGCTCGGCGAGAGGGCCCCGGATTTATGAGCCCCTTTTGGGATGCCTGGTTGTGGAATAGGGAATTCTGGGCCGTCTGCGAGCTGGGTTTGTCAGACCGTAAACTCCAAACATTTCCCATCGGACGCCGTGGCCAATTCAGTAAGAGCACAGGATTCCCGTTTGCGAAATGTCTGGTGTGCGAATCCCAGTCAAATTAATAACTTGCAAAATTGATACTTGTTGCTATCCAGCCTGGCGCTTGGCATTACTAAAATTTATACTTGTCACTTCCTAGCCAGGCGCCCACCTTTATTAGGATAGGGCAAGTCCCGGTTGGCTCAGTGCCAGGATAATGTATCTGAGTCGGATATCAGGTCATTGTACTAGTGGCCGGGTCTCCCAGTGGGGTAGCACTATAAAGTTGCCATGAGTGCACACTGTCACAGGTGGGTACCCGTCCTGATATGACCTTAGATATTGCCAGGACATAAAACTCCAATAACCAACCAACCTTTAGATTTTACCAGGATGTAAGAACCCAACAAAAACAAACAATCCAAACATTTGCACCGACACCACTGTGCGCCAGGCTAGCAGGGGAATTGTTATATATTATTTGACACTTGACTACGGCCAGACGGGATGGCTGATTGAGTTAGAGCATCTGTCTCCCGTGTTGCTAGATCATGGGGTCGTGGGTTTGAACCAATTACTTAAAAATTTATACTTGTTGCTTCCGAGCCTGGCGCTCGGCATTATTAGGATAGGGCGAGGACTGGTTGGCTTAGTGTCAGGATAATGTGACTGAGTGGGATATGAGGTCATGGTGCTAGTGGCCTGGTCTTCCAGTGGGGCAGTACTATAAAGTCGCCATGAGTGCGCACTGTCAAAAGTCAGTACCCGTCCTGATATGCCCTTAGATGTTGCTAGGACATAAAACAACAACAAACAAACTTGACTTCGGAAATCTATTCAACAATGATGACGAGGCTCGTTTGTGAACAAAGTGAATTCAATCAGCGACTTGTTGTAATGAGCTTTATTTCAGCTGGAACCATTGGAGAAAAAGGTGCCACATTTCTGAATAGCTATATCCAATAATGTTCGTTGGGCACCCATGTGCTGCAGCCCCAACCCAGCCTCATTCCGCCTCTCCTCCGCCCTACCCCGCCCAGCCCCATTGCTCCTACCCCCTCCGCCCCCACCACCGACGCACCCACACCCACACACTTTACCATCCACCCAATTGGACCCGTGCAATAACAGTTCACATATCTATTTAAGAACCCTAATGCCTGCTATTTATAGCAGTCTTTTACCTCTTGGATCATGGTAATAATATTAGGAACAGGCTCACATCAAGCTATCAAAGCCTCCCTCCCCTCCCCCCCCCCCTGCCCCCCCCCCCCCCCCAACCACCTTCCCATCCCAAACAAGCATGGGGCCTTCCACTGTTTGGTAAACACGACGCGATCTCTTAGCGAAATGGTGCACAGCAGACCCTAACCTCGCCAAGCCCGGGGCTGATTTAGGGATCCGTCTCCATGGCAACCAGCCCATGACAAATGTGGCTGCGCGGTTCCCGGGGAGGGTGTGTGTGCCGAAGGGCCGTGGTCGCTGGTTCCTGGGCCCGTCCTCCAGCTCCACAGCCATCCCCAGCCGCAGCCCACATACCGCTCGGCACCAGCGCCTTGCTGCCACACTCTCCACCCACAGGCGCACTCTCTAATCACAGACAACAAAGCGCTGATGGTGTCCATTAAAGCTATATAGTCAGATGAAATTTTCAAAATCAAACCAATTATCTAGATCTGATTTTAGATATATCTAACTTAGATACTGATGCACTTATTCAGCATTTGTTTCTGCGTAGAATGCAATACTGAGTCAATTTAACAGAACCTGCTACTGCAGAAGTCTATGGTGTCAGAGTTTTGGCATGCTTACCAAAACTAATTTTCCATGTTTGCACTCAAAATATCTCAAGTTTACCATTTAAAATAAAAGGAACTTTGAACTAATGTAAAGTAGATACTAGTGATCAATCTCATATATTTATGTCAGAAAACATACAGAAATGTGTCAAAATGTATCTATGTGATGTTTGATTGCTTTTCTTCCATCATGTTTCATATAATACATATATATAAAGCTAATTAAAGCTGCATAGTCCGATGAAGCATCAAATTTTCAAAACCAAAACAAGTATCTCAATTTGATTCTACATATCTAACTTAAATACTGGTGCACTTATTAAGCATTTGTCACCACATAGAAGGGAATGAGGCAATTTAATAGAACCTATTACTGCAGAAACCTATGGTGTCAGAATTTGGCAAGCTTGCCGAAACTAATTTTGCTTGTTTGCACTTCAAATATCTCAAAAGTTAGCTATTTAAAATAAAAGTTACTTGAAGTGAAAGTAGGGTAGATTATAACGATCACCCTGATATGTTTATCTCAGAAAATGACAGAAACTCAAAACCCATCGGACTATGCAACTTTGAGTATGCAGGCGTTATTGCGCTCGACACCTGAATGGTGGCAGGTACTCAGTACCTTCACCGACACACTGCTGAGGGTGCCCGTTCTCTGGGGGAGCATGGCTCTGTGACCCAGCAGGCACCGCGAGACGCTGCTCTGCCTAATTAACCTGTTCACTGCTACTGCGCATGCGCCGTCTGCGCGGCGGGCACCATAAATCCCATGATATACGGCTGATGTGTCCTGCATGGAGTGTTTTAAATATTAAAAGCGCCTACAACAGGGCCTGATGGAACGTCTGGAGCGCCTCTTCTTAAGGAATAGTCAAGGACTTTCACCAATTTGAGGCTGATTAAACTGAACGCTCCCTCTCACAAGCTTCATTGCCCTTTTAATTTGTTAAAAATATAGTTTGTATTTAAATTATTCATGTCCTTTTTACTAAAGTAAAACAATAAAAGATTTTAACCTTTTTGAGGACAGCTAGTTTGTACCACCTCATATAGTTTATTAAATCAATTTAATTTTATCTAGAATTGTATTTACTGTGACCATAAATTATATTGTAAAATATTCCGATATACGGCATGGGGGGAATGCAAATGTTCTATCACTGATTGGTGTACGTGACTAGGCGCATGTATGTATATATGTATGTATGGGTTGGTGGTGCCTGAGTGGGATGTAAATAGACATAGTGGTGCTGGCAGGTCTGGGTGTGAGTGCACTCAGGGCCTACCCCCTCTGCTGGGATAGGGATCACCACACTCAAAGGTCAAGGTTGGTGGTGGCCATGGGGCCATAGAGCTTGTGGTGGCAGGCAGACCAGTGGTATCCATGGGGACCAAGAATGCTGGATCCCTATTGGTAGGGCCATGAATGGTTGTTTCCCATAGGGGGAAAGGGGTGGAGATCTCCGCGATTTCGTGGATTTCTGGGATTTTTCGTTCCCGCAGCACCATCAGCTTATACTAATATGTGGTGCAGATGCCGCAGCACTGTCAGCGTATACTACTAATAAATGGTCCAAATGCCGCTTCACTATGAGCATATACTACTAATACATGCTTCAAACAGTGCACCACTATCAGCGTATACCAATATATATGAAACCCGACTTCCGGGAATTTTCCACGATTCCCTGACAATGCTAAACCTACGGGAGAACATTCACATTTCCGCTTTTTTACCCGGAGACCACTTTCATCCCCGCTCTATAATGAACCCATGTAACCATATAAATAATAAACCAGAGGCCTTGACTCTCTCTTCTTCTTTACACTTTATACTCTTCCTTTCTCTTTGTCTGTATTGAATTCACCATAGCCTGCCTACACAGGCACAGATTCGAGCATTGGACTTGACAAAACTGGTGACCACGACGAGTGGATTAGTGAATTGGTTTCTTTACACCGTGTCAGCAGAATAGGCTATATTCACGGCGATAATTGTTTGTTCTCCATTTAACTTTTACATATAAAAAAAGTTGGTTAAACCAAAATCGGTTAATCCAAACTATCGGTTAATTCAAACAAAATTGTCAGACGCCAGGCCACTTCCAGTATGGTTAAACCAAACTTTCACGTGATTATAAGGTCATCTGAGACCCCACCGTCTTTTTTATATGATAAATGGTAGTATTTTGCCAAACCGGCGAAAAAAAGTTTGGATTAACCGATCGTTTGGTTTAACCAAGTTTGGTTTAACGGGGTTATACTGGATATACATAAAAAACAATAATCAAGGTGTCCTCATACATTGTATATTACATACATAATGCACCCACGTTTTTGCCAAAGCCAAGTGAAAGTTGAAGCCAAAGCTCGGTTAAACCAATGATCGGTTAATCCACCAACAAATCTCTAGGGTCCCTTCAAGCTTGGTTTAACGGGGTTATACAGTATAACCATGGCTTTTATATTATATCATATAATAGAGCTGATTTGATGCCGCTCGAAAAGATGGGGTCTATCGTACTGACATTGTTTCTCTATGAATCTGTTGAGAATATTTACTATCTCTGTTGGTTATCGGAGTTTTACGTCCTGGCAACGTCATATCATGACGAGATTTTGTTACTATCTAATGAACCCGCATGTGTCTGTGTATGCTTTGTGCCTAGAACGGAGGGGGGAGGGGATTAAACATGTGCACACTTGTTGAGGTCAAACCTGCATAATCCGATGAAAAGTACATTTTAGAAAACACTCCCCTATATTTGATCCTAAGCCTAGACTTAGATACTGGTACTGTCAGTAAACAGTCATTGCAGTTTGGTGCTTGTGTGCTATGCGTGAACGCGGATATTTAGGTTAGTTTTACAACCTGGCGACATAAAGGTACCGACTTGTGACAGTGCACATTTCAGAAAACACATCCCCTATATTTGATCCTAAGCCTAGACTTAGATACTGGTACTGTCAGTAAACAGTCATTGTAGTTTGCTGCTTGTGTGCTATGCGTGAACACGGATATTTAGGTTAGTTTTACGTCCTGGCAACATCAAAGGTACCGACTTGTGACTGTGTGCACGCATGGCTACTATATAGTGCTGCCCCACTGGGAGACCAGGCCACCAGCACCTTGACCTGATATCCCACTCAGTCACATTATCCTGACACTGAGCTAACCAGCCCCGGCCCTATCCTAATAATATCACACTCAGTCAGAACAGCCTGCTGGCACCATGTCACCCATACTGAGACTGAGCTAACGAGACCATGCCCTATCCTATTAATGCCAAGCGCCCGGTTAGGAAGCGACAAGTATAAAATTTGTACGTCATTGGTTTGACTCAACTGGGAACTGAACTCCTTTTCAGGCTCAGGCTCTACTGATTCGGCCACCGCTCCTGGTGTGATAATTTCTGTTTTATCTTGTGTAAAAGTGTAAGAAAGTGTAAACAAAGCCAGCATGTTCCACGGTGCCCACTTCTGATGCCCTCCACACATCTTCATACTGGCAACTATGTTCGAGTTTTACGTCCTGGCAACCTCTAAGGTCATATCAAGACTGTCATCGACTTGTGACAGTGCGCACTCATGGCGACTTTATAGTGCTGTTCCGCTGGGAGACCAGGCTTCCAGCACCTAGATAAAAGATTCACCCGGTACTTGTGTAGTACACGGGTGAAGGACCACGTAGTCTAAATACGGGCGAAAATAGCTTTAGTATGGGACATGAACTAGAAACTGTGGTTCCAGGATCAAATGGCTACATATATCGGCACAGAGTTGGTGAAATGGGAGAGAATGCAAAAAGCCAAGATGGTGGCCACAGAACGCCGTCGATTTCACTTTTAAATCTTATTAAACCAGATGTTTTATTATATTTTTCAACTCAAAGGTAGCGGGTAAATATGAAGACATCTACAAAGAATAAATGTTGCTTCTTAGATTGTGAAATTAGGCTCTCAATTCATTAACCCGCTTTTTCAACCGTTTTTATATAGGGTTGGTATTCACCCGTGTACTGCGAGTACCTTTATCTAGCCAGCACCATGACCTGATATCTCACTCGGTCACATTATCCTGACACTGAGCTAACCAGCCCGGGCCCTATCCTAATAATGTCGAGCCATGAGTGCACACTATCCTGACATGACCTTAGATGTTGCTGGGACATGAAAGCCAACAATTTGTTATTATATTTCTTACCAATGTTAATAATAATGTTCCTTCTCTCTGTAGGTGAGTTGACGTTCATGGTTCCTCGGTTTAAAACGGTAAAACCTCCACACAGATTGAATGGTGCATATAGGGATGTACAGTAAAACCTCTCTAACCGACCACCTTCAGAGATCGACCACTCCTCTATAACGATCGCTTTATTTAGGCCCAAACCATCGTCCATATAATACCATTGTAACGATAAAAAAAAAACTCCCTAAACCGACGACCTCCCTAAATCGACCATTTAAAGTCGGTCCCATGGTCGGTCAATTTAGGCAGGTTTTACTGTACATAGGCACATCAATTATGGAGAAAGATTATTGGACCAACAAAAATGGCAGACTTATGAATAAGAACACAGGGTATTCATGTGACACCATTAGCCGGATGCGCAGCCATTGTGGCAATATCAACTAATAAACAACCCATAGAGTTTGCCGGTACGCGCACTGCAAAACATCTATTTCATTCAAAATTAATAGAAATGCAGAACCCTAACCTTATCAATTTAATATAATCTATTTGGTAAACATCTTTTCTACATGTGTACCAAGCGATTTGTTTCTAGGGCATGTGGTTGTAGAGATATTTAACTTTTTCTGTATGAAGTTTGCTCACGACAATTGACAATGCCTTGAGTTTGCCGGTACGCGCAGTGCAAAACATTAGTTTTATTCAAAATTAAGAGAAATCCAGAACCCTAACCGTATCAATTTAATATAATCTTTTTGGTAAACATGTTTTCTATATGTGTACCAAGTGATTTGTTTCTGGGTGGTGTGGTTCTAGAGATATTTCACTTTTTCTGTATGAAGATTGCTCATAGCCATTGAGTTTGCAGTGTGACAGTGTGTTTATTATTGTGGTTACTATCGCCACAATGGCCGCACTTCCGTTTAGCGTGACGTCAGTGCATACCCTATAAATATAAGCCTCTCCTCAATTTGGAGCAGCATAAAGGGCGCATTCCATATACGCGTTATGCGTTATGCGAATGCCATCATTCCATACACGCATTTATATCTATGTAACTTTTTGTACGTCACATGGGGGTTCCTACCTTTATTATAACCAAATTATAGATAAGTATTCATATTTTTGTGGCTCTGGTAGCATTTTTAGCAACCCGAACCCCCACCACCACCACTTCCTAACAGGTCCGCGCTCCACCTTGTCCCGGCTGTCCGTAATTATCAGTCGCTTCCTCCAACCTTATATCAATGGACAAAGGCGACTGAGGACTTTCTATTCGCACTACCTTTATGCATTACGCACTGATCGCTACATGGAGCGATCGGGATAATGGATTTTATTCGCATTACGCATTACCGTATGATTACGCGTATATGGAATGTAGCTCATAGGTTTCAAGGCGTTTCGATTTTTTTGTCGCATTCGCATTCGCATTACGCGTATATGGAATGCGCCCCTTTATACGATGAAAGCAAGCAATTCATATCGTTTAAAAAAAAAAAATTCCATACTCATAGTTCCTGAATGTTGGTATCACCCCAATAGCCGATGTTTCTTTTTTTGTGCTGGGGGGTCGTGAAACAACAACAAACAAAAAAGAAGAAAAAAAAGAATGTTGGTATTGATATCATATGAGAAAAATGCAGCAACATGTCTCATGTGTAGTATGTAGTCTGTTGTGCGTAGTGTCCTGCCCGATTAATTAAGTTTGAATCTCGGCGCGGGCTTGTTTACCCCAGTTAGGCCGCATCAAGACCAACGGTCACCTCAAGGTGGCGTCGTCACTGTCATGTGTCACTAACCATTCACCGACACGAGGCCCCCCTGTTACTAACCGAACGCTCATCTACTGGGAGATGGGGAGCCTTAATTTTTGTACAGTTCTGAAACTGACTTGCTTTCTAAACCCTCGATTTAATTTAGCGTATATTGATAGTTCTGAGTTTCTGCAATTTTCTTGTGTATAAATTGTATTAGATTGATCGTTGTTATTTGACTTAATTTAGTTTGGAATCTTTGAAGTGAAGGTATACAAAATTAATGTTGGCGTTAAGGTAGAAATGCTCGACCCTAACTGGTTATATTTAAATGGCTTAATATTCCTACTATACACCCATCAACTTTGAATGAGGTCACCGTTATCTAAGTTGGACATGGAGTATTGCGTTTTGATTTGACCCGTTGACATTTTCAGACTGCCACTTTAAAGAAGATACAATTATTTCCCTTAATCACATTTCTGGGCAATTTCAACCGCGAGCCATCAATTATTGCTCCTTGTAATGCTGTGTGCGAGGCTACGTAGCAACAGGTATCAATTTGTGAGTCATTTAGTTTGACTTGGCCTCGTTTGAAAAACCACCCGTCACAGGTTCAATCGGCAGCGTGAAAAGGGGCGTAGCGTATTTTATATCGGATAATATATTTGGAGATGGATTTATTTCTCCAAAGTGGCATATAGACTAGTTTGTATTAATTTATAGTGATCTAGTATATAGCTAAATGTTATTATTGCATATTATTGCGTATTATTGCATATTATTCCAAATTATTCCATATTATTCTATGGCATCATATACCATTCCATACTATTATAGTGATCTAGTACATAGCCAAATGTTATTATTCCATATTATTGCATATTATTGCACATTATTCCATATTATTCCATATTATTCCTTATTATTCCATATTATTCCATATTATTCTATGCCATCACACACCATTCCATACTATTATATACCATCCATACTATTCCATGCCATGCCATGCCATACTATTCTATACCATCCCACGCTACACCATCCCATACTATGTCATTCCATCTTATCCCATGCCATTCCATACTATTCCTCCATACCATTCCACACCATGCTGTACCATTCTATACTACTTCACAGTATTTCATATTGTGTATCGACTGGTTGGCTCAGTGTCGGGATAATGTGACTGAGTGGGACATCGGGTCATGGTGCCGGCGGCCTGATTTCCCAGTGGGGCAGCACTATAAAGTCGCCATGAGTGCGCACTGTCACAAGTCGGTACCCGTCCTGATATGACCTTAGATGTTGCTAGGACGTAAAACAAACAAACAAACAAACAAACATTGTGTATCAAATCAATTGTGTTTATGCTCAAGTGATATCAGGACCCGTGCCCTATATTTCAGTGTTATTAGCGCGTCATTAGGCGCTGAGCCCGTGCTGGGAGAGTGTAGGGAGAGTGCAGGGAGAGTGGTGGTCACCTCGGGCGGGGCTTTTCTCTCCAACTGGGAGGTGTCTCGTAACACTCAACGGTCGGAGGGCCGCCCAACCACCACCCAGCGGTCACCGTCACGGGTCACCAAATTAAAGTGGACACTGTGTTGAACCATGTCCCAATAGGTGGCGTGGGGGTGTCTCAGTACAAAAAGGAATAATAATCTACCTTTGGGTTATGTGCCAGTGCAGATTAATGTTTTTCTATTAATTGTTAGTGTCATGGTTGTGGAAATTTAGTAGGTAATGTTAAGTAAGTGTATCAGCATAATCAGGAATAATAATTAAGGTATCTGTGGGTCATGTACCAGTGTAAATGAATAGCCTCAATTTTTGTTTCTATTCTTTTATTTATTTGTTATTGGCATACTTGTGGAAATTTAGTAAAGGTGTCCTTAAGTTAAATGCGATAAGGTGGTGTCACTGTAAGCGTCTCTGGCGGGAGGGGGAGGGGAGCGGGAGCTGAGGTTGTCCACGTAACTCTGAACTTTATAGCCGACAGGTGTCACTAAAGAATCGATCACGTGACATCAACAGGTATTGGTTACGCGAATACTTGCTATAACTTAAAGCCGCATCGTTTCATGGTTTCTGATTTAATGATGATCAATAATATATTATAGCTTTCTTGTATGAATGGCTGATCGCTGTTAGTTTTACGTCCGAGCAACATCTAAGGTCATATAAGGATGGGTACCGACTAGTGACAGTGAGCACTAATTGCAACTTTATAGTGCTGCCCCACTGGGAAATCAGGCCACTGGCACCATGACCCAACATCCCACTCAGTCACATTATCCTGACACTGAGCCAACCACTCCTTGCCCTATCCTAATAATGCCGAGCGCCTGGCTAGGAAGTGACAAGTTTCAATTTTTAAGTCACCTATCGGTTCGGATCCCATGATCTCCCAAAATAGGAGACGGACGCTCAACTCATTCGGCCATCCCGTACGGCTGATGGCGGAGATATTTGAAGTGAAAACTGGCAGATTCATTTTGCAGTGCATGTCCATGCTGGAGTGTCATATCGTCGACCTGTTTTAAATACTTGGCTGAGCTTCAATAGTACTTCAATAGTAGGTCTGCTAACCATGCCCGACCAGAGGATATGGCCGAATGGGTTGAGCGTCAGTCTCCCGTTTTGGTAGATCGTGGGATTCGAAACCACGGGTTCAAACCAATGACTTAAAAGTTGATGCTTGTCGCTTCCTAGCCAGGTGCTCGGCGTTATTAGGATAGGGCAAGGACTGGTTGGCTCAGTGTCAGGATAATGTGCAGTCATGGTGTCCCATGTTGTCTCAGAACACTCAAACAAGGGCATGTTATGTCAGAACATTCGGACAGGGGCAGTTGTGATGTACAGTCAAAGTTGCTTGACAGCAATGAGCTAGTTTGTTTATTGTTGTTTACGTCTTAGCAACATCTAAGGAAATATCAGGATGGGTACAGTCTTGTGACAGTGCGCACTCATGGCGACTTTATAGTGCTGCCCACTGGAAGACCAGGGCCCGTATGCACCAATCGGGGTTAGGGCCTTAACCGCGGCTAAGGTATCCCCGCAAGGCTAAATGTGAGAAATCGGTATGCACGAATCGGTGTTAGTGCTAACCGTGAAATTTAGCCTAGGCTAAGCTACCCCACTTTCAAATCAGGTTTAACTGCTAGCCGGGGCGGTTAGTGTGCGTGTATGGGTGTAAATCTATTCAATGCGATCATATTTGACAGATTTACATATGCAATAAGTGAAATTTAATCAAATTAACCGTAAATGCGAAGCGATATTAAGGCTACCGCCGCATTGGCGGCGATATTGATAGTTGCATTTTCGAGTCGAGGAGCGTACAGTAAACAAACCGCCGCCGCTGCCAGTATCGAAAGCGAGGTCGATCCGGCGGCGGCGGCGATTTGTTTACTTTGCGTTCGTCGATTCGAAAATGTGGATGTTAATGTCGTCGCCAGTGCGGTGGTGGCCTTCGTAGCGCTTCGAATTTGGGGTTGAATTGATAGAGTTTCACTTATTGCGTGTGTAGTTCTGTTAAATATGATAGCATTTAATATATTTGAGCCTAATATATGGGTACAAACGCAGAGGGAATTCCCAAATCTATAAATAAACTCACGGTTAGCTATCCGCAGCGGCTAAAACCTTGGTGCATACCGATTCACACATTTCTCAAACCCCCCGCTACCCTGAGGTAGCTATCCTCGGCTAGTGTCTTAACACCGGCTAAGCTTAACCCCGATTGGTGCATACGGGCCCTGGCTGCCAGCACCATGACCTGATATCCCACTCAGTCACATTATCCTGACACTGAGCAAACCAGTCCTTGTCCTATCCTAATAATGCCGAGCGCCAGGCTAGGAAGCAACAAGTATCAATTTTACCTCATTGGTTTGACTCGACCAGGGTTCAAACCCAATGCCCCACAAACTACCAACATGTGAGACGGACGCTCTAACTCATTCGACCATCTCGTCTGGTCTCTATGAGCTAAGTACCCAACTTCTGTCAAGCGCCTTTTTATGAAACATTTTGTGTTTCATGTTTATAAATACTTGCCATTTGACCTGGTTTGCTGACATGACGATAGACGTTACCAGGATGTAAAACTAAAACTAAAACTAAATAAAATTCTGCAAGTTTTGACCCGCACATTGCAATGCTGGATAGGATGTGCTAATAAATTGAAATGGCATTCCTTCTATGAGGCAATACATGTTTATCTACGTCATCCACATTTTAGTATCTCGTATTGATATATATATATCCACTTGAACTTTCCCTATTGGCTCACAAAGCTGTGATTACAGCATTTTCTGCTTTAATCCTTAGTCGAAATGCAGCTGACTAACCGCAACACTTTCTAGGTAACGTCAGAATATATAAATGAGGTTATTTTCATAGGAAACTTACTGCTTGCGTACCTGTAATTGTAAACCCCAGCCAATACGTAGCGGCTGTAGCTCTATTAATAGTCTAGATTGGTTGTCAGTTGATGGTGGCAGGGGCGGAATGGTGGTCAGGGTTGTGACACCTGCGTGCTTTCCACTACCACTGTACCAGCCATCCAATCAAAACACACCGAAGTCACGCATGCGCGCACATGTTTACAATCGCCTCAGAGTAAAATGATACACATACAGCTTTGGTGGAAATATGGGTATTTGCGCTTGAAACCATTACATAGGCAATCTTTCATTGGGTGTCTGTCGTTAGGGCTTGGCCAGTGAAGCCTGACGAACCGTTGTGGCTATTAGCGTACCGGTCAGCGAGTGGTCAGTGGTCTGAGCCCCGCACCCCTCAACCCCCCCCCCCTCCCCGCCCCTCTCCCAACCCCCTCCCGAGCTACCCTCTTCTAGCTTCTCTGTCCATCGCCCCGCCCCCCTTCCAGAGACCCCCCACCACCCTCCACTCCCTCTCCTCACACCAGCCTCCACTCCCTCTCCTCCCACCACCCCCACTCCCTCCACCCCCACTCCCTCTCCTCCCCCCACCCACCACTCCCTCTCCTCCCACCACCCTCAACTCCCTCTCCTCCCACCACCCTCCACTCCCTCTCCTCCCACCACCCTCCACTCCTTCTCCTCCCACCACCCTCCACTCCCTCTCCTCCCACCACCCTCTCCTCCCACCTCCCTCCACTCCCTCTCCTCCCACCTCCCTCTCCTCCCACCTCTCCTCTTTGGCCACCCAACCTTCTCCCCATCCCCACATCTCTCCCCCCCCCCCCCTCTCCCGTATCATTCCCCGCCACTCTCCCCTTCTCCTCCCCCCTCTCCCCTATCCTACCCCCGCCCCTCTCTCCTTACCCCCACCTATCTCCACTTCTTGACAGCTCGCTCCTCCCCTCACCTCTCCCCTTCCTCCACCCCTCGCCTTCCTCCATCCGTCTGCCATTCCCCCCTGCCTCCACCTATCACCTCTTCCCTCACCATTTCCACATCCCCCACACATCCGCTCTTCTCCCTCCACCCTCCCCCTCCCCCTCTCCCACCCCCACCCCCACCTCTCTCCCGCCTCTCTCCCGCCTCTCTCCCGTGACTCTTCTCTCCAGTCACTCTTCTCTCCACCATTCTTCCCCCTCCCCCCGAACTCTCTCCACCTCTCTCTTCCCAACTGTCTCCCCCAACTCTCCCCCACCCTTCCCACCCCTTCCCCCTCACTCCACCCCCCACGCCTTACTCCCCCTACCCCTACCCCTACCCCTACCCCTACTCTTACCCCTACCCCTACCCCTACCCCTACCCCTACCCCTCCCCCGCACCCGCCCCCACCCGTCCCCAGGAGTTGAGGCAGGGACGCTCATTCCCCCCCTGCACACCCTCCCACCTCCCCCCCCCCCCCCCCCCCCCCCAAACGGCGGCGTGCATTTTGACTGCTGACCGGGCGTGGCTGGCGGGCGTGCGGCAGTCAGTCAGTGCACGGCGCGCCGGGCGGGATGGACATACGTGGAGTACACCTGTAGCCGAGGCAACCCTCACCGGACTCAGCTCCACTAACCGGGGTCTGCCCGCGTTAGGCAGCTGTGGAATAAGTGCACAGGTAAGTTGGGTGTGTTTTGTGTCAGTTCTAGTAGCAGTTTGAAACTCTCATCACGTGCTTTGGCAGGACCCATACCTTCAGTTAAATTAGGCTACACACACTACTACTAGACAAACTAGTAGTAGTACCACTGTCGCTAGGCCGTTGTAGCCGGGCAGAGGGACCGTTCGAGGACGGCGAGGTTGACGGCTATTTGTGGGAGTAAATTGTTGATATGATAGATTTCTGTTACTAACTAGTAACTTGTTTATGTAGAACCCTCTCATCTGGCACTAACAAACTCCGACAAACTGAACAGGGGAAAGATTGTCTGATATTTGTCTGGCAGCGTCCCCCTGGTACTGTGGTAGGTGGGGAGGCACCACATTAAAAAAATCAATTAATTCACACTCGACTCGTTGGAGGCGTGCTTATGAACTAATTAGTCAACTGCTACACAATATATAATTATATTATAATTATAATATAAACCGTGGCTCTTCAAATCCCAATAAATTGAATAATCAATATATATTTTTGTATTTAAATTTGTGGAAAAGGGTGACAATTCAATTGGGTCATACTAATATTACCCTGAGACTGAAAGTAAATGCATATTTTGTCACTTTGTGTGTGAGAAACCATTTATTGGGGACTTCACCGACTTGGGCCAAAGTTGGGGTTGGGCTTTTTAGACTAGGGTCAAAACAATCTGGATAATATTAATAAGCACCTTTCGCCTTCGGCCCTTGGAAGTTGACTTGAGTGCTTGTAGTTATAGATAAGAACTAGACTAGGTTTTAATTTTTTATTATGCTATTTAGTATTTTGGTACAAAGCCGTCCAGTCTGCTGATTCGATAATTACTTTTAATAACGTTGTTCCGAACTGCCTAGCCCTAGAACATTCCTGCCATCTGGGCCTGGCCCTGGGGTCTTCTCTGATTCAGAGATTCTCAGATTGCACTCTAGGTATCATCATCATCATCATGTGTCTCCATGGATGATAATGGAGACATGATTCTGCATGTCTTATCGTGGGTTCGAGTCCCGGTCGAGTCAAACCAATGACTTTAAAATTGATACTTGTCGCATTATTATTAGGATAGGGCAAGGACTGGTGTGCTCAGTGTCAGGATAATGTGACTGAGTGGGATACCTGGTGGCTGGTCATGGTGCCAGCGGCCTGGTTTCCCAGTGGGACAGCACTATAAAAAGTCACCATGAATGCGCACTGTCACAAGTCGGTACCCGTCCTGATGTAACCTTAGATGTTGCTAGGACGTAAAACAACAACAAACAAACATGTCTTACACTGGTCCGCTTATTCCGCAGTATTTCAACGTGCCTGCCAAACTCACAACAACTAAGGACGTTAGTAAGGTAGCTTGTAACCACCAAATTGATCAATATAATAATGTTTATATAAAATGTCAGAAACCAGACTACATCTTAAGTTCAAGCAGCAGCAGCATAGTCGTAATCTCGTTGCACGTGGTGGCCATCTTTTTCCACCACTTCTAACGCGGCACCAAGTCCAGTGGCAATGTTGTTTTACATTCTAACAACATCTAAGGTCATATCAGGACGAGTACCCACTTGTGACAGTACGCACTAATGGCGACTTTATAGTGTTGCCCCACTGGGAGATCAGGCCGCCGGCACCATGACCCAATATCCCACTCAGTCACATTATCCCGAAACCGAGCTAACCAGTCCTTGCCCTGTCGGCTATCCTATTATGCCAAGGGCCAGGCTAGAAAGCGACAGGTATAAATTTTTTAAGTCATTGGTTTGGCGCGACCGGGGACCGAACTCGCTAACTGCCAATCTTCCGGAATCAAGGCCTGTGCTCTGCCGATTCGGCCACCGCGCCCGGTGCAGTGGCAATGAATGACCGCATGGCTAAGCCCAAGTGCGACAGTTTGCTGCGATACCAAATTACTACACTCTATAATCCTGCCGCTAAGTATGTACTACTGTGGACATGCCTGCACAACAGTCACCGACAATGCGAATCCGCACTGCTCAGTGGTTGACGGGCAGACTTTATTAGGATCTTCTAGATTACTTCCGTCTCCCGTGTTGGTAGGTCGTGGGTTCGAACCCTGGTCGAGTCAAACCAATGCCTTAAATATTGATACTTGTCGCTTCCTGGCCAAATGCTCGACATTATATTAGAGGGCAAGGATTGGTTGGCTCAGTGTCAGGATTAACGTGACTGAGTGGGATATTTAGGTGCTGGTGCCCTAGTGGGGCAGCCCTATTAAGTCATGAGTGCGCACTGTCACAAGTAAGTGCCTGTCCTGATATGACCTTAGATGTTACTAGGACACCTATCAGATTAGATAGGGTACATGTGTCATGTCGCATGTTATTTTCGGGCCAGCACATTTGGGAAAAAGAAAAATGTTTTTCTTCAGTTGGGTGAGCGCAGCGGAGTGGGGGACTGCGTACTGAGTACTTTTGAGTTTAGTATTTAGGATTAATTTCCATATTTCTTGCACACAAAATTCTACGACTGGGTTGCGTATATATCTGTTGAGATTGACAGACAATTCTCCATCGCGAAGAATGTCCACACGGTTTCAGTTTATGGCATTATGCTGACTCATTCATTACCCCAACATTTGGTCATTATCCTGCATTTATCGGAATGTTTTACATTATCACAAAGTGAGATTTATGCATTATTATAATGATTGAATCCTATCAGGTCCGAATGTTGACATGCATGTAAGCCACCATTTAATATAATATTAATTTATAATAGAGAACTGGCGGTGCATTCCAACATTAATTTGGCATATTTGTAATTTAAATTAGGTATGTAACATATTATAAATTAAGCCAATATATGTTACAGTCTGGTATGTATAATGTTGTAATCATGTGGGGCTATGGCACATGGTGAAACCTCGGTGGACTTTTAGTTGCGCATACCGTTGACGGTGTGCTAAGGCCCTGCCACACTATGATGTTTCCCACCAACACGCGTCGACATGTTGCCATTTTGGTGGAAACGTCGGGACACGTTCCCGGTGCGTTACCTATCGATACCCATTGGCGGCACGCTGGCATAACGTTGATCAACGTCGGTTAACATCGGCATTTTTTTTGGCCAAAATGCAACCATTCCGTCGGCGCGTTGTTAACGCCCCATCGACGGGTAGTGGGTGCGCTATTGGCCTTGCTCCATCGTTTCTTTACGTGTTGCTGGCGTATCTGCCACATACCCGGCGTTCTGCGAACCTTTAATGATGCGCTACCCCCACGCCGATAACATGCTTATGGCACACTGGGAACCTGCTGGCGGGACGTTGACACTTTGTTCCGCTGCACGTTGAACCCAGTTGGCCACGCGCTCATAGCACGCTTCTAACACGCTGCTAACACGCTGCACCCCGTCAAACTTTCTTGAGTTGGATATGTGTCGGCGGGTTGCAAATATTTTGCGCGTTGCCGGTGAGAAACGTCGTAGTGTGACAGGGCCTTTAGTTCAAAGTGCCTGCAGGCGTTCCTTGTTCCCGGAAGGAGGTGTTTCTACTTGCTGTCATGTACGTGGTCACGTGACCGTTGTTCTGTGGTCTGGGCGCGATGGCTGAATCGCTAGAGCGCAGCAGGCTTCCCGTGCGGAAGGTCAGGAGTTGGGATTCCCAGGCGAGTCAAACGGATATTGGGTCATGGTGCTAGCGGCCCGAACAAGCACTATGAAGTTACCCCGATAATCGGTGAGTTACTACAGAGGGTATTCCTGTGATGTCATCAAACGGAAGTGTGGCCATTGAGGCTATATCAACTAGTAAACAACCTGACAATGCATTGAGTCTGCCTATACGCGCTGTGCTTGACATCTATTTCGTTCAGAATTAATAGAAATGCAGATCGATAATCTTATGAATTTAATATAATCTATTCGTTCAATGTGTTCAATGTATTCCAATCAGTTTGTTTCTAGGTGGTGTGGTTTTAGAGATACTTTTTCTGTATGAAGATTGGTCACAACCATTGAAAATGCATTGAGTTTGCCGGTGTGGCGTGCTCAACCGTGTACCGTGCTCAGCCGTGTACATAGACTCAAACTGAAGGCATTGTCAATGGTCGTGAGTCATTTTCATACAGAAAATACAGAACAAGTGAAATAAATATCTTTAAAACCACACCACCTATTAACAAATCGCTTGGTACACATATAGAAAACATCTTCACCAAAAAGATTATATTAAATTTATAAGGTTAGGGTTCTTGATTTCTATTAATTTTGATTAAAACTAATGTTTTGCACTGCGCATACCGTCAAACTCAAGGCATTGTCAATGGTGGTGAGCAATCTTCATAGAGAAAATCCAGGAAAAGTGAAATATCTCTAAAACCACACCACCTAGAAACAAATTGCTTGGTACACATAGAAATCTTTACCAAAAACATTATATTAAATTTATAAGGTTAGTGAGTTATGACCATTGACAATGCCTTGAGTTTGAGTCTATGTACACGGCTGAGCACGGTACACAGCTGAGCACACCACACCGGTACATGCAGTGCGAGACGTCTATTTTATTCCAAATTAATAGAAATGCAGAACCCTAACTGTATAAATTCAATATAATCTGGTCGTCGAATGTGTTTTCTATATGTATTCCAATCAGTTTGTGTATATATGGTATTGATTGCTCACTGCCATTGAAAATGCATAGAGTTAGTTGGGTTTGTTATTGTGGTTGTATCGCCACAATGCCTGCACTTCCGTTTAGCATGACGTCAGTGCATACCCTCTATCAGAAATTGGCCTGGTTATATCACAGAAATTGGGTCAGTCAGATTCTCTTGGGCAAGGGATTGATCATTGTTCCGTGACCTTAGTAGTTGCTAGGATGTAATTTTTATATTTTTTTATTGAGGCTGCATTTAGTCCATAGCATGTAAGCCTGGGTACCCAGGCTTGTTTTCAATGCTGGCCAGCTGTAGTGTTGGTGTTGTCTTACCAAACAGTAGCTGCTGATAAGTTATTTGATTGTCTGCATTTCAGTAGCAGATAGATAGTCTGTTGGTACATTTAGTAGCATGTGTTACTTTTTTGGGCCCTCTTGGCATTGTATTTTTGTTATATTCTTATTACTATGTTAGTTGTTTTCTTACGGTTCTATGTTAGTGTTTTGAGGTTTTCTTCGGAAGAGTTTTCCACTTTTTTTCTACTTAATTCTATACTAGCTTATTTTATTTACATGGCCATAGGCTTGTACGTAATAGGTGGTTGAGTTATGATTTGATTTATATTGTTGTTGGATATATTACCTGGCTTTTTTATTTCCGGTTATCCCACCCTGGGCTGTCCAGTTGGTGGGCCATGACATATCACCTGCCCTCTTGTGGGGTTCCCAGTTTTTTATTTTGCACAGATATCTTTTGTACGTTTTTAGGTCAGGGATTTGTCTTTCTTTCACCGTTTGTGCATTCCATGCCTTGGCGGCCATTTCCAGTGTGCTCCTTTCATGGGCTTTGAACTGGCTTCTCGTCTGCCTTACTAGTGGTGCCTTGCTTGCTCTGGTGTCCCTTAGTGGTTGGGTTAGACGCTTAATGTCTTGGCTATATCCATATGCTAAAGTTTT
This sequence comes from Branchipolynoe longqiensis, assembly GCA_030323885.1. NCBI lineage: Eukaryota > Metazoa > Annelida > Polychaeta > Phyllodocida > Polynoidae > Branchipolynoe > Branchipolynoe longqiensis. Next base: position 74,393,352 of record CM059197.1, on the reverse strand, counting down.
TAGGTGGATTATTCTTCTGTTTTCTAGTAGCTTTACTTTAGTTCTTTTGTGTAGGTCATAAGTGGGGTGTAGTTTGTCCACTTTCAGGCATATTTTCAGGGCCCTATTTTGTAGTATCTGCAATTTTTTAAGTAGCTCTTTTTTTTTAGCACCCATGTAGATTACATCCCCATAGTCAAAGTAGGGGAGTACCTTGCCTTTGAATATTTTTATTAACATATCTTGTGTCATATAGTTTCTTAGTTTAGCAAATAGCCATAGTTTGTCATTTACTTTTTGTATGATTTTTGTTACACACAGATTGTAGTTTAGCTGGCTATCCAGTTCTAGGCCTAGGTATTTGTAGTGATTTACACTTTCGAGTGTTTGGTTTCCTAGTGTGCATTGTAGGATTCTTCCTGTGATTGCTGTATGTGAGAAGAGTACTGTTTTAGATTTATTTGCATTGATGGTTATTTTATTGGATTCACACCAGCTTTAGCAGGAGGTTGTTCAGTTTGGTTGCTACCTCTTCTACTTTGCTTCCTTCTGCATATACGACAGTGTCATCCGCATATAGCTGGAGACATTTTGTCTCCAGCCATTTTTCTATGTCATGTATAGTATAAATAGTAGTGGTCTCAGGACTGATCCTTGCGGTACACCACATGTGACAGTTTGTTGGTCTGCGAGTGTACCAATTACTTCAGTTTTTTGGTTGCCCGTTGTTTAGGTAGCATTTTATCCAGTTTATTGATTTGGATTTAATGCCCATGTTGTTTAATTTTCTTATTAATATGCTATGGTCTACAGTGTCAAAGGCTTTGCTGAAGTCGATGAAGGCTGCTCCAACTAATTTCTTTTGGTTCAATGCTAGGTTTGCTATTGTTTTTGATGTGGAGTGTAGTTTTCTGAAACCTTGCCTCTTGTTTAGTATACCATATTGTTTTTTTCCAGGTGCTCATTTATGTGTCTGGAATATTTTTTCAATTAGTTTGCCAGGTGTTTGCAAGATTGACTGGTCTGTAGTTCCCCATGTTTTGTTTGTCAACACTTTTGTATATGGGGGTGATGGTTGCCCTCTTCCATGCTGTGATGTCCCTGCTCAAATGAAATGATTTAGTATTTTTGTGGGGATTCCATCTATTCCCCTTGGTTTGTTTTCATTTATGTCATTTATCGGCTGTGTTAGTTCTTCTAGGTCAGTTTTGCAGGTCGGGATTTCATCCCGGATATTTTCTGACTTGTTTTCCCAGATTCTTGCGAATTTCTTTGATAACCTTTGTCCTACCATGGCAAAGTGTGTATTTAGTTTGTGTGCTGCATCATTGTGTGCGTATTTCCATCCTTATCCTGGATAATGATTGTTTTATTTCTGTGACAATGTTATTCCAGTCGATATCAGGGTTATCTTTGTCTGTTGTGAGGTTGTCTATATTTTCATATAGGTGTTTTTTTGTGTTTCTTTAATTATTTTTTTTAGGGATCTGCTCATCTTATATTTATATTGGCTGGTGCTTTTGAGGTTGTTCCTCGTTACATATATTAGCTCATGGTCACTTATACCACAGCTTCTAGTCCCATTTTGTGGCATGGTTTGAGTTGGTTAGTATTAGGTCAATTGTTGAGCTATTGTTTCCTAGTCTTGTGCTGTATGTAATAAGTTGCTGTAGCCCTAGGATTTTGATAGTGGTTTGTAGCATTAGTTTTTATTTTTTTTGTTGATGCTGGGTTAAACTAAGAAAACAGCCCAAAATAGCATATAGTGGATTTCCGCGAAATCTCCCATAGGCTTAGCAAGGCGGAAAATACCAGGAAGTCTAGTGTCATTCAGTACTCTCGGTCATTCACTGTGTGGTCACATCACACAGTCCTCGGGCATATTGCTCTCACACGGCACATGTCTGCTTGTTCAGGTATTTTTATTGGCATTGGCATTGCCATGACCTGTATATATCTCTTGACTAGTTGGTGAGTTTTACAGTAAATGGTGTTTGGCAGGCATTACTCGTAACAGTAGGTGTTGCGTACTAGTACATACAGACACCCAGACAGACACACACACAGACACACACACACAGACACACACACACAGACACACGCACACACAGACAGACACACAGTCAGACACACAGACAGACACACAGACACACACACACAGACACACACACAGACACACACACACACACACACACACACACACACACACAGACAGACACACACATAGAGACAGACACAGACATACATACATACAGACACACATACAGACAGACACACACACACACATATATAATATACATACGATAGGGTGCATGTGTCATGTCGCATTTTATTTCGGGGCCATCACATTTAAGAGAAAAAAAAGTGTTATTCTTCAGTGAGTTCAGCGCAGTACTTTACATACATATACATACACACATACATACACACACACACACATATATACATATACATATAATATACATATACACATAATATTAGGTACAAGCAGCGAAATTTTAAAATATGCACAGGGTACAATATTTTTATTCCTTCCTGTAGACGTTGAATTTACAAACCCAAATCCAAAAAGAGTTAGGCTATATATATTATTGTTTTTGAGAATTAATATATAAAAATGTTTAATATCCAATTAAAAGTGGAACTTTGACCAAGTATAATAACAAGTGGAACCATGTCAGGTGTTTTCTGCTAACCAATTTCCATTGTACATATATGAAGGAATTTAAACTGCCAATTACTAAATCAGTTCGTCAAGCAGATTTTTAATAAGACGATGTCAAAAAGTGCAATTCGTAACATCTTTCTCATTTGGCCAAATAGCCATTTTCAAAGCATGGCATTTTCTTGAAAAAGTGCAACAATACTGAATAAATGCAAAATAGTTCACATATTCATAACAGCTCTCTGCAGAAATTCAAAAGATATTTGCATCCAAAAATGTGTAATTGTTTGCATGTAAACAGCATCTGTAAGTGAAATTTGTATAATTTTCCTATCTTTGAAAGCTCATTGCAGCTAAACAACCTTGAATCTTCCTCAGATTTGGCACAGTATTACACTAAGCATTCCCTGAGACTAATAGATATTATGTATATCAACATTATATCCAAAGATATGTAAAATATTGAATTTTGATTGAACATATAAAGATAAATTGTCAGAAAACCAAATATATTAATTTGACAAATCTTTAAATGTTGATTGTAGCTTAACCAATTGGTGTATCATCCTATAAATTGATAGTGCATATCATCTGGAGATAATACACATTGTCATTTTAATATTCAATCTAGAAATACAAAAGTGTACAAAATCAAAAATATAAATTTGTTCATCAAGCTTTGAAAACTCACTGTGGCTTATCTAATAGTTGGATCTCCTTCAAATTTTGCACACATAGCATATGGAACTAATGCATATTAGCTCTACCACAGATTTAAACTTTAAAATATGAAAAGCTGTATTTTGATTGCAAATACAGATTAAAAGTGTATCAAACCAAAAATATTGATTTAAATAAATCTTTAAATATTCACTGTACCTAAAGCAATGGTTGGATCTTCCCCAAATTTGGTACAATATCAGATTATATATTTTGTGATATAACCCAATAGACATCAATGTCAAATACATGTTTCCACATGGGTGTCATCATTATGAAACTACTATGGTCAGCAAATGCCCAAACAGGTTGGTGTCAATATTCTGCCTGCGCCTCCTTGGTATACATGGCACTATAGTAAGATTGGTATCATTAGAAAGGTAATTAAATTGTCTTTCTATCCATACCAAATCTTATTAGGTTTAAAATATTTTTTAATCCAGGAGATGGGCTTTAAACTTTCAAAATTATTTAAATTGCAGAATTTGACCTTTTTGACCTAGGGCAAACCATATATGGTTAGAAAGCTGAGGTCATTGCGCTTCTTCTAATACCATCCATGACTTTCTCTATGATGTAGTGCAAGGAAGCGTGAGCCCATTAAAGATACCCTGTTTTCGCAGTCGTTTTCATTTACATCAGTAATGAAGGAATATTCACTAAATACACTCATTATACAAATGGAGTTTACTTAAGTACAAACTTACTATATATTCTATCCAACAAAGCCATCGGATAGAACATATGTTGATGTTCATGGTTATGTAATTTCATCTAAATCATACACATACAGAAATAGTTACAAGCATGTGAATATTGATGAAAAAAGCACCATTCCTGGACTTTTAATGGGCGCTGCCGGTACCTAATAATATACACATAATATACACATAACAACTGTGTGTGTGTCTGGTGGTCGGCTTTAGAATGAAACTTGTGTGTATGACGGACTAGCTACTCTAACCTACATCCCCATGTGGTATTATTGCCTGCCTACTATAATGCTAACAAGTGAACGTTTATTGGCGCACACCGGGTAACCTGCAGCCGCTCCTGTTATTGCCTGCCTGTTATAATGCTAACCCGAAGTCACATAGTGATGCCTACCGGGTAACCTGCAGCCTAGATAAAGGATTCACCCGGTACTCGCAGTCGCAGTACACGGGTGAATACCAACCCTATATGAAAACGGTCAAAAATGCGGGTTAATGACATGAGAGCCTAATTTCACAAACTAAGAAGCAACATTTATTCTTTGTAGATGTCTTCATATTTACCCGCTACCTTGAGAAATATAATAAAATAGCTAGTTTAAAACGATTTAATATTGAAATCGACGACGTTCTAGTGCCGCCATCTTGTCTTTTTACATTCTCTCCCATTTCACCAACTCTGTGCCTATATGGGTAGCCTTTTGATACTGGAGCCACAGTTTCTAGTTCGTGTTCCATACTAGCGCTATTTTCGCCCGTATTTACACTACGTTGTCCTTCACCCGTGTACTACAAGTACCGGGTGAATCTTTTATCTACCTGCAGCCCCATCTGGTATTGCATGCCTGTTATAATGCTAACCCGAAGGCACATAGCGATGCAGACGGGTAACCTGCAGCCCCATCTGGTATTGCCTGTCTGTTATAATGCTAACCCGAAGGCACATAGCGATACAGACGGGTAACCTGCAGCCCCATCTGGTATTGCCCGCTAACTTGACAACAATCGGTCTCTGGATAGATAGGCGGGAGTTAATAACACTTTTCGTACCCATTGATATTTAAAAATCCTCGTAACAAATCCATCCACTGCACCACTGGCCCCGCCCAGATGTCTCGGCAACCCCCCCCCCCCCATCCAATAGTCGTCACATGATGCTTGTCTATTGTTGGCAGTAGAACCACTCATACCTTCAATCCATCCACACGACCTTCTATCTACACAACTCCTTTTCAAATCCTGTATTTGCTTTTGTTTTTCAAACCATCTTATCCATGAACAATTAATTAATTAAAATCCCTACCCCTCCCCCCCCAATAATTTTCAGATTTTTGTTGTACCACCCATGGGTGTCTATCATCTTCCACGGTTGTGAACAATTCAATTTACCACTTTTTCAAATCCTGTATCGCTTTTGTTTTCCCAAACCATAAACAATTAATTCATTCAATTTACCCCCACCACCACACCACGTACCCCAATCATTTTGAGATTTTTGTAATACCACCCATGAGTGTCCATGGCCTGTTTACGTTCACCCTTGCCTGGTGTGGTGGTTTAACATTAAACATTAATAATTACAGCGTGTTTTTGTTGTCGCTGGTTGATGGCGTGTTGCTGTCTAATTATATCCCCGGGCTCAGCTCACACAGTTAGTGCAGAACAGTTCAGGTGCCTGGGGTGATGGAGGGTGGGCGCATTTAATAACTTATACATTTCTAGACACACTTCGGCTCCAAATATCCAGGTAGAGACAGAGCACGTCCACATGTTGAGGGCCATGCAGAAAGCACGGCATCATACACCAGCATGGCCATTGTCACAAATTCAATTGTTACAGTGTATTTTGTTCAGCCATGTGTTCGACCCCTGGTCGAGTCAAACCGATGATTTCATCATTGATACTTGTCGCTTCCTAATCAGGTGCTCACCATTATTAGGATATGGCAAGGACTGCTTAGCTCAGATAATGTGACTGAGTGGCAGCACTAAAAAGTCGCCAGGAGTGCGCAGTTAAGAATTTTTTAAATCATGGAAAGCTGAGTGCATCTTGTATTTGCGATCTTGCGCATTCTCTCCCAGTATCAACTCTACGTCAATATAGAAACAGTCCGAACTGAAAGCAGGGCCACAACAGCTTAGTTATAGAACAATATTTATATGTACATATTTGAGGAGTTTCTCCTTGAATGAGAAATAAACACGCAACCACACATGAATAATGGATAAGGGGAGTTGAATAATGCTGCCGGTGTTGATTACAGGCGATTTAAAGAGGCAATTCTTTCAATCCAGGGAAAGTGGCTGTGTTTTGATTTTGTTGAAATTACCAGACGTCTGGGAAATTATAATAGTGTCCAGGGTTGTTATTGAAATGAGGTGAATATATGTTTCTATGTAATTAGCGTTGTATTTAAATAGGTGGAACTGAGGTGTCATGTTTGTGGTAAATGCAGTGTGTAAGTCACGTGACCTGGTGCGGCACTTTATACTTTAAGGTGGGAGGCTCTGTCTCTCCTACCTGAAGGTGCGAGGCTCTGCTCTACTATCTGAAGGTGGGAGGCACTGACTGAAGCTGGTGTAGTGTAGGTCACATGACATCACTGACTGAGGCTGATGTAGTGTAGGTCACGTGACATCACCGACTGAGGCTGGTGTAGTGTAGACTGAGGCTGGTGTAGTGTAGACTGAGGCGTGGTGTGTAGGTCATTCATTGTCGCGCATGCCTGGTGTTATCTGTGAGGTTATCACCAGCTGAGGCGTGGTGTGTAGGTCACATGACATCACTCATTGTCGTGAATGCCTGGCATTAACTGTGAGGTTATCACCGACTGAGGCATGGTGTGTAGGTCACATGACATCACTCATTGTCGTGAATGCCTGGCATTAACTGTGAGGTTATCACCAGCTGAGGCGTGGTGTGTAGGTCACATGACATCACTCATTGTCGTGAATGCCTGGCATTAACTGTGAGGTTATCACCGACTGAGGCATGGTGTGTAGGTCACATGACATCACTCATTGTCGTGAATGCCTGGCATTAACTGTGAGGTTATCACCGACTGAGGCATGGTGTGTAGGTCACATGACATCACTCATTGTCGTGAATGCCTGGCATTAACTGTGAGGTTATCACTGGCTGAGGTGTGGTGTGTAGGTCACATGACATCACTCATTGTCGTGCATGCCTGGCGTTAACCGTGAGGTTATCACCGGCTGAGGCGTGGTGTGTAGGTCACATGACATCACTCATTGTCGTGCATGCCTGGCGTTAACTGTGAGGTTATCACCGGCTGAGGCATGGTGTGTAGGTCATGTGACATCACTCATTGTCGTGCATGCCTGGCGTTATCCGTGAGGTTATCACCGACTGAGACTGAGCTTCATCTACTGTGGTATGTGGTATTAGAGCATGCTTAGCTGCTGTGCCTAGCTCCCTTGTAAGAACGTATGGCAGGTGTTGACTGCTCAGCCAACTAATTAACTAACGGAGTTGCAGCTTGTGTGCTGCGCATGCATTAACCTAATTGACGTATATAGTATTTAGTGCAGTCATGCCCTTTCTGCGTGTGGCATTGTGCATTCATGGTGACTTTATAGTGCTGCTCCACTGGGAGACCAAATGACCCGCACCATGGCTTGATATCCCAGTGACATCTTACACCGGTAAAACCAACCCTTGTCTTATCCTTTTGGTGCAGAGTGTCAGACGAGTGGCAATTTTTAAAGTCATCGGTTTGACTCGGAGTAACTCACAAGGGGCCAACCTGCCTTCTATCCTGTCTGGTAATGGATTAGACTACTTGACTCAACAATTATCTGAACCGGTGTTTGTGTTCAAACCCTGACTGAGTCACACCAATGGCATACAAACTTGTTGATAACCCAGTGTGGCGCTCATCATTAGTAGGATCCGGCCACGTCTGGGTTGTCCCGTGCAGGAATAATTTGATTTCCTGGTGCGCATCGGGGGCGTTTGGCAGTAATTCCGGGCGTTGCGCTAGCCTGACCCACAAAAGCAGTCGGTTGCCTCGAAAACGGTCGGTTCCATAGGAGGCAGCCATTTGCAATTGAAAAGAGCAGATCTGATTGTCTAAAAACACTGAATTTGGCGGCCCTTTTCGAGGTGCTTTTTGCCTGAAAAGCGAGACGTTTCCGCAGCGTACCCTGTATGCGCATCAGCCAAAAATATATAACAGCCGTGGGTTGCGCACTGTTGTTTCTTTGTGAAGATTGATACTGCTGTGATAGCCCATGGTCTTCACCACTGCCACGCACTCACGGAAGAATGCCAAGATTGAGTAACAGTATGCTTCAACTGGTTTATTACAAAATCTATGCGCTCTCCACCCACTAACTAGCTAGGTCCCACGTTGCCTCTACAAGTGGGTGCGGTGTGTGCTAGCCACATGCAGTAGAGGGCAGCCCTGTCGGGGCCCTGCCCTGTGGCTAGCGTGCCGCCACCTAGCGCAGTTCAGTGTAACTGCGTATGTGTGTGGCATAGTGTCTGCCACCACCGCATGGTAGTGGAGCTCATGTACATACTACTACACTGCCTATCATGGATCAGTCTACTCTTATACTGCCTATCCTGGATAAGTGTACACTTTTACCGACTCATGGGATTTTTAACCTCCCACTCCATATATACATGGTATGAGAGCAACCAGTTTTGATTACGGTGTAGGTTATACTCAGGGTTGGAAATTCAAATTGGCAGAGGTGATGGCATGGGAATTCTAACCACCGACCTTCAGATTAGGAGTCTGACCTTGTAAAAAAGGAAAGTTAGTTTTATTTAACAGTGCCTCTAGAGCACATTGATTTTTATCTTTGGCTGTTGGACGTCAAACATATGGACATTCTGACATTTCTTTGGACGAAACCAGCTGTTTTCGGATAAGCAGCAATGGGTCTTTTATGTGCACTTTCCCACAGACCGGACAGCACATATCACAACCAGTTGTCGACCACTGGTTGGAATTGAAAATAGCCCAAACTGTAAATGTGTCCACTGAGCAGGATCCATCGATGACCCACACCTTCACGTGTGGACATGCTACCGCTCCTACCTTGTAAAAAGCCACTCTAACCACCCCTTCTCTGGTATATATAGGTGCCCATCCTAAGATGTTGCTAGGGGAGAAACCCCCCAACGAACATGTCAAAGCAGAAATTAATGCCCCGTTGCTATGGAGACGCGTCGCGAGTGTTGTATCGGGACGCCCCCACCTGGCTATGATGGCGCCGTCATCGCGCTTCCCAGCGGTCGTCATGCCGTTGTCATGGTTACCGAGAAATGCCTGTGCACCCACCGTCTGTGTGTCCTCGACCCAGCGGGTTGAGAATTTCATGAATTTCTCCGGCTGTGGCACGTGGTATGCTATGCAGTGTGATGCCTGGCCACCACTGACCTGGTTAGTTAGGTGGGATGCTCTGTCTCTATCTGGAGATGGGATGCTCTACCTGGAGGTGGGATGCTCTCTCTCTACCTGTAGGTGGCGGGCTCTGTCTCTACCTATAGGTGGGAGGCTCTGTCTCTCCTACCTGAAGGTGCGAGGCTCTGCTCTACTATCTGAAGGTGGGAGGCTCTGTCTCTATTACCTGTAGGTGCGAGGCTCTGGCTCTACTACCTGTACGTGGGAGGCTGTGGCTCTACTACCTGTAGGTGCGAGGCTCTGTCTCTACTACCTGTAGGTGGTAGGCGCCGTCTCTACTACCTGTAGGTGGGGGTGCTCTGTCTCTACTACCTGTAGGTGGGGGTGCTCTGTCTCTACTACCTGTAGGTGCGAGGCTCTGTCTCTACTACCTGTAGGTGGTAGGCGGCGTCTCTACTACCTGTAGGTGGGGGTGCTCTGTCTCTACTACCTGTACGTGGGAGGCTGTGGCTATACTACCTGTACGTGGGAGGCTGTGGCTCTACTACCTGTAGGTGGTAGGCTTTGTCTCTACTACCTGTAGGTGGGGGTGCTCTGTCTCTACTACCTGTAGGTGGTAGGCTTTGTCTCTACTACCTGTAGGTGGGAGGCTCTGGCTCTACTACCTGCACGTGGGAGGCTGTGGCTCTACTACCTGTACGTGGGGGTGCTCTGTCTCTACTACCTGTAGGTGGTAGGCTTTGTCTCTACTACCTGTAGGTGGGAGGCTCTGGCTCTACTACCTGTACGTGGGAGGCTGTGGCTCTACTACCTGTAGGTGGTAGGCTCCGTCTCTACTACCTGTAGGTGGTAGGCTCCGTCTCTACTACCTGTACGTGGGAGGCTGTGGCTCTACTACCTGTAGGTGGTAGGCTTTGTATCTACTACCTGTAGGTGGGGGTGCTCTGTATTTACCTGTACGTGGGGGTCTTCTGTCTTTACCTGTAGGTGTGCATGCCCCGCTGCATCACGTCACCCACTCACCGGTGAGTCACGTCCTCCAGGGTCCCTGACCTACTTGTACCACTATACGTACACTACTGCTCACTGCACCGCCCTTCAGCCGACTGTCGTGCATTGTATGCAACTGATTGTCAGAGCATGGAGCAGTGTCCTCGGTAGGCAAACACTGTCAGGTGCATCGGGTTGCTTGGCGGTGTGTGGGTGGGTGGGTGCTTTGTAGACTACTGCAGCAGCTCTCATTACAAGTTCACTAACCCTTCGTCTTTCTTCTTTTTTCCAGGTGAGTGGCTTCCGCTGCTGTGATGTCAAATGAGTGTTCACTCAGGTATTGGGTGCGCGATTCATCAGTCTGGTGGTTTTATATGATATATAAGTAGTATATATGGATCCTGAAAACTGGTCAGAAGTGTCACATTGGGAGTTTAAATCTAATATTTGAATTTTAAACATTTTTTGGTTGCAAATGAAAGCTGGAAATCTCACCCGTAAAATATAAATTGCTGAGATAAAAAAATAAAGGTGTAGTCCATGATTAAGGTATGTCTTATGGCAGTATAACATGTGTTGCTGAGATGTGGCACATGTTTAGGACACCACACCGTCTGCTTGATAATAAAATCTACGCAGAATTATATAATTTCATACTGAGAAGCATATTAATCAGGGCATAATATACAGAAATATGTATTGCTTATATTGATTTTTTTTTAAAGAAGTAATTCCCAGTCATGCTTTATTCACTGAATAATTAGTGTACAATATTTGTGTGGCATCCAGACACCACTGGTTACATTTGTGGCGGAAATTTGTAATGTTATTTCTGAAGACATCAAATACATTTTTTTTATATATAAATTTAAGCACGCATACATGTTAATAAATACTTCCTTTTGATTTGGGAACTGTTTTGTTTTATATATCAATGCAATACAAGGATTCAACCATGTCCCACATGTCATGTTACACTGTAAAATGGTTTTTTTGTGTGTGTACAAAAGCACTTCATAACTAAAAAGACCGGGATAATGTAACTAGGTGGGAAATCAGTTCATGGTGCTAATGGCCTGGTGTACCATTGGGGCATCGCTATAAAGTCGCACACTGTCACAAGTCGATACCCGTCATGATCTGACCATAGGTGGTTGTTACCATGACGTAAAGCCCCGAAAGCTCGAGCGCTCGAACGCTCGAGGGCTCGAACGCTCGAGCCAATTCAGTCAGACATGCTGGTGAATAATTTCCCGGCGGTGTTTTCAGCGACTGTAGACGTGATGTAAGCGTCCTACGGCGTGTGAGACCAGGCAGCATGGCCGGATCAGTTGAGGATGGTCCGTCTCCAGTTTTGGTAGGACATGGGGTTCGAACCCTGGTCGGGTCAAACCAATGATTTAAAAATTGATACTTGTCGCTGGTAGATCGTTGGGTCGTGGGTTCGAGTCCCGGTCGAGTCAAACCAATGACTTTAAAATTGATACTTGTTGCTTCCTAGCCAGGCGCTCGGCATTATTAGGATAGGGCAAGGACTGGTGTGCTCAGTGTCAGGATAATGTGGATACCAGGTCATGGTGCCGGCGGCCTGGTTTCCCAGTGGGACCGCACTATAAAGTCGCCATGAGTGCGCACTGTCACAAGTCGGTACCCGTCCTGATATGACCTTAGATGTTGCTAGGACGTAAAACAACAACAAACAAACTTCCTAGCCTGGCACTCGAAAGGATAGGGCAAAGACTCGTTGGCTCAGTGTCAGGATAATGTGACATAGGTCTTCTAACCGAAAGATAGTTCAGCAATACAGTGAGTGAGATATCAGGTGTGGTGCTGGTGGCCTGGTATCCCAGTGGTGCAGCATGAGTGCGCAGTCACAAGTCGGTACCCATCCTGATATGACCTTAGATGTTGTGAGGACGTAAAACTCCAATAACCAACCAACCTACAAAGTGTAACTGACCTAGCAGTTACAATCCTGTAACCATCCTGATATGACCTTAGATGTTGGCAGAACGTAAAACTCCAACCATTGAGTGGTTGGTGTTCGTGTGGAGACGCTGGTTCTGGGCGTCCCGGCCCTGCTGGCTCCGTTCCAGGTTTGGTGCACCTTCCACCTCCACAGTCTGGTCAGGTCGGCTGTCACCCAGGGTTTGCCATGTTTGCTCTTAAAATATTGCTCCTGTTTCACGCTAGCTGAGTCTGGTTTCATAGGCACAAGTGTGTTTTCATGTAACTCTATCCGCCAGTCGTCTTGCGGTAGTTTGAAGTGACCATATATATATGTAGGTGTTTATAGGGTGATCGCATCAGGGAGCCTCGGTAGTGTAATATCTGGCACCCTAATGCCAGCATGGACAAGGACTCAGTGTGGGATATCAGGTCACTGTTCCTGCGGCCTAGTCTCGCAATGGGGAAGCAGTATTAACTCGCCACTGTCACAATTCGGTACCCGTCCTGATAGACCAGGCGGTATGGTCGAATGAGTTAGAGCGTCCGTCTCCCGTGTTGGTAGATCGTGGGTTCGAACCCTGGTCGAGTTAAACCAATGACTTGAAAATTTATACTTGTCGCTTCCTAGCCTGGCGCTCAGCATTATTCGGATAGGACAATGACTGTTTGGCTCAGTGTCAGGATAATGTTACTGAGTGGGATATCAGGTCATGGTGCTGGCGGCCTGGTCTTCCCTTGGGACAGCACTATAAAGTTTCCATGAGTGTGCACTGTCACAAGTCGGTACCTGTCCTGATATGACTTTAGATGTTGCTAGGACGTAAAACAACAAACACACACATACGCAAAATAATTTGAGCTTTTTCACTTCATGTGTGTCTTTTGACAGATATTTGATTGTGTGCTTTTACACTCTGTGTGATGGTTTAACGAAAACTTATCATGCTAACGTGGGAATGGCAAGAAGTGTGGGTCTGATATCTAGTTCAGGTGTAATATTTATCATTTTCATCGATCTTCATGACAATTATCATGAACTAGCTGGGTTCGTGGGTTCGAGCCCTGGTCAAGTCAAACAAATGAATTACAAATTTATAATTGTCACTTCATAGCCAGGCGCTTGGCATTATTAGGTATCGGTGTGGTTAGGGTAGGGTGCCTACATCAAGCAGGTCTTTATGTAGATTGGTTCATTGATCTATATGTATTGGTATTGACGTAAATGGAACATATATAATATATTGCTGTTTACGTCGATGTAGAGGCTCACATGCGCATGCACACGCAGACACTCATTCACACACGCACTCACTCAACTGAATAGAACATATATAATATATTGCTATTTATGTCGATGTAGACGCTCACACGCGCACACAGACACGCACACAGACATGTATACACAGACACTCATTCTCACACACACACACACACACACACACACACATTGAATAGAAGATATAATATATTGCTATTTATGTCGATGTAGATAGATGCTCACACACACCCACACAGACATGTATACATGCGCACGCAGACACTCATTCACATGCACACTCACTCAACTGTCACACACACACACACTCACACACACACTCACTGAATAGAACATGTATAATATATTGCTATTTATGTCGATGTAGATGCATGCACACACACACTCACTACCTCACTCGTATAAACACATACACACACAGACATGCACACACACACACTTATTCTGTTTGTGGCAATAGCATATTTCAGCCATGCTGTTTTTGTCTTCCCTTCCTGGAATTTGGCTTCTCGCTTTTCTAGGTTCCTGTCAATGGCAATGCTCTACTCGCCGCCCCCCCCCCCCCCCCCCCCCAGTTTGACCTGGTTCTGTAGGCGAAGGCGATGGGACCCGGAGGGGGTGGGGGAGGTCTGGAGGGAACTAACCCCATTCACCTTGGACGGATGTAATAGCCGAATCAGACGACCGCTGAATTCCCTTCAGAAGGTCGGGAGTTCGGATCCCAGTCAAGTCGAACCAGTGACTTATGAAATTGATACTTGTTCCTACCTAGGCTGGCACTCGGCATTAATAGGACAAGGTAAGGACGGGTTAGCAAATTATCGGGATAATGTGACTGGGATATCATGTCATAGTGACAGTGCCATTTACTGTTTTGTTGGGGTTTTATATCCTAGCAACATCCAAGCCCCCACTAACCGTGCCTAACTGGAACTGGCCCACATCCTCTGGACGCGTGCTACGTCTAGATCATACGGAAAGGAATGCTAGTGCATTTTTCAGATACCTTAGCGCTGCTGTAAATAGAACACGCTAATCTATACTTCCTGTGCCTAAACATTGGCGTTGATACACTTCCGGTTCCGTCTGTTTATCCAGTCTCCAGGTGCCGCAGCTCCTCCCCTTCCTCCACCTCACACTCTCGCTGCTGTACATTCCTTCTCTTCCTCCATACCATCTCTGCTTCCACATTCCCTACCTGCCTCTATATTTCTCCGCATCCTCAGAAGATAGCAGAAACTCAAAAGCATCGGACTATGCAACTTGAATGCTGAGCAACAGGCTAGGTAGCGACAAATATAAATGTTCTAGGTCATAGGTTTGACGTGACTGCCATTCAAATTCTCGACCTACAGCAAAGGAACCTGGCACTCCCACTGATTTGACCCCAACATCCAGTACACGAGGACAAACATTCAACCACCCATTAATATGCCATTCGGTTATTCTTGCCACTTTGTCCCCCCTAATGTAGTAAAATTATCCAGGCAATTTTTATTAGATCAAATAAAATAGCATTTTGTGCAGGTCACTCACTACCTCACGGATCATCGGCCTTGTAAGCTGAAGCTGCAACTTTTAAATTAGGCTATTTTTGCCATGCTTACACCTCCCCACCCTACTATGTTGCAACACACAGAAATCATACCCACTCATCCACATTTTCTGTCCTCTCCGCTTCCTCTTATGCCGTCTCTATCCTAGTGGTGTTTCTTGGACAAGACCTCATCAGACGGGATGGCCAAATCAGGTAGAGCAGGTGCCCTATCCTAATAATGCCAAGCTAGGAAGCGACAAGTATAAATTTTTGATTAGTATTGGTTTGACTCGACCGGGAACCAAACTCCCGAGCTTCCGCACCCGAGACCCACACTTAGGCACCAGATGGGATGGCCGAATGAGTTAGAGCGCCCATCTCCTGTGCTGGTAGATCGTGGGTTCGAACCCCGGTCGAGTCAAACCAATGACTCGATTGATATTTGTCACTTCCTAGCCTGGCGCTCTGCATTATTAGGATAGGGCATGGACTGGTTGGCTCGGTGTCAGGATAATTTGACTATAAAGTTGTCATGAGTGTGCACTGTCACAAGTTGGTACCCGTCCTGATATGACCTTAGATGTTGCTAGGATGTACAAGAAACAAACCTCTCTACCTCAACGTCTGCCTCTACCACACACCTCCCACACACATCTCCCATCTGTCTGCCTCCACACATCTCTCTGTCTGCCTCCACACCTCCCCTCTCTGCCTCCATGCAATCCTCTACCATGCGCTGCCCTTCCCCCCCCCCCCCCCCCCCCCCTCGGTGCCTCTGCCCCTGTTCCCGGGCTCGCTCTACACTCATAGTGCCAGTCCTCCCCACGTTCCCATAGCACCCAGACTCATCTATCAGAAACACCCACACACAGAGGGCCCCCCATTTCAACCAGAATTCAATTGTGTGTTTGGAGGCAGAGTAAGGCCAGGCCACTGGAGAATTTGACGTTGTGAGTGGATGCAGTAAGTGGGTAGTGATCACACCGTCGCCATGGTAACCTGGTGCGTGACAGATGTTGCTCGGAAAGGAGGTCACGTGACGGAGGCTGTCCAAGATGGCGGCAATCCGCCATCCCTCTCCCATCCGTGTTCGAGCTGCTGACAATTATTCTAGCCCACGGAGTGGGTGGTGTGTGGGTGGGAGGGGGGGGAGGCAGTGGCTGTTACAATGGGGCTGACCTGGTGAGCAGGCATTGAAGCGTGACTGAGTAGTGTTGTCACTCCGCTGCACCTCCCCCTGCTCATAATCATTGACATCACCTAATGTGATCATCCGGCGTGTCTATGAGGACAAGGACGACATTTTTCAGGCTGTAGCTTATCCTTTCCGATGGACCCTATTTGGATAGAATTGTCTTGTAGTGGGCACTAGGTGAAGTTGATTCTACACAGATTTGTAATAATTTGGTTATTTAAAGCTTTCATATGCGCCAAATTTGGACATGATCATCTTGTAGTCGTGGGTGTTAGTGAAGTTATTATGCACAGCTTTAAAACAAATGTTGGTTATTTATACCTTAAATAGCCGATAAACCACTAAATGTGTATATAAAGTAAGTATTAGAACAGAATCGTCTTGTAGTGGTGGGTCTTGTGAGAAATTATAATACCCAGCTTTAAAACAAGGGTTGGTTATTTAAACCTTAAATAGCCGATAATAGTGTATATAAAATATGTATTAGAACAGAATCGTCTTGTAGTGGTGGGTCTTGCGAGAAGTTATAATACCCAGCTTTAAAACAAGGGTTGGTTATTTAAACCGTAAATAGCCGATAAGCCACAAAATGTGTATATAAAATAAGTATTAGAACAGAATCGTCTTGTAGTAGTGGGTCTTGTGAGAAGTTATAATACCCAGCTTTAAAACAAGGGTTGGTTATTTAAACCTTAAATAGCCGATAAGCCACTAAATGTGTATAAAAATAAGTATTAGAACAGAATCGTCTTGTAGTAGTGGGTATTGTGAGAAGTTATACTACCCAGCTTTAAAACAAGGGTTGGTTATTTAAACCTTAAATAGCCGATAAGCCACTAAATGTGTATATAAAATAAGTATTAGAACAGAATCGTCTTTTGGTAGTGGGTTTTGTGAGAAGTTATAATACCCAGCTTTAAAACAAACAAAAAGTTTATTTAAAACTTAAATATCCGTGTATATAAAATATGTAATGCTGATGTCTTCGCATTTAATCTAATTTTGAAATTAAATTGCAATTTACATTTATGCTACGTATTGTATGTTCTTGAATGCTGTTTTGCATATGACCCCTACTCGTTCATTGTTGGTTCGGCAGTGTGTTACCTCTTTGAATGTAGAACTGCTAATTATATGTTGTGTTGGTAAATTGGCCTTGTTTAAATGAGGTCTTCCTTTCTCACCTAGCACCTTAGTTTTTTTTAAATTGAAAAATTGAAATGCAGGAACTACCATTTGGCGCTGCCCATCCCTTTTTGCTGTCTTCCTCCCCCTTCCTGCCGCCCTCCCTCACTCCGCGCCAATAACCCCATTAGTACTATAAATACAGCCTCAATTAAAAAATATATAAAAAAAGAACTCGACCTCTTGTTCTTTAGGCGCGTGCCTCTCTCCGCTGCACGTGCACATGGTGGCGTTGTTATGGTAACAGGTAGAGGGAACTGGGTCACGTAGCATAATGTCGTATCCATGACAACAATGGCTATTGTCGGTCGAGATGGTCGCTAATGCCGTGTAACCAGAATAATGGGGACATGCCTTGTAACCAGAATAATGGGGACATGCCTTGTAACCAGAATAATGTGTATTTAATCAGAATAATGGGGACATGCCTTGTAACCAGAATAATGGGTATTTAATCAGAATAATGGGGACATGCCTTGTAACCAGAATAGTGGGTATTTAACCAGAATAATGGGGACATGCCTTGTAACCAGAATAATGGGTATTTAACCAGAATAATGGGGACATGCTTTGTAACCAGAATAATGGGTATTTAACCAGAATAATGGGGACATGCCTTGTAACCAGAATAATGGGTATGTAACCAGAATAATGGGGACATGCCTTGTAACCAGAATAGTGGGTATTTAACCAGAATAATGGGGACATGCCTTGTAGCCAGACGGGCTGAGCCCCGCATTGAATAGCCGGAGGTGCTGCCGATTCGACCGGTCGAGTCAAACCAATGATGTACAAAATGTATGCCTGGATTTCAGCATTAATAGGGTAGACCAAGGACTGATTAACGCAGTGTCGGGATAATGTGAGGATGAGTGGAATATCAGGTCATGGTGCTGCTGGCCTGATTTCCCAGTGTGGCAGCACTATAAAGTCGCCCGGAGTGCTCGGTCACAATATTAGATGTTGCCCGGATGTAAAACTCCAACCAACCATGACCCTAGCATGGCGATTTTGTTGACAGATGAAAGCTTATGTAGTGGTGATAATAATAACTTCTGTCACACATACGGTAGTAAGCCAAGATCCAAATACAATACGCTTCACCTGGGGCCGTATGCACGAATCGGGATTAGGGCCGTAACCGCGGCTAGGTTAGCTCCACACGGCTAAATGTGAGAAATCCGTATGCAATTACACACATTTAGCCGTGTGGAGCTAGCCTAGCTGCGGTTACGGCCCTAACCGCGATTCATGCATACGGCCCCTGGTTTATTGGTAAACCCATCTGCTCTCCGCGGCGTCAACAGTCAAGTGACCCGCTCCCTAACGTGTTAGGTCCCACATTGCCTCTATAGGTGGGTGGGGGTGTGCTAGCCACACACAGTAGAGGGCACCCAAGTCGGTGGCTAGCATGGCGTGACCTAGCACAGTTACAGTAGTGGAGCTCATGTACAGACTACTACGATAATAATAATAACTACCTTCATCATCATCATGCCTAAACAAAAGCAATAGAAAACACACCCAATTTGCTGTTGATGCAGGGTTGTGTAATTTGCCTTCCCAAAGGAACCCCAGACGTACTTTCTTCCATCTTTTCCACACACATCGGGCACACACTGAGACTCTCCAATATTCTACCCCAAGTATTATTTCCAAGAGGTGATACAGTTATGTTGAACCAACACAGGCGCCGTTTCCCGGACGCTGTACAACCGCCACGTTCCTATAGATGAGGCGCTGGTGTTGCGATAAGTGCCTGATGGATGCCGGGAAGGGGCAGGGACGCCCCACCAGACCGGAAATTGGCTCCCCCGGCACGATCCCACAGTGCGCCGACCAATAGGCGCGATTGGATGCAGACCCGCCTGTCCCGACAGCATTTTATTTCCCGGGTCTTGAATGGACGAGATCACCATTCGGACTGCGCAGGCACTGAAAATGGTGTTGGCAGCAAAGCGAATGCATATGGCCATTCAGTTGCCGATACGTGTCGGGCAATACTTCCATTTTATTCAAAATTAATAGTAATTAATAAATAACAATTTGGCATAAACATGTATGCACGCATGCAATATAATGATCTGATGAATATAACTAAGACAAAACTGGCCATAGTTAAACATTTTGAGCGTAGAAACTTACAATTCCACACAAAACAATCAGTCACTATAAGGCTGATATCCACATCACTATTATTGATTTTTGTTCTAAATATTAAAATGCCAAACTGTCAACATACACTTGTTTCAGAGAAATATATAACCACTATATGATTAACCCTACTCATTTTCTAGTGTCATTAACCATAGGATATAAATAAAAACGTGAATAAAATAAGTAAAACTGACTCTGGCTATGGCTCTAACATTAGTGCCCAGATTTGTCTAAATCTAAATGCACATGGCATAAGATGTGCTGATTATATTGATGTAACTGCAATGCTGAATAAAAGATTAATATACTTCACGGCAACATCCAATGTCATGTCAGGACGTGTACCGACTTGTGACAGTGTCCAGTCATGGTGACTTTATAGTGCTGCCCCACTGGAAGACCAGGTCATCAGTCCTGGTAATGACCTTAGATGTTGCCAGGATGTAAAAAAACAACGAAAGCATCACAACCTGATATCTCACTGTCACATTATCCTGATGTTGAGCCAACCAGTCCTGACCCCTTCATATTAATGCCGAGTGCCTGGCTAGACAGTAACAAGATAACAAGGGTTCGAACCCACAATCTACCAAAACGGGAGATGCCGAGCGCCTGGCTAGGAACGTTCTAGCTTCAATTGGTTCTTTCTTTTACCGGACACCAGTGAAATTAGTATGTTCATCTGGTATCTATATGATAGTGATAAATCCTTTATCGCGTGTAATAATGCCTGTAGTGTACTGCACCCCCCTCCTCCTCCTCCTCCTCCTCTGTCCGGGTAGGGGGCGGGACCCCCATCATGCACCACTCCCGCCTCCTGCGCGGGGCCTAACTTGCTCGGAGGAATTTTTATATAGAGGAATATATATATATAAGTGGGTTCCCGCTCCCCCATCCCAACTCTCTGAAGGGGCACGGTTACCGAATCAGTAGTACTACAAACTTGGCTAGGAGTTTGAATCCCACCCGAGTCAAAACTGACTTACACAAGTTTATACTTGTCACTATATAGGCCGGGGCTCATATTTAATAAGATAGTATCAGCATAATGTGATAAAATATGGTGGAAAATAAGGTATCAAAAGTGGCTGTGAATGCTTAGTCACATCCTGATATGACCTTTGATGTTGCCAGGATGTAAAGCCCCATTAAACAAGACATCCAGTTCCTGTTCTATTGAAGTCAATGACAAACAATGCACAGTGTCTATTAGATCATGGGGTCGTGGGTTCGAACCTTGGTCGAGTCAAACCAATGACTTGAAAATTGGTGCTTGTCCCTTCCTAGCCAGGCGCTCGCCATTATTAGGACATGGCAAGGACTGGTGTGCTCAGTGTCAGGATAATGTGACTGAGTGGGATACCAGGTCATGGTCCCGGCGGCCTGGTTTCCCAGTGAGACAGCACTATAAAGTCACCATGAGTGTGCACTGTCACAAGTCGGTACCCGTCCTGATATGACCTTAGATGTTGCTAGGACGTAAAACAACAAACAAACAACAATCTATTTTACAGGCTAGGGGGCAGGTTACCAGGTACCACTCAGCGTTCTGTGATATCGGTTAATCTATGGCTTCTGTGAATCTATTTATCGTATTAGTCAGGTTTTCTATGAACTTTTAATTGAAAGCTCTTGTGAGGTAGGTTTAGCAGAACTGTGCTGCATCCCCAGTAATTTATATTCACATTTACAATGAACACCACACATGGAGCCGGGTGCGTTTGACTAATCGGTAAAGGGTTCACGTGCGGGAGGCCACGAGTTCAAATTCAGGTCTAGTCAAACCAATGACTTAACTTCCTACCTTTGTGCTCGGCATTAATAGGATAGGGCAAGGACTGGTGTCAGGATAATATCATTGAGTGGGATAATGGGGTCATGGTTCTGGCGGCCTGATTTACCAGTGGGGCAGCACTATAAAGTCGCCATGAGTGCGCACTGTCGCAAATCGGTACCCATCCTGATATGACTCTTGTGGAGTGTAATGGTCAGTCACGTGACCGCTGGGCGAGGTGAGCGGGTGGCCACGACCTCAGGTGGCCCCAGAGTCCTCCTGCAGACTTGGCCCAATCCTCCTCGTTGAAATGAGGTTTTCTTTCATCAGGTGTACCTGTTGTATGTGGGGATGACATCAGGTGTACCTATTGTATGTGGGGATGACGTCAGTTGTGCATATTGTGTGTGGGGGTGACATCAGTTGTACCTATTGTGTGTGGGGATGACATCAGTTGTGCATTATTCTGTGTGGTGGTGTACATACTTATTGCATGTGGGGATGACATCAGTTGTGCATATTGTGTGTGGGGATGACATCAGTTGTGCATATTGTATGTGGGGATGGCATCACTTGTGCATATTCTATGTGGGGATGACATCAGTTGTACCTATTGTGTGTGGGGATGACATCAGTTGTATCTATTGTGTGTGTGGGGATGACATCAGGTGTACGTACCTATTGTGTGTGTGGGGATGACATCAGGTGTACGTACCTATTGTGTGTGGGGATGACATCAGTTGTACCTGTTGTATGTGGGGATCAATTGTGGATGTACAGTGGTTATGCCTTTCAGCGATAGAAATAAGCACTCACAAAATATAATCACAAAATTCACTTATTACGTGATTTTCACTTGTCCCCCTGAATTTTCACTTGTTCCGGACAAACCCTTATTTGGAATGTTATATACATACATTAGTGATAGAAATAAGTCAAAACCATCGCCTGTCACAAGTCTGTGATTTTCACTTCT
This sequence comes from Branchipolynoe longqiensis, assembly GCA_030323885.1. Lineage (NCBI taxonomy): Eukaryota > Metazoa > Annelida > Polychaeta > Phyllodocida > Polynoidae > Branchipolynoe > Branchipolynoe longqiensis. Next base: position 74,370,857 of record CM059197.1, on the reverse strand, counting down.
CCAGGACAAACACCGCCATCTTTACCGTATCGTAATCTATAATATTGGTGTGGCTTTCTGAAATCTTGCATGTTGATTGTTTTGACTTATTTTGAAGCAAAACTTTAACTCATGTTGTGTTGTACACAGAAATGATAGGCTTTGTTTACCCACGTCCGGGTGTAGCAGCGTAGAACAGGAGTGTCAATGGGTTAACTTTTATTTTAAAGGATTGACATAGGATTGAAGTAATTTTGGTGTGCCCACCGATTATCGATTGTAACGTAAGAGCGCATAAGTTTATGTTTAATCAGTAGACTGAGTGGGATATCAGGTCATGGTGCTGGCAGCCTGATTTCCCAGCACGGCAGCACTATAAAGTTGCCATGATATGACCTTATATGTTGCTAGAACGTTAAACAACAAACAAACCTTCACCTCCCGATTTTATGCACATCTACTAGACATATGACATCTGGGAGACATGTTTTGTATTCAAATTTTAACCTAATGACCTTCTTAACTCGACGAGATGGGAATAAAACAAAATGGGCAGGTTTCCACATTTGGTATTGGTGATTGGATCCACAGATTTGCATATTTACAATATAATATATATATATATGTGTATTGAAAAAAGAAGAGAGAAAACAAAGGAAGAAAGAAGTGTTTAAAGACAATTCTAGAGTCATTTTGTACATTTATTGATGCATGCTCACCAAGTGCGTAATACATATGTTGAACTGGAGTTGCATGCAGTTACTATTACGACAAATAGTCAATTTATGTTATGCTTCTATTATCGAACAGGTTTTTCATGTGGTTATTATTGCAACTGATATTGTCATTTATGTACCGGCAAATTGTAATGAACGGCCAGAAGACCAGTGCTCTGGCGCTGACAAAAGACATTATTCGCTGAATAAAATACATTTAGTAAAAAAAAAAAATGCTCGATATATGATCATATCTGGGAGACATGTTTTAATGCGTATATTGACATATTGTATTGAAATGTTAATTAATGGAATTCATGTTGTACCAATAATTATTGTTTATTTAATGGTGAGCAATGGTGACGTTTCTGGAATTATGGAACCCTCAGATGATCGGGAATTTTAAAATCAAGCAAAAACAAATGAAGCACTATTGTGCAGGGATGAAAGATTTTTCAATCCTGCAGCACCATCAGCATATACTACTAATATGTGGTGCAGATGCCGCAGCACTATCAGTGTATACTACTAATAAATGCTCCAAACGCCACAGCACTATCAGTGTATACTACTATTACATGCTTCAAACGGTGCAGCATACCTGCCAACTATTACGATTTTGGCGGATTAATTACGATTTTTTAAATTCTCATTCCGCATTACGGATTATAAACATATTATTCCGCTTTTTCAGCTGGTAATAATTTTTTTGATAATGTACCTAAAATGTCTCTGAAAATGCACCAGAATGCACCATGTATTTTTCACATTTTTCCGGGCGGGGCATGCCCCCGGAACCGCCTAGAACGATTGCGCGCCTCGCTTCGCTCGGATGGGTTTCTATTATTAGGATTTTCGTTTAACAAAAGTTGGCAGGTATGGTGCAGCGCTATCAGCATATACCAATATATATGAAACCCGACTTCCGGACATTTTCTGCCTTTCCCTGACAATGCTAAACCTATGGGAGAATATCTGCATTTCCTCCCCGGAGACCGGTTTGATCCCTGATTGTGCCCTGAGCATGTCAACCATTCACTCTCCAAGCGCACCTATTTCGGACCTGCTTCCAGTGCTTGAAGAGTGATTACCTGGTCAGCTCAGGCCAAGGGGAGTTAGATAACTTTCACGGTCACAACACCGCGCTTGGTCTACGTGGCTTTTAATGGGACCGATAATTATTGTTGTGCTTCTGGTATGACCAATCAGCAACCCTAAATACCCTGGTCAATAGTAAGTACTGGTAATGAGTGCGATATCAGGTCATGGTGCTGGCGGCCTGGTTTCCCAGTGGGGCAGCACTATAACGTCGCCATGAGTGCGCACTGCCACAAGTCGGTAACCGTCCTGATATGACCTTAAATGTTGCTAGGTCGTAAAACAACAAACAAAAATGTAATTGAGCCAACTGGGCCATCACATTTATTGACTAAATAAATTAATCTGGCATTAAATAGACCCGCACACCGGCCTGCTTTTTGTGTGTGTAATTATGTTTATTGTGCTGTACTTTTGTTAGCGCCGAGGCACTAGTCTTGCAGCCATTTACACTTCAGGATTATTTACCCCAAAATGGTATAGTTTAGTGAGCTAACATTAGCTATTGAATACACATTTTACAGCATGTAGATTACCTGTATTATAGCATTGTCTACGTCAATATTAGAAGGATCGATGTATTTTCTGCATGACGTAGTCAGTTGGATTTAGGAATAGACTACAGTACCTCCTCTCTAAATCGACCGACCTTGAAAACCGACTTTAAGTGGTCCAGGGTGGTGATCGGTTTAGGGAGTTAGAATATGGTTACAATGGTATTATTGGGACCCAATTAAAATATGGTTACAATGGTATTATTGGGACCCAATTAAAGCGACCGATATAGGGGAGTGTTTGACCCGTGGAGGTGGTCGGCTAAAGAGGTTTTACTGTATATATATATCAGTTTGATAGGAATATTTTAATGTTACTTATGTGAGTTGGGGTTTGCTGTTCTAGTGTCACGTGAGAGCACTTTCATGTGCAGTTTTTCAGTTTGTGTTTACTGGCAGCAAAGCGTTAATTTTTTTCTTTTTTTTCTTGAAGATTTATACTGCCTATCATGGATAAGCCTGAATAGGCTTGTTTTCACCATTAGACAGTTTGTCGATAGAAAGCCCGAGCCTACACCTTTACTGACCCAAGGGATTTTTAACCTCCCACACCACATAGACATGGTATGAGAGCAACTGGCCTTTGATGATGCTGTAAGTTATACACAGTGGTGGAAATCCAAATTGGCAGAGGTGAGGGCACAGGGAATCGAACCACTGACCTTCAGATTAGGAGTCCGCCATAGAAAAAAGTCAGACACTCTAACCACACCGCCACAGAGAACACCAATTGGTCCCCCAGACCTGTATTTCTCCGGTCTGTTCCTTAGTGTCACCTGTGTTCCAAGCATTGATACTTGTAGCTTGCACCTGTATCAGGATGAGTACCGACTACAGGGTGCGTATGGGGACTCGTAAATCTTGCCCCATTTCAAGGCCTTGAAAATCCTTGAATTTAGCCTATTTTAGGTAATTAGTCTTGGAATTCCATTGAACTGTCCACACTGATCTAAAGTAATCTGAAATCACCATTCACCTGAAATCCAAATGAAAATACATGTAGGCTTGCATTCGTGGAAAGCCTTAAAATGGTCTTGAATTCCATAGCTTCACATGTGTACGACGGACTGTGTGACTAGTGACAGTGTCATTTCATAATTCTGTTTGCCTCCCACCATGACCCATTATCCTACTTACATCGTCCTGATACTGAAAAGTCATTAGCGTATCCTATTAATGCCAAACTCCTGGTTCGGTAGCGACAAGCATCAATTTTGCATGGCATCCATTTGACGCTGTGGGGGTTCTGTTGGCCTGGAAAGCAGTCCGTCTGGTGGTCCAGGTGTGAACTCTCGCATGGTGAGGTGTGAAAGCGGCACAGTCCGTAGAAAGCATCACATTTTGAAACTCAAACTCAAAACGCTCAGCTCGATTTGATCCTACATTTCCAACTTAGAGAGTTTGAACCCTGATAGAGACAAATCAATGACTTACAAATTGTCGATTCATAGTCAGGTGCAAGGCAAGGACTGCTTGGCTCAATGTCAGGATAATGTGACTAAGTGGGATATCATGGCATGGTCCTGGCAGCCTGGGCTGCATTCAGTGTACGCCCCTGTAACATCTAGGGGAAATCCCTGACGTCACGCTAGTCTGAAAGGCAAAAGCAGTTGGTCACCTTGAATATGGCTGCCCCCCATGAAATGAAAAAGAAGCACTCTTATTGGCTGAAACGACTGAATACGGCGGCTTTTTTCGAGGCACTTTTTGTCTCCTGTCTGAAAAGGTAGACTTCTCGGAGACGGACCCTGAACACGGCACAGGTCTCCCAGTGGGGCACACTATCATGGTACTCCTCCTATAAAACAACGAACCACCGAACTGACCGATAGGCGTGGATAGGCTCATCAGGTAACGGTTAGCATGCTAGCCCCAGAATGGCAATAGATGTGGGTTCGAATCCTGCTCTGCACGCAATATTTCCCATTTTCATCACTCCCACGACCTTTTCCAGAAAAAGTGCAGATTAATCAATTCCACTCGATACAATATAATAATGAGAAATCAATGAACCCATTGAAAAGGTTTGTAAATAAAGTAGGCTAGTCTAGAATTAAGTGGGGAAAAAGTGGAACACTCTCCCCAAACCCGATCACTAACCGCAAATTTAAGAAACACAATTGCCCAGTATTGAAAACAAGCTCGATCATCCGAACTTATATGCTATGGACAGTTTTGTTGTTTGGTGTTGTTTTACATCCTAGCAACATCTAAGGTCGTGTCAGGACGGGTATCGACTTGTGACAGTGTGTACTCATGGCATCTTTATAGTGCTGTCCCACTGGGAAATCATGCCGCCAGCACCATGACCTGGTATCCCAATCAGTCACATTATCCTGACACTGAGCACACTGGCACCATGACCTGGTATCCCACATTATCCTGACACTGAGCACACCAGTCCTTTCCCTGTCCTAATAATGCCGAGTGCCTGGCTAGGAAACGACCAGTATCAATTTTTACGTCATTGGTTTGCTGCGACCAGGGTTTGAACCCACGATCTACCAGCACGGGACGGCTCTTTCGGCCATCCAGTCTGGTCGCTATGGACAGCATAACCACCCCATAACAAAAAAATGTAGATTGATACTACCCATAACAATTTTTTTTAACTCTAAATATACAGTGTAAAAATAAGATACTGTCGATACAGTACACAAATAAGATAAATCAATCGGCCCATTCAGTCAACTCACTGTGAGCCTACAAACACCCTGTTTTCCTGGATGCCGATGTAGGGCTGGGCTATTGGGCTGTGGACAGTTCATGTATTCGGTTTCCATTGTAGACGGACCTTTCAATAGTCCACCCTGTAACCACACCGACTGTTGGGTTACCTCGGGCCGGATCAAACACCCGCCAGCTTTGTGTTTTGCAAACACCGCAGGCTCCAGCCCTGTGTGGCGAGTTTGGGCCTCCGTCGGTTTACGCTGTTATTTCTGCACATGCGCGGATGGCCTGGGGATGGCTTGCGTATGCGCTAAAGTCGACCAGCGCTTTCAAACTGCAGAATGCTGTGGATTTGGTCCTCCGTCGGATCACGCTCTATGCTGTCGCTTCTTGTTGGGTTTTTTCCTATCTCGGGAGGGGGGAGGGGGGGGGGGAGTTATTTTAATAATTCTTTTTGTATTGCTGGGGGGTGGGGTACTTTTATTTATCTATTCATGGGTTCCCCGTTAAACCAAGCTCTGTTAAACCAAATGATCGGTTAATCCAAACTTTTTTCGGCTGCCCGGTAAAATACTACTATTTATCATATAAAAAAAAAGTCAGTAGGGTCTCAGATGACCTTATAACCACATGAAAGTTTAACCATACAGGAGTGGCCTGGGGTCTGACAATTTTGTTTGGATTAACCGATCATTTGGATTAGCTGATAATTTGGATTAACCGACTTTGGTTTAACCAACTTTTTTTATATGATAAATCATTTAACGGGGTTATACTGTAGATGTTTTCTGCACTACAGTATTGTAAGGACGTTTCAAGTGGATATGACATTGACACTATAGTGACATAATTGATGTTTTCTGCACTACAGTAGTGTTCTTATTCGCACCTATGGACCTTCCAGTCAAGCGGTTGTGGCACTGACACTAGTGACAGTATGAATGCGGCGATCGGCGGTATTGGCACATAGCTACATTGACCATGAAACGATCACTGTAGAAAAATATGTCAACTGTCTTAGGCCACGGTTTGAATCTGGCTCGATTTTGACACATGCGCAGAAGTGATGCGTCGAGCGTAAATCGACGGAGGCCCCAACCCGCCACACCGGTGTGGTGGTTTCAGCGGGTTCCCGTGCTCAGAGGTGTCCCTCGCTTCTGCGCTGCTTCTGCGCATGCGCGGATTTCGCATCAACGGGCCGTAATCGATTAACACGACCCGGGCGACTCGGGTCATCCGAGTCGTCAGAAATTCAAATAGAACACGGCGAGTGGGGTCGACAAATACACGTGCCATGTGCATAAAAAGAATAACTTAGATTAATTAAATGGAAATATACGTAAACTGGGCCATCATAAAATACTTTAAATCCTATTTTGCTGTATTTTTATCGGTTATTAAAAAAAAAGAGAAAAGATTGTCCACCCGAGCGCGGAGAAGCGTATTCGATTATTCGACCCGAGTTTGTAGAATATGCGCATGCGCCAATAAGTGGCTCAGGTGACCCGAGTTGATGCGAAATCCGCGCATGCGCAGAAGCAGCGCAGAAGCGAGGGACACCTGAGCACGGGAACCCGCTGAAACCACCACACCGGCTATCGACTGGCTAAAGGCTACCCGAGAAACTAGGTCAGCCCGGCGCGGCCTTGGCCCCAGGGGGAGGTGTAGGGTGGGGGGTGTATGCATATTAATGAGGTGGCATTAGGGTGGGTGGTACTAGGTGTCTACATGCATGACATTAGGGCTGACAGGTTGGGGATGAGAACACGTGATGAGACTGCCAGGGGACCGGATGGGATGTCCGGCCTTGGGGGATCCGAACCCATGTGTTTGTGGGTTCCAGCCAGGGTCGAGTCAAACCAATGACATCGAAATGTATACTTGTCGCTTGTTATCCAGGCGCTTGGCTTAATTAGGATAGTCTAGGACTGGTTGGCACAGATTCAGGATAATCTGACTGAGTGGGATATCAGGTCATGGGCCAGCATTATAAAGTCGCCATCAGTGGACACTGCCACAAGTCGGTAGCCGTCCTGATATGACCTTTGATGTTGCCAGGACGTAAAATTCCAACAAACAAACAACCCATAGCAGATTTGTAATTATAGTGCTATGGTATATTTTAATATAGTACATTGACTGCGAGAGGATTATGTTGTTTGGGTTTCATGGCAGCATCAGGACCGGTACGGACTTGTGACAGTGCACATAGTGTTGCCCCAATGGGAGTTCAGGCACCCATCACCATGACCAAATATCACATTATCCTGATACTGAGTTAACCAGGCCGTGTCCTATCCTAGTAATGCCGACTGCGATGCTAGGTGGCGACAAGTATCAAATCTATCCGTCATTGGTATGACTTTGCCGAGAACTCCCAACCTTCACCACGGGAAGCCTGCGCTCCACCGATTGGTCCACCACGTCCGATAGGGGGTCGCCAGGATGATTCCCAATTGACAATTGAAGGTGAGGGTCTATCAGTAACACTATGTTAGATAACCAGTATCGCGGATTCTGAGTAGGTATCACAAATACCTATGGTGGTAGATTTTCGAGAAATGTGGAAAGCTTCTCATCGGCTTAGCAGCGCGCTGGAGCAGCTGTGGATAGCGGGGGGGGGGGGGGGGGGGTAGAAGTGCCTGATGGAAATGGAGCCTTTCTGAGATAATGTCGAAATCCTCGCATGGGATTAGCATCGTTGGTGAATTGGGCAGACTTCCTGGAAGTCTGGTTTCATCCAATACTCTCCAAGCATAGCCTTTTCACCACGCATTTGGCCAATTATTACAATTGTTCTTGTCTTTGTGACCATATTATCGCCAACCGTCGATTACTGCTACACTCAGCACCCCACCCCCTGCTTTCCATTCAGAATATATATAATTCAGGGATGAAAGTGGTTTCCGGGAAATGCGGATATTCTCTCATGCGGATATTCTCTCATAGCTTTAGAATTGTCAGGGAATCTCGGAAAAATACCGGAAGTCAGGTTTCAACTTGTTGTGCTTGCATTATCGCCCATATCTAACACTTTCTTGCTTAGGTTTTATGTTCCAACTACATCTAAGGTCATATAAGAATGGGATTCGAACCACCCAACTGTTGTCATATACATCTCATCTTTTAGAATTTTGTTTCACGTTAATTGGTAATTATAAAAAAATCCGCGAAACCGCAGGTCTTTCATCTCTGATATATAAGGTGATGGGAGGTTGTTGTAAGTAACATGACATGAATGTCTATTTAACAGGAAACACATTGTCCATTCTGAAATAGCACTGAGTTAATGTGCTGAAATCATCAACGTGTACCCATATAGAATGCTTGCACAGTTTATGTCAAATCCCAACTAGTTGAAATAGTACCGAGTTAATGTGCTGAAATCAGCAATGCGTACCCATATAGAATGCTTGCTCCAAGGTACTCTATTACTACAATGTATAATAAGCGCAGTGTTTCATGGTTTGGGGAGTGAGCTGCTCGTGCAGGTATTTTTAGCATTAATGCCCGCCCCCTTGGTGGGCTTTCTATATTGAGCGCAAATGATGCTAATGTCATTTCCGTATGAAATGGGCTCTACAAGGAGGTCTGTATAAGGAAGGATCTGCATAGACAGGAACGATCTGCATACAGCCGGTTTATATACAGGAACGATCTGCATATACAGGTGGTCTGTATACAGGAAGGATCTGCATACAGCCAGTCTGTATACAGAAAGGCTCTGCATATACAGGCGATCTGTTTTCCTTGAAAATAAATAATTTTATTATTATAATAAAATAAATAATTTTATTATTATAATATAATATCAGTAAAACCTCTCTGAACCTACCGACCATGGAACCGACTTAAGTGGTCCATTTTAGGATGTGATCTGATTGTTGGGACCAACAAAAAAAGCGATTGATATAGGGGACTGGTCGATCTGTGATGGGGTCGGTAGAGAGGTTTTACTGTATACAGTAAAATCTCTCTAAATCGATCGACCTTGGGACCGACTTTAAGTGGTCCATTTAGGGAGGTAGTCAGTTTAGGGAGCTAGAATATGGTTACAATGGTGTTTTGGGGACCCAAATAAAGCGATCAATATATTGGGGTGGTCCCATGTATGGAGGTGGTCGGTTACAGGTTTTTCTGTAGTTTGAAATATTGATATTAATTAAGTCATAATATCAAAGTAAAAAAAACTATGCCTTATCATAGTGTAGCTGTCTGCACTGACATCACGAGGCCATGTTAAACACGTAGGCCTTGATAGGGTGACGATATCAGGGTGATGTAATGGTTAGCACCCTAGCCCATTATTCGCGAGAAGTGTGAGTTCAAGGGGCCATATTTCCCTTTTTCATCGCCACCAAAATGACATTAATGAGTGTAATACTAGGTAGTATTAATTTCGACATTAGTGGTTACTTTACCGGGGTTTAAAATCTGCAGCCTTATTTGACTCTGTGTATATTGTGCCGGTTTTAACCTGGTGTAAAGGGCCACTTGTGTGAACATAGCGTGGTGTGTTCATTTGGGTGCTGATACTAGCACCTGGCCAGAAAGCACGACCTGCAGATGGTACCCCGAACCACAATGCCGTAATCTGCGTTAAACATCTGGACAGGGGATGGTGGGGTTATGTTGGTGAGGGGTGAGGCGGTAGGCAGAGTGGGATGGGGAGGGGAGGGGGTGTTATGTTCGGGAGGGGTGAGTCGGTAGGCAGAGTGGGATGGGGAGGTGGTGTTATGTTCGGATGGGGTGAGTCGGTAGGCAGAGTTGGATGGGGAGGGGGTGTTATGTTGGTGAGGCGGTAGGCAGAGTGGGATTGGGAGGGGGTGTTATGTTCGGGAGGGGTGAGTCGGTAGGCAGAGTGGGATTGGGAGGAGGGGTTATATTGGTGAGGCGGTAGGCAGAGTGGGATGGGGAGGGGGTGTTATGTCAGTGAGGCGGTAGGCAGAGTGGGATGGGGAGGGGTTGTTATGTTGGTGAGGCGGTAGGCAGATTGGGATTGGGAGGTGGTGTTATGTTCGGATGGGGTGAGTCGGTAGGCAGAGTGGGATGGGGAGGGGGTGTTATGTTGGTGAGGCGGTAGGCAGAGTGGGATTGGGAGGGGGTGTTATGTTCGGGAGGGGTGACTCGGTAGGCAGAGTGGGTTGGGGAGGGGGTGTTATGTTGGTGAGGCGGTAGGCAGAGTGGGATTGGGAGGGGGTGTTATGTTCGGGAGGGGTGAGTCGGTAGGCAGAGTGGGATGGGGAGGGGGTGTTATGTCGGGGAGGGGTGAGGCGGTAGGTAGAGTGGGAAGGGGGGGGGGGGGGTTATGTGGGTGAGGGGTGAGGCGGTAGGCAGAGTGGGATAGAGATGGGGGGGGGGGTGTTATGTGGGTGAGGGGTGAGGTGGTAGGCAGAGTGGGATGGGGAGGGGGTGTTATGTTGGTGAGGCGGTAGGCAGAGTGGGATGAGGAGGGGGTGTTATGTTGGTGAGCCGGTAGGCAGAGTGGGATGGGGAGGATGGGGAGGGGGTGTTATGTCGGTATGGGGTGAGGCGGTAGGCACAGTGGGAGGGGGGGGGGTTATGTCGGTGAGCGTGAAGACGGAAGACATGATGTTGCGATCAGATATTTTTCTGTTATTGTTATTGTTTAGTTGCATATACACCACTTGCAACCTCAATTCACTCGGAATAGGAGTCAAATGTGCGAATGTACAACTTGGTATTAAGCGCACACAAAAACGCGAGGCAAAAATTAAAAAAAAACACCGAAAAACTGGCACCCTGCAATGACTTGTCGGTAGGTTCTTTGTGTTTAACCGAAGTAGGATATTCGCTTCCCTCTGACTGCTCCCAGCTGCCCCGGTGTGTGTGTGTGGAGGGGTGGGTGGGGGTGGCTTTGTGTGACTTTGGACTGTTGGTGGAGGGCAGTGTCCTTAAGGCTCAAACAAAGAACAAGTCCTCGTGCATGATGTCATCTCGGAGCTATCAACGTACCACATGGACAAAGGCACATGTGAATTGTGACACCTGAGGTTTTCTTCTCGAGATGTATCCAACCTGAGGATACAGATAGACACAGGCCAAATGTAGTGTTGACCAAAAGATTTGAGGCTCCGTCTCCCGTCTTGGTAAATCCATGTCGAGTCAAATCAATGATGTCATAATTTATACTTTTCACTTCCTAGCCAAGCGCTTGGCCTTATTGGGATAGGGAAAGAACTGGTTGTCAGGATAATGTGACTGAGTCGAATATCAGGTCATCGTCAACTGTTGTCCCAGTGGGGCAGCACTATAAAGTCACCATGAATGTGCACTGTCACAAGTTGGTTATTTGCCTGATATGACCTTGGATGTTGCCAGAATGTAAATTATATGCGGCTATAATTGCTAGCTCACCTGTTGATGTCCTGAAGGTATAATGGTGCTGTCAGATTTTGATGTATCTTGCCGGCACGCCCCCAACGCGCAAAATCACTTTTAATTGTCGAGACTTTTCGGTGTCAGCGCAACGTATTGGTAGCGTTCAGCCGACGTTGTGCCGTCCTGATATGACCTTAGATGTTGCTAGGACATAAAACAACAAACAAAAAAGCAACAGTTTGGCGCAACGAGCCTCACGCGCGTGTGGCATATGCCTAGCGTTCGCATAACATTATTCCAGCGCGTTTAATGTATCTCGATGCGCCCCTAACGTCGCCATAATGTTAGCGTTGTCATAATGTTAGCATTGTCGAACGTCGAAAGTTTTGCGCAAGCACAAAACTTCGCCGATTCCCTGACACGCACTGCCGACCCTCGCCGTCCATCAACGAATACCAATGCGCGTGTAACGCTTCCTGACGTATCCCGTACGCCGATGCGCATTGGCGAGAAGCGTCGTAATGTGACAGCCCCGTTAGAAGCGTGTCACTTTGTCAGTAGCTACATGTTTGAATGGTTCCTCAGGTAAGCAGAGCCTGTTTTGCTATTATGACTTGACATCCAGTTCCATCGAAAGTGGCGGCCGACTCAGAGTACAGGCTTCCGGTGTAGAAGGTCGGGCGTTAGAAACCCAGCCGAGTCAAACCGGTGATGTACAAAATTGATATTTGCCGCGAACTGGCCAAGCGCAGGAGTGATTGTGGACTGGTTAGCTCAGTATCAGGATAACAGGTCTCCCAGTGGAGCAGCACTGTCACCAATGTTAGTTAGTACCCATGACTTTAGGTGTTGCCAGGAGTTCTGATATGACTTCAGATGTTGCCAGGATGTAAAAACAACAGGTGTTGCCAGGATGTAACCCCCCCCCCCCACCAACAAGCCAGACCCCCCCCCCCCCCCCGGTTCCTGTTCCATTGAAGCCATGACAAACAATGCACAGCATCTAGTTGTCGAGCTGGGGGGCAAGGTACCACTCAGTGTCATTGCTTCATCTACGGCTTCTGTGAATGTTTTTATCGTATTAGTCAGGTTTCCATGAAGTTTTAATGAAAGGCTCTTGTCTTGAAAGTTCATGCACATAGGTAGGTTTAGCAGAACTGCGCTCCATTCCTAGTAATTGATTTATATAGTCACCAGCAATACCACACATGGATTTCATCATCTCTTGGTGCATTATTTTCTCACAAGAACTGAAATAGCCAGATTTCGTCGTTAATAGGGCCTTTTCTGCCAAGAGGGTGTAAAATCATCCATCAATGAACCATCGTTTTATATTTGACCAAGAGTTGGCCAATCAGTGGTGTTACATGGTGTATAGTTCCGATAAGCAGACATGGTTGGCTGAATCAGGCTAGACGGTGTTACATGGTGTATATTTTTGGTAAGCAGACAAGGTTGGCTGAGTCAGGTTAGACGGCGTTACATCAGGCTAGACGGTGTTACATGGTGTATATTTCTGGTAAGCAGACAAGGTTGGCTCAATCAGGCTAGATGCCGTTATATTTCTGGTAAGCAGACATGGTTGGCTGAATCAGGCTAGACGGCGTTACATGGTGTATATTTCTGGTCAGCAGATATGGTTTAGCCTTTTTGGGGGCAGCTGGACTGTACCACCTCATATAGTTTACTAAATAAATTCTAAGGAAAAGCTTAATAATAATTCATTTTCTATGGGAATTAGTTTCCCTTGGCCACAAATATATGATTGTGAGCTTTTTAATTTAATGAGTGTCTATTGGCACATAATTGATTGTCTGATTTTACATGTAAAAGCAATGGTTTGAACAAAACATTAACATTTCTCGCCATGAATATGGCCTATGCTGCCGACACGGCGTAAAGCAACCACCAATCAATCAATCAATGGTTGGCTGAACCAGGCTAGACGGCCTTACATGCCCTAGTGGTGTAGTTTGTGAGTAAACACGGTTTTGTGATTCACGTTACACGCTGTGCAGCCACACTTACCTCTCCCGCAGATGCCTGGTTGGACAAAAAGACTCCTGTCGCCAGCCTGGTGTTGATAGAAATTGGACCCGTCTGGGGTCAGCGAGCAGCACCCTACCAGCTAATCGCCGATCGCCGATCGCCGCGTTGTGTTTGTTTGTTTGTTTGTTGTTTAACGTCCTAGCAACATCTAAGGTCATATCAGCACGGTCCCCCGTTGTGTAACACTTGGCAATCAGCAGTGGACTTTGATTCACTGACCTACTTGTGTCCTGGTGAGAATCTGATAGCCAGCTTTCCAGATATATATGGCCGTGTGTGTTTATGTGGGTGAGTGGAGGGTGGTCATGGTATGGGTGCGTGTATGTGTGTGTGTGGTGGGGGGGGGGGGGAATAATAACGTATGCTTGAACTGTGTGTGACCGACTGAAGAAAGTAAATAAAACCCTGCCCTGGTGAGAATCTGATGGCCAGGTTTCCAGATATGGCCATGGGTGGGTGGGTGGAGGGTGGTGCTGATATGGGTGCGTGTGTGTGTGTGGGGGGGGGGGGGGGATAATAACGTACGCTTGAACTGTGTGACCGACTGAAGGTAATTAAAACCCGACAGGTGGCGCTCGGTGTACGTCACCTGGCGACGCGTGGACTTTTATAATCATCCAAAAACTTTGTTTTAACAACAACAACAACAAAAAAACACTTAACCGCGCCGTTGACACTGGAACTACAGTAAAACCTCTCTAAGTCGACCAACTTCGGACCGACTTTAAGTGGTCCATTTAGGAAGATGTTCGATCTATGGACGTGGTCGGTTTTACTCTATAAGCGATGATCAACCCAGGTAAGCAAGTCGGCACCCGTCCTGATATGACCTTAGATGTTGCGACGATGTTAAAAAACAAACAAGCAAATCGATTTGCTTAATAAAAATGGCATACAGAAATCTGGTGAAGTAAGACCATAAAGAGTTGACGTGTATATAATCATTTTTATGTCGAATTTCTTACATGAAAATGCCCTAAAAAGGCTTTAAATTTGATTTCTGAACAGCTGTATGAACCCTGCATTAGTTTGTCCATTCTATAATAATCGACCCCCAAATCTCATGTGATGCCAAGTTGTACATTCATGGGCTAAGCTCCCACCAGATGCAGCAGCCTGTGGTCTGGGTGGTGGTGTACTCCACACCAGTCTTCAGGTCTCGGCATCATAAATCTGCTGCTCACCCAGATTACATTTAGTCCTTCAGTGTGGCCTAGTTGGGTGAGGCATGATGGAAACGTGACCTACTTCCGAAGCCAGCTCCTCCCGCCGTCAGAATGGCCAGCCCATAGCATGGCGCTTTGCATTATTAGCGTGGGATAAGGACTGGTTAGCTCAGTGCCAGGATAATGGGACTGAGATATCGGGTGATGGTGCCGACGGCCTGGTCTGCAAGTGGGGCAATACTATAAAGTGAACACTGACATGTCGATGCACGAGACCTTAGATATTGCTATTATGATTCAATAGTCAGTAAAAATAATTTTTATATGTGACTAACTTGTTAATCATGCTGTTGATGGCACTATAAAGCCACCATGAGTGCGCGCTGATATGTTGCCAGGATGTAACCCCCCCCCCCCTCTCCACCACCACCACCAAGACACCCTCTACATGCATACCGATGAGTCGGTACAAAACCACTCGCATGTTGCCCTCTTTCTGTATGTGGTCACAATAAACAGTCTATCTGAAGTCTGGGTCAAGTGGCTTTGAGAGTGAGGAGGCAAATGTAAACAAATGGCTATGAGACCGGCCAGGGGCTCTCTGTGATGAATGCGGTCTGTGTTTGTGGACACCTACTTTTTTTTCTCCAGCCTCGTTCTGGGGTTTTCTGTGATGAATGCGGTCTCTGTTTTTGGACACCTACTTTGTTTCTGTGTTGTGTCCTTGGCGTTTCTCCAGCCTCGTTCTGGGGTTTTCTGTGATGAATGCGGTCTGTGTTTGTGGACACCTACTTTGTTTCTATTGTGTCCTTGGCATTTTGCCAGCCTCGTTCTGGGGTTTTCTGTGATGAATGCCGTCTGGGTTTTTGGAGACCTACTTTGTTTCTGTGTTGTGTCCTTGGTGTTTCTCCGGCCTCGTTCTGGGGTTTTCTGTGATGAATGCGGTCTGTGTTTGTGGACACCTACTTTCTTTCTGTTGTGTCCTTGGTGTTTCTCCAGCCTCGTTCTGGGGTGCGTATTTGTGGATACTTTGTGTCGGTTGTGTCCGTGGCGTTTCTCCCGGCTCGTTCTGGGGTTTCCTGTGATGAAGGCGTGTGTGTTTGTGGACACTTACTTTGTGTCTGTGTTGTGTCCTTGGCGTTTCTTCAGCCTCGTTCTGGGATTTTCTATGATGAATGCGGTCATTGAACCCGCTTTTTTATTTGAGAGAGAAAACCGTTTTGTTTCTTGTGTTTTACATCCTGGCAACATCTAAGGACGGGTACCGACTTGTGGTAGTGCGCAGTCATGACTTTATAGTGCTGCTCCACTGAATGACCTGCCGGCGGCACCTTGACCTGGTTTCCCCGACATTGAGCTAACCAGTCCTTGTTCTATCCTAGTGATAGGGTAGGTACCGACAAGTATCAATTTAGAAATCATTGCTTTGAATCCACCGGGAATCGAACTCTCGATCCAACTGACCGTAAGTCTGCACTCTACCGATTCAGCCACCTAGTGGTGTCCCGTTGCTACCCATGAACCTTAAGGGGCTGTCACACTATGACGTATGGCCTTAGCGTATGCGGACGTATGTGATTTTGTACCAACACGTTGGTGTACGTCGTCATACATTATGTGTAAGTTGGGCATACGTCGGGTACGCATGGGGTCGTCTTACGTTGGTGTGCATCAAGGCATTCAACAATTTTCAACGTATGGCTCATGCATTCCTTATACGCTAAGTGTACACTAGGTGTACGTCGGCATACACATTAGGAGCAGGTATGGGGTAGATCCGGGTACGTTGGGACACGTTTGCTGTACATTCAGCCTGTTGGGAATGTGCAACCAATGGATGCATAACGTACTCTAAACGTACTTCGAACGTATGCCTGCCGTATCTCTAGCGTATATGCTGTACTTCTAGTGATGAAGTAATGTATGCAATGTTGGTCAGCGTACCGTGAGTGTATGCAAGCTTTTTGCGAGGCACATGAACATTCTCATTCCCTAGCAATTGGTCTGAGATACGTTCTGCATACGTACTGGCAAATTGTTGTATGTTGGGCACGTGCTGACGCCGTACGTCGTAGTGTGACAGCCCCTTTAGTAAAGCATACCACCAGGTCCTGTGTTTACCTTCTCACCAGTGTGGACTTGTACTGTGGGTGCCTGTGTTCGCGCTGTGCACGCTGGGTATTAATAACATACGCCCAACTGTTGGGCCCTCAGTCCAGCCTCACACATGGCGTGTGCTTGAACATGAACAAACTCTTACTCGACACGCAAGGTGCGATGGGGTGGGGCTGGGTCTGCTATTATTCATCAGCATCAGGATGATGCGCGAAAAGGAAGAAGGCAAGGCGGGGGTGGGAAAAGAGGCGCTTTATTGAAAGACCTCAGGAAATGAACATAGTATGTACAAGGAAAGCGGAAAAATGCGAGCATTACGACCAATGTGACTGAGTAGGATATCGGATCATAGGTGGTGGCAGTCTCCCCGTCTGCACCTGCCATGATCAGGATAATTTGACCGTAGATGTTGCTAGTATATAAAGCCCCCACAGACAAAAAATGATTTCGAAATTATAATAAGAGATATCAAAAGGTTACTGTGTAGACGAGAGTAGACTGGCTGATGGGCATTGAGGAGAATGTAGATTGTGGGTAAGTAGTGGTTGTGGCAATCAAGGTTCATTGTGGGTTGTGTGTGTGTGTGTGTGGGGGGGGTCCAGCAGGGTATGCTGTGGGTGAAGGGGATTGGGTAGAGTGTAGATTGTGTGTGGACGGTAGTGGTTGTGACAATGAGTGTACATTGTGGCTTGTGGTGGGGGGGCCGGGGGGGGGGGGGGGCGAGTATGGCAGGGTAGACTGGGTGATGAGGATTATGTGTGGATAGGTAGTGGTTGTGACAATGAAGGTGCATTGTGGGATGTGGAGGGGGGGGGGGGGGGTGAGTTATAGCAGGGGTTAGACTGGGTGATGGGGACTGTGTGGTAGGTAGTGGTTGTGACAATGAGGGTGCATTGTGGGATGTGGTGTGTGGGGGGGTGAGTATAGCAGGGTAGACTGGGTGATGGGGATTATGTGTGATAGGTAGTGGTTGTGACAATGAGGGTGCATTGTGGGATGTGTGTGTGGGGGGTGAGTATAGCAGGGTAAACTGGGTGATGGGGACTGTGTGGTAGGTAGTGGTTGTGACAATGAGGGTGCATTGTGGGATGTGTGTGTGGGGGGTGAGTATAGCAGGGTAGACTGGGTGATGGGGATTATGTGTGATAGGTAGTGGTTGTGACAATGAGGGTGCATTGTGGGATGTGTGTGTGGGGGGTGAGTATAGCAGGGTAAACTGGGTGATGGGGACTGTGTGGTAGGTAGTGGTTGTGACAATGAGGGTGCATTGTGGGATGTGTGTGTGGGGGGTGAGTATAGCAGGGTAGACTGGGTGATGGGGATTATGTGTGATAGGTAGTGGTTGTGACAATGAGGGTGCATTGTGGGATGTGTGTGCGGGGGGTGAGTATAGCAGGGTAGACTGAATGAAAGCATCGCGACCGACAGCATGATGATGATGATGATGACGATGACGATGGTGGGGGGAGGGGGGGGGGTGAGTATAGCTGTATAGACTGGGTGATGGGGATTATGTGTGGGTAGTGGGTGTGGCAGGTAGTGGGTGTGGCAATGAGGGTGCATTGTGGGCTGTGAATGCTGGTGACTGACGCCGGTGTGTTTAAACAGGACCACGCTACTGTTTACATGTCGCATTCCACGCCTCCCTCCCCACCCCACCCGCCAAACATGCTCAGACCCAGGACTTACTTACTAATACTAGTTCAGCCATCTTGCCAATGCATGTTTACCTTCTAATTTGTGTAGTACACAGTATTTTAGTAATCAATGGTACAAGAAGTACAGTATACATAGCAATCAACCAAATATAACGCAGCACAATTTGAAATGTTTTGGTAGATAGTGAGATTCGAACCCATGGGTTCGAGCACTGGTCGAGTCAAACCGCTGACTTCAAAATTGATACTTGTCAGGTCCTAGGTGCTCGGCATTAATAGGATAGGGCAAGGACTGGCTGGCTCAGTGTCAGGATAATGTGATAGCAGGTCATGGTGCTGGTGGCCTGGTCTCCCAGTGGGACAACACTATAAAGTCCATGAGTGTGCAATGTCACAATTCTGTACCCCTTCTGATATGACCTCAGATGTTGCCAGAACCAACCAACATCTACAGGCTGGATCAATTTGTGTCATCACCTTTGTCTGTCGGCACCCTGCTTCACAAGTGGAGCTAGCTGCTGATGACAATATCAGACTACATATACATATATTGTAAATAACTGTAATATCACATGGCTGGAAGACCAGTGCCACCGCGCTGACAAAGGACTTTATTCAATAAATAAACTATATTTACCCCCAAAAAAGTGGTCACTCCATATTGAACACGCGAGACATTCGGAGATCCAAATCGTGCCTCAGTGTGACGTGCTCTCCAACCTGTCCTTGACCCCGGTTTGACCCTTGTCCTGCCATGTAAACAAACCAAGTGCACGTGTTCGACGGCGTGTCAACACGGTGAGGCTTACTATGGAGTGTGGGTTTAATGGTTCATGGGAGCAAGGAGTACACAATTCATGGCTACTGGCATAGAACCTGTGGAAAAGCATCCAATTGGTGAAGTTTGAACGAAGCGGTCAATTCACCTAAAGCTCAAAATAAGTTGTGTAAAATAATGTTGCATTCTCCGATGAATTTTTCATTATTTTGGGGGGATAAATACATCCAGTTGATAATTATAACCTCCTATTCATATACTCTGGAGTGATAGCTAGCGTTGGAGCTATTTGAATGGAAAGAACCCCAAATAAGTTTGCCCAAACTCCTGTAGCTATGACCCAGATCTGCATTTCGTAATGGCCACGTGATATAGGCTGACCTACTGGGGCCATATGCAGGAGTCAGTGTTAGCGGGGTTTGGTGTTAGAGCCTGTTACCGTTTAGCTATCACCGACTGTCAAGTCGTATGCAGGAGCGCGTAACACTTTCATTATAGGTAAACGTGAAGTTATTTATAGATTTGGGAAATCCCTGTGCATCTGTACCCATATATTAGGCTTAAATATATTAAATGCTATCATATTTAACAGAATTAGATATGCAATAACTGAAATCTGATGAAATTAACACTAAATTCGAAGCAATATTAATGCAGCGGCTGCAACGGCGGTGATATTAATATTTATATTTTCGAATCGACGAACGTAAAGTAAACAAATCGTCGCCGCCGCATCGACGTCACTTTACATACTGGCGGCGGTTGCTTGCATTCGTTCGTCGATTCGAAAATATTAATATTAATATCGCCGCCGTTGCGGCCGCAGCATTAATATTGCTTCGAATTTAGGGTTAATTTCATGAAATTTCACTTATTGCGTATGTAATTCTGTTAAATATGATGCCATTGAATAGATTTGGGCCTAATCGATACCTAACACCAACCTTAAACCACATATGTTTCTGGGTTAGCTTAACCTAGTTTAAGCTTGTGGTGTTAGGCCTATCACTGACTCGTGCATGCCATTTTTCGCCGCTAAACGGGAATTCCCGCCAAACACCGTTTTTCCTCGCTAACACTGACTCCTGCATACGGGCCCTGAGTAGATAGCTACACATCGTACTTAGAATCAGGACACTTCTAGAGTTCATGAGATTGACCTCTATTTAGTAGCTCGATGGCGTTCTCAAAGTAGGTCGCTATAGGCACGCTATCTTACTCACTTTCTATTCCGTTCCAAATCATTAGTTAATGCATCAGTATCTAAGTTGGATGTATATGATCAAATATAGAGAAGTGTTTTGATTTAGATTTTGACAAAATTGCATTTCAGAGGTTGGTTGACTGTTTTACGTCCTGGCAACATCTAAGGTAATATCAGGATGGGTACCGACTTGTGACAGTGAGCACTCATGGCAACTTTATAGTGTTGCCCCACTGGGAAATCAGGCACCATGACCCAATATCCTGATCTAACCGGTCCTTGCCCTATCGTATTGCCAGGCTAGGAAGTGACAAGTATCAATTTTATGTCTTTTTTACTCGACTGGGAACCGAACTTCCGATCTTCCTCACGCGAGTTGGCGGTGGGTGCTTTAAAGCAACAGTTGCCACGGTGTCCTTGCTTTGCTTTCGCTTATACACATACACACACACATACACATACAGATACACATACACACACACACACACACACACACACACACACACACACACACACACACACACACACACACACACACACACACACACACACACACACACACACACACACACACACACACAGAATTGAAATGACACCAGCCCATCTGCCACACAACCAGGAGCACATGTCCGCAGCAGACACTGTGTCAGGCCTATTCCCGGGCGATTCACCTCATAAATGGCGCTCTAAGTAGTACATTTTGTGGGCTGGAAATCGGCAAGCGGGGGAGGGTGTATGTGGGGGAGATGTATTTAACTGTTCTAATAATACTCTCGACACATGTAGCACGAACGTCCATTCTGAATGTGATCCAATTCTCAACCAATGCCTGTGTACTGTTTACACTACCACCACAGGTAACCAGACGGGATGGCCGAATGAGTTAGAGCATCAGTCTCCTGTGATGGTAGATCGTAGGTTCGAACCCTGGTCGAGTCAAACCAATGACTTACAAATTGATACTTGTCACTTCCTAGCCAGGCGCTCGGCATTATTAGGATAGGGCAAGGACTGGTTGGCTCGTGTCAAGATAATGTGACTCAGTGGGATATCAGGTCATGGTGCTGGGGGCCTGGTATCAGAGTGGGGCAGCACTATAAAGTCACCATAAGTGAGCACTGTCACAAGTCGGCACCCGTCCTGGTGACCTTAGATGTTGCTAGGACGTAAACCAACAATAAACAAACTACCACAGTTTCAACGTGGCAGCTTCAGCAGAAGGTCCGGGAGGCTCTGATATACACAAAATGATAATTTATTTGATCTACAATACTTGCCAGGATAACTTCAGTGGGGGAGGGTAAGCATGGCAAAAATAGCCTAATGGCATACACCACAATTTAAAAGTCGCAGCTTCAGCTTACATGGCAGATGATCCAGGAGGTAGTGAGTGACCTGCACAAAATGCTATTTTATTTGATCTAAAATATTCACCTGGATAATTTTACTAAATTAGGGGGGAGAAGTGGCAAGAATAACCTAATGGCATTTTAATGGATGGTTGAATTTTTAGCCTATACCAGAACTAGTTGGTAACGGGTGTAGTTTATAACTTCATTTGTCCTCGTCTACTGGATGTCGGGGTCAAATCAGTGGGAGTACCAGTTTCCTTTGCTGTAGGTCGAGAAATGTTATGCCAGCCGTGTCAAACCAATGACCTAGAAGATTTATATTTGTCGCTACCTAGCCTGTTATTTAGCATTAAAGTTGCATAGGCCGATGCTTTTGAGTTTCTGCTATTTTCTGAGATAAATATATTATACTAATCGTTATAATCCACTTTACTTTAGTTTGAAGTAACTAATTTTAATTGGAGATATTTGACATCAAAACGTGCCAAAATTATTTTGGCAAGCACGCCAAAACTCAGACTTCAGTAGTAATGGGTTCTAATAATTGACTTATTAAGCATTTGTTGCTGCATAGAAGGGCATGATAAGTGCACCAGTGGATAAGTTGAATAGGTAGAATCAAATCTAGATAAGTGTTTTGGTTTTGAAAATTTGATATTTTCATTGGACTATGCAACTTTAATAGAATAGGCTAGTTCAGTATCAGGATAATGTGACTACGGGACATCGGGTCATGCTGGTGTCCAGTGGGGCAGCACTGCGTGTGCACTGTCACAAGTCAGTTCCCATCCTGAAATGGCCTTAGCTGTTGTCAGGATGTAAAACCACAAACTAATCAACTGGTTTGCGCACGTACACACACAGACACACCAGGGGTGAAAGATCTCCTCGATTTCGCGGATTTCCAGGATTTTTCCTGTAGGCCTCTACTGCAGTGCCGCAGCACTATCAGCGTATACTAACACGTGGTGCAGATGCCGCAGAACTATCAGCATATACTCTTATTATTAATATGCGCTTATTTCGCCGAAGCACTGTCGGCATATACCAATATGTATGAGACGATTCCCTCACAAAGCTAAGCGTATGGGAGAATTTCTACTTTTTTTGCGCTTTCATCCCTGACAACACAAACTACTTTGGAAATTTGGTCATGGTGCCCAGCACTGGGCCAGTACTATAAAATCAAATCAGATTCTGACCTTAGATTTTGCCAGGATGTAAAACGCCAACATACATCCATCTCGTCTTCGATACCTGTTTCCTGTGGAACATTCTATTCTATCCATCCCAAGGTCATAGGAGAGCTGTAGCTGCTTGGTCCTTTCCTGTGGAACATTCCATTCTACCCATCCCAAGGTCACAGGAGAGCTGTAGCTGCTTGGTCCTTTCCTGTGGAACATTCCATTCTACCCATCCCAAGGTCATAGGAGAGCTGTAGCTGCTTGGTCCTTTCCTGTGGAACATTCCATTCTACCCATCCCAAGGTCATAGGAGAGCTGTAGCTGCTTGGTCCTTTCCTGTGGAACATTCCATTCTACCCATCCCAAGGTCACAGGAGAGCTGTAGCTGCTTGGTCCTTTCCTGTGGAACATTCCATTCTACCCATCCCAAGGTCACAGGAGAACTGTAGCTGCTTGGTCCTCAGTGACCCTTTGACCTGTGTGCCCGGAACTGTACCTGGTGACCGGCGCGTGACTGTGCCGAAGTTGGTTTCCGGTTTCTATTAGCATATATAATGTCACGTGTTCATCAATGTACCGGACAGGTTGGTCAAATCAGTAAGATTCCTGTGTAGGTGATATTAGAGAGATATGTAAATGAGGGTTGAAAGATCACAGTTAAACCTCAACCGACCGGGATGAAAAATAGGGGATTTCCGTCGTTTTCTCTAATTTTACGCCAGTTTTTCCAGCTTAAATTACGCATAGGAATATTTGAAGCATTCAAGTATGTCCCCCGTGTGCCACCAGACGGGAGGGCCGAAGGAATATTTGAAGCATTCAAGTATGTCCCCCGTGTGCCACCAGACGGGAGGGCCGAATGAGTTGAGCCGTCCGTCTCCTGTTTTGGGAGATGGGGGGGATTTCTGTGTGTTGGAACCCTGGTCGAGTCGTTTCCTAGCCAGGCGCCTTTTGCTCAATGTCAGGATAATGTGAGTGGGATATCAGGGCGTTCTGCTGGTGGCTGGTGGCCTTCTCTCCTAGTAGGGCAGCACTATAAAGTTGTCATGAGTGCACACTGTCATAAGTCAGTACCCGTCCTGATATGACCTTAGATGTTGCTAGGACGAAAAACAACAAACACTCCCAGTGGGGCAGCACTATAAAGTCGCCATGAGTCTGCACTTTCAGAAGTCTGTACTGATCCTGGTGTAACTTTAGATGTTTCTAGGACGTAAAACAACAAACAAACCGGCAAAGCGTGTGCCATTTCCATGAAAACGTGACTATTCTCATAGGCATAGCATTGTTGGAGAATACTGGAGAAAGCCGCAATTTTCATCTAGGCTTCTCCAGGCAGTCTTTGCTCTGTGCCTATGACCAATCTTCCAAAACTGCATGTATAACATTTTCGTCTCTGCGGGGAAAATATCCGCGTTTTCACAGAAATTTCATTATGTTGACAATGAAATACCATGATTACTAAGTACAGTATTATTGAAGCATATATTCCGTATTCTCGATTATTTCCAAATTCCTGGCCACAGAATTCCCCTTTTTTACCCCCTTTTTGTGTGTGTTTTACCAGGGACCACTGTGCCACAGAATTCCGCTTTTTTATTTTTGCAAGGGACCACTTTCATTCCTCTGTGAGGGGCAGGGGAAGTCGGGGATGGGGGGGGGGGGGGTCCGTGGAGAGATGGCTCACTGTGTCACTGGCACGGGTCTCTCAAGCCTTACTGCCTCAGGTCAAATCCCTCAGGACCCAAAAGGACATCTAAAGGTCGCCCGAAGGTCAACGCTCGCGGCGACCTACACTGGAGGAAGGCAGCGTTTTACTGAAGCTGAAATTAAACCCCTACTTTAAAAAAAAAAAGCCCACTAAACACGCCTTGGAATTTTGTATTTTGGCACCATGGGAATAACGATAATACATTAATGACAGAACAAGAATGTGCGTAGCTAGATTGAATCAATGCAGTTTGTTTGCAGTTTAACCGTATATTTGTGGATATTTTATAACAAAAAAGCTGGGGGGAAGTAATATGACCATATTTTGGGATTCGATTTATATTTGGGCACTGTGCTGACAACGATAAATCATCACAGAGCAAGAATTCGTGAATCAATGCAGTTAGTTTGCGGTTTAACCTTATATTCGTGGAGATTGATAACAAACAAAAACCCTCTTCTCATATGACCATATTTTGGAATTTTTCTTGTATTTGGGCACTGTGCTGACAACAATAACTCATCACATAAGAAGAATGCGCGTAGCTAGATTAAGTGAATCCAGTTTAAATTGGTTTGTTTGGCTTGTTTGTTTTACATACCAAGCTGCCCAACCATGACGTGATATATCCCACAGTATCCTGACACTGATCCAACCAGTCCTTGCCCTATCCTAATAATGCTGAGCGCCAGGCTAGAAAGCAGCAAGTATAAAAGTCATTGGTTTAACTAGACCATGGTTTGATCCAACGACGTTTAAATTGGTGGATTGGCTTGGCTATTTGTTAGTTACCCCAGAGTGCCGTTGGTGTCAACCTCACTCTCCGAGCGCAGGCTGTTACCGGGGTGCATTGCTTTATGCCAGCGACTGGTGATTGTTCCATCTGCTTGGTCAGCGTCATGATTGGCCTGATGGGTTCGGGGGGTCTGCCCCCTGGGAATGTGGTAAGGAGGGATGTCGGGCATCCGTCACGCACCGACCAGAGTAGATTACTCGCCTTGTTTTATGTGGCGCGGTGGCCAAATCGGTAGAGCGCAGACTTCCTGTGCGGGAGATCGGTGTTTGACTTATGAAATTGATACTTGTTGCTTCCTAGTCTGGAGCTCGACGTTAATAGGATAGGACAAGGACTGGTTAGCTCAGTGGCATGCCTAATTTCCCAGTGGGGCTGCATTATAAAGTCGCCATGAGTGCATAGTCACAGGTTGGTACCCGTCCTGATATGAGTTAGATATTGCCAGGACGAAAAAAACTCCCAACAACCAACCAACTCGCGTCCTGATATCAGAGATGAAATACCTTCGCAGTTTCGCGGATTTCTTATATCCACCGATTAATGTTAAACAAAATTCCAAAAGATAGGATGTATTTGACAAGAGTTGGGTGGTTCGATTCCCATTCTTATGACCTTAGATGTAGTTAGAACATAAAACCTAAGCAAGAAACTGTTAGATAGGGGCGATAATGCAATCACAACAATCTAGTTGAGACCTGACTTCCGTTTTTTTCCGCGATTCCCTGACAATGCTAAACCAATGGGAGAATATCAGCATATCCGCTTTTTTTTCGGAGACCACTTTCATCCCTATGATATGATCTTAGATGTTGCTAGGACGTAAAACAACAACAAACAAACAAAAACAGTCTCACAAACCGAATGCCTGCTTAGTAAACTAAAAGCATAAATTTTTCGAAACTGGATTCGATCATGCATTTCAACATCGATACTGGTGCACTCATTCAAGTTGCATAATCAAGAAAAGCGAAACCTTAATTTGGTCCTACATGTCGAACTTACATACCGGTGCGCTTATTAAGCATTTGTTGCACACTAGTTTAATTTAATAGACACTATTACTGTTGAACCCTATGGACACAAAAAATAGCTTAATGAAATTAATTTGGCATGTGTAACTTCGAAGTTAGTCATTTGAAAATTAGTTTTCATCGGATTATCCAGCTTAAAATAAAGCGGAAAACTTAGGGCTGCGTTTGGAATGTGTCATCGAATGTCATCGACATTCATAATCACAAACCACCGACATAAATAATTAAATGTCGCCCTTTTGGGATGAAACAATTCCACACCCGACACAAAGGCACTGCTAGCCTCACTGTCTGATGGCACATGCTTCCGTAGAGCTGGCACACATTACCTTGTTTATTGTGTATTCGTGGAACAATGCCTCCTTTCAATGCCCTTCTTTTCCCACAGACACCCTAATCCGCGCGTCCGCCCCTGGTGGGGCTTTGTTGAACTGATAACCTGTTGGTCTGAGCCGGTCGGGGGGGGTCAGAGGTCGCGTGACCCCGTGACCCTGCCCTGTATGTATAGCTGGACCGGATGTTTGTGTTGACACTCGATACGCATTGCTTAGCAAGCACTCCATCAAAATGCTGAAATATACATTAGTGATTTATTCCTAAAATTATATTAAATCCGATACTTTATTGTATGATGCTTAGATGTCCTCAGGAATCCTCTTCCTTTGGGAGGTGAATAATCAGACGACCGTATATGGGTTTTGTCGGTTGTTTTGTAGTACAGTGCGCTGTTTGTCCGACAGGTGGCAGCACGGTATGTGCCGTATGGACTCCGGATGTAGGCGTATATCTAGGGGGTCTCCCTACTAAGGATGATATCGTGTGTCAGTTGCCGAGCCTTTATGGTAATTTCTGAGAAGTTCCTCTTGTTTTCATACGCATACAGGATGTTTTATTATTCCTAATGGTGTGTGTGTCTGTGTGTATGTTTTGTGTGGTTTGTGTGTAGCTGGGTCGTTTTGAATGCACTTTATTTTAATGTCATGTAATATTTAATGGGTTGTTCAGTAATTTATTTTCTCATTAATTTGTTAGGTTATTTATTAATTGTCATTTAACATTTGTTATGTTATTTATTCATTTTGTCAGTTAAAACGTTTGTTTGGTTATTTATTCATTCATTTTGTCAGTTAACATTTGTTGCGTTATTTATTCAACGTCTCGGTTAACATTTGTGAGATGATCTTTAGTTAATACTAGCTGGATTACTGATTTATTATATATTTGTTATGTCAGTTAATATTGATTCAGTGGTTTCCTCTAGAATTCGAACGCTACTGGCTTTATGTACAACTCACTACGGATTGTAGTACAACAAAGTGCACCTCGTCTAAACCTGGTGCTACAGATTGGCAGCAACTTGAGACTAGTCCAATTTGACAGATTTTGAAGGCTTCCTCTTAAATATCAAAGATAGGGATCGTAATCTGGGATAATGCGCGAGTTTAAGCAATAGGGTGCTCTCGGGTTACCATTGAACCCGCCTGTCAGGACACCTGAGCACCCAATATGATTCATGCCATGGGCGTCTGCAGAATTATATTGACATAATATTTCATAATTTACTAATAAATCGCTCGGTTCATTTGAATTAGTTTTGTAGTTATACCACGGTGGTCTACATAACTGATATGGCCTGAGATGTTGCTAGAACGTAAACCAACGACACACCTTTTCATTTTAATTCACGGGCAACCAAGATCTTTGCTTATTTTCTGATATATATGTACGTTATGTGAATTAGTTTTGCCGCTGTACTAGAAAATATCAGAGGACATTACACATTACATTTCTGTTGTTGAATACAAAGCAAACTATTCTGACCGTTAGTATGGTCTGGCCTATACTGCCGACACTCAATCAATCAATCATTTACATTTTGTGTGTGGTTATACCACGGTCTGAATACGTTCAAAATATATTGATTATACCTTGTTCATATTGTTGTTAAACATTATTAATTATGAATCATTTTTCTCAATTTTCAGGTGAGTGTCAACTCGGAAATGACCCAACAGTAAGGTCGGTCGGTTATTGGCGATTTTAAATCGTAGCAACATCATATCAGGATGGGTACCGACTTGTGATAGTGCACTGGTGGCGACGTTATAGTGCCCCCCCCCCCCCCCCCCCACTGAAGGACTGAGATGCTGCCACCATGCCCTGTAGATAAAAGATTCACCCGGTACTTGTAGTACACGGGTGAAGACCAGCCATATATAGATACGGGCGAAAATAGCTTTAGTATGGAACAAGAAGTAGAATATCTGGCACCAGTGTCAAATGGTTACTTATATCAGAACAGAGTTGGTGAAATGGGAGAGAATGCAAAAAGACAAGATGGTGGCTAGTGAACGCCATCGATTTTACTTTTAAATTGCATTAAAGTATATGTTTTATTATATTTTCAAAAGTATATTCTCAAAAGTAGCGGGTAAACATGAAGACATATACAAAGAATAAATGTTGGTTCTTAGATTTTGAAATTAGGCTCTCATAAAGACTCATTTCATTACCCTGATTTTTTTTAACTGTTTTTATATAAGGCTGGTTTTCACCCCTGTACTGGAAGTACGGGGTGAATCTTTTCTCTACATGCTCTGATGCTGTGCAAACCAGTTCTTGCCATATCCTATTAATGCCGAGCACCAGGCGAGGTAGCGACAATTATCAATTTTGGGAGACACTGGTTTCACTTGGCCCGGTTTTTGAACACCCGACCTTCTACATGGGAAGCCTGTACTCTCACCGATTTCCACCCCAACAAGGTGGTTTCCAGGGTTACCCCATAGAACTTATTCTATACCGTCTTCCAATATATTAAGCTGGTCAGGGCGAACAGGGAAATTAGCCCAAATTGCAATTCACAAGCCGACAAAGGGAAGCTAAAAGTACCGTGTTTAATAAATGGGAATATTTAATTGAATAATAAAAGAACTCCTATTCTTGTCTAATCCGAGATTTCCTGGTAGATTGTTCCAGTCCTACACGTAGAAAACATGTCATTATTCTCCTAATCTAATAACAACGCCCCGCAGAACACCGCCCGAGTCCGGTCAAAACCGGCCGTCCATTTCATAAAAGGCAGTCTCGTCTGCACCATTGAAGACGCTGGCTAAGGCCGACCGATCATCGGTCACGTGACACTCCTGTCGCTTCTTCTCATTGGTTGACAGTGTTTATGGGCGCGGCGTAGATTTGTGGAATGGACAATGGTTAGCTATTTGCAGCAGCTGGCAACATTTGGCCTAATTGGAAAGAGCGAGAAGCAGACGACAATGACTCATCACGTTTTTAGGCGCCTTTCTGTGGGCGGGGCGGGGGAGGGGTCCATGCTGGCTTCACTAACACTTCGTTAGTGAAATTCATCGACAGATTGGGATTAATAATTCTGTGTTTATATACAGTGATAGAAATAAAGATGCACTTATCGTCGTC
The DNA here is from genome assembly GCA_030323885.1 of Branchipolynoe longqiensis. Classification (NCBI taxonomy): domain Eukaryota; kingdom Metazoa; phylum Annelida; class Polychaeta; order Phyllodocida; family Polynoidae; genus Branchipolynoe; species Branchipolynoe longqiensis. Next base: position 74,341,019 of record CM059197.1, on the reverse strand, counting down.
TGTTAGTTCCACTTGTCCGTCTGATATATAATATATTCCATAATATATTACATTATATATTACATTATATATTGTATATTACAGAGATGAAAGACCTCCGCAGTTTCGCGGATTCCCGGGATTTCTTATATTCACCGATTAAAGATGGGATGCATATGACTCATCAGTTTGGGGGTTCGAATCCCGTTCTTATAAGTTATATGACCTTAGATGTAGTTAGAACATAAAACATAAAAGGCTAAGCAAGAAACTGTTACTAACAGTTTCTTGCTTAGGTTTTAACAGCGTTAGATATGGGCGATAATACAATCATAACAAGGCTAGTAGACTAATTGAGACCTGACTTCCGGTATTTTTCCGCGATTCCCTGACAATGCTAAACCCATGGGAGAATTTCCGCTTTTTTTCCTGGAGATCACTTTCACCCCTGATATTATTAAAACCAATATGAAGTATTGTATGTTCCCACCATCGGTTCTCCTTTCTTAGAAATATAGAGAATATCTTGCAGGAAGTGTTGACGAACTTTCTGTACAACTTTACCATTGCCGGGTTTATTTTGGGTTATTGGGCAGCGTGGCGAGGCTTCATTTAAAATAAATCAATCGAAATGATGTCATCAGAAGGTGTGTCAAATGTGAACCGCTGTTTTAAGTTCGTGTCTGGAATCTCAAAACCCGGAAGTCTGATTTATTCAATCCTTGGACAGCTTTTATTACTGTACAAAAAAAGAAAATTCAATTAAAAAAAAAATTCAATAAAACCATATTGGGTAACCTCAATGCATTATATATTATTCTGTTTCCTATGCACAAACCTCAAATTAGATATTACCGTATATGTTCCAATAGACGCACACTGCGTGAGTGCAGACACATGGATGCGCGTTGATTCATGGATTTGTTTTAGTCGTGCCTCTGAAATAAAGTGGGATTGTCTTATTTTATGTTCATGGATTTGTTTTAGTCGTGCCTCTGAAATAAAGTGGGATTGTCTTATTTTATGTTCATGGATTTGTTTTAGTCGTGCCTCTGAAATAAAGTGGGATTGTCTTATTTTATGTTCATGGATTTGTTTTAGTCGTGCCTCTGAAATAAAGTGGGATTGTCTTATTTTATGTGCATTCAGTCTGAATATGATTGTAAATTTCTGCATACTTTCAATCTTGAAATGGAGGTGTGTGCTTCTATTGGGTAGCCTGCTTCTATTGGGACATATACAGTGTTCTGTACAAATATTTCATATGCACTAGCCTCAAAAATGACCCTATACCATTCAACTTTCCAAGTGCCCTCGATACGGCTCGGTTTCCGAATGCACCCTAGTACCAGCAGTGAAAAGCCCGCTTTTGGAGTTGGAGGGAGGGGTTATGGAGGCGAGGTCATCAGAGTTTACGAATCCCCTTGGGGGGGGGGGGGGGGGGGGGGGGGCTCTGTAAATGTTGGCACTAATCCTTCATGAAAACCCTTCTACGGGTGTTTTGGGCAACCGGATCCTGTAAGCGTTTTCTCATAATCCCAGCTAACTCGACACCCCAAAAGGTTCGGCCGGGGGGGGGGGGGGGGGAACAATCACTCAGGGTCAGTTGTACACATGTTTCCCAAGTTGATTTCTTGCGTAAATGTGACAGTTAGTAAACTGTGTAGATTTGGGTGAGTACTTGCTACCCTTGTGTTTGATTACCCATTGATGGTTCCAAGGTTCTATCGTACTTGTCCACATGTGTAATGGGGGTGCCATTCCTCCCCTCCTCCCCCACCCCAGCTTCCCCCTCTCCCCCTCTCCACTCTCCACTTCTCCCACGCGCTTCTTCTTTCTTCTAACCTCCTTCACAATGACTCACCCCCCTCCCTCCCTCGCTGATCCTTTGGCGATATCACAGCGGCTTCTTGGTAGTAGTAGTATATGGACGTGAATATTATGCAGGCATCGTCATGCAATAAATCTGACCTACTTAATCACAACTATCACAAATGTGACGCAGTTTCAAAAGTCTACGTCTTGAGGCACGTGTGTGCAGGTTCTGAAGAGAATGGTATGACGACCCTCTCTCGTCCCCCATCTTGTAACGGGTACCTGTCTATTATACACCAATTTTACCCGGCTCGATCTACGTGTGTAATGGGGGGGCATGGTGACCCCCTGTTGGTCTCACATCTTGTAACTGCTACCTGTCATTATACATCAATTTTACCCGTCCCGATCCACGTGTATAAGAGGGTGGGGGGTATGGTGACCCACGCTTGGTCTTCCATCTTGTAACTGCTACCTGTCTATTATACACCAATTTTACCTGTCTTGATCTACGTGTGTAATGGGGTTGCAGAGGATGGTATGACGACCCTCTCTCGTCCCCCATCTTGTAACGGGTACCTGTCTATTATACACCAATTTTACCCGTATATAATAGGATGTGGAGGGTGGGATGAGGGCCCCCCCCCTCTCCTCCCTCTAACTATTACCCATCAATTTTACCCATCTTATCACGTAGGTTATATTCTAGAGAAGAGAACCCTGTGACAGAATAAATTCTACTCACTTTCGTCGCTGCCAACACGGCGTAAAGAAAATCCAGCCTGACTTTATATACGGAACCACAGTAATTCTAGTAGTCACCATTATATTCCACATTCATGTTTCAAAAGCAATTTTTCCTAATAAGTGCTGATTATTAAATTACTTTGTTGTATTCATAATGTGTGTCACTGCCTCAGCTGTGGGATCCCGTCATTGCTGAGCCGTTGGTTCTGATTAATAACTGAACCATAAAATATAGACTTTTCAGCAACATCCTGGTCTGGGGATACTTGATAGTCCGATGTGGGTTACGTGATAGGACGTTGTCTGCCTCCTGTTCCTATTTTGAACCTACCGAGTGCACAGGACGTTGTCTGCCTCCTGTTCCTATTTTGAACCTACCTGGTGCACGTGTCCTAATCGGTACAGCGCTGGCCTCGTGTGGAGTTTGGTTCCTGGTCGAGTCAAACCAATGACTTATACAATTGATACTTGTCGCTTCATAGCTAGGTGTTCTGCATTAATAGGATATAGCAAGGACTGGGTAGCTCAGTGTCAGTGTCAGGAAAATGTGATATCTGGTCATGGTGCCTGATTTCCCAGTGGGGCAGTGCTATAAAGTTGCCATTAGTGCGCACTGTCACAAGTTGGTACCCATCCTGATATGACCTTAGATGTTGCCAGAACGGAAAACCAACGAACCTATGGTCGTAAGACTGCCGAGTCTGTGTTTTGTCTGGTAGTTTGTTGTGGTTTTACGTCCTAGCAAAAGATGAGGTCCACGCCCACTTGTGTCTGTGTGTCGTGCTTTCCCAATGAGTACTCCAATGGAAAACAAACTGCTGACATCATGACCTGATATCCCCCGATTTCTTGCACATTATTTTGATTCTGCTTTTCTATGTAAGGCCTAGGCCTGCTTTTCCTTGTCGGGCGTAACTAGGCCTGCTTTTCCTTGAATGATGGTGTTTTGCCCAGTATTCGGCCACCAGTATAGAGTGGCTTAGCATATGAATGTCCTGGAGCCACGCCTGGGTTATATGCCGTACAGTTTCCGACCAGGGTGTTGCTACAAGTCCGTGGGTACTGGAGTGAGTGCTTGTCTGCGTGTGCTGATGCTGATAGCTTACTGGATGGAGTTTCAGGACCTGACGCATCCTGGTGCCGTCATGCTGCATGATTCACAAGTTTCCTTGAATCACCGCCAGGCCATTTCTGATAGCAGGGTGGGTGACTTGTACTGACAATGCACATGATTACTCCTTAGTGGATGTGGTGGTCGGGTCTATAAAGCGCCGACCTCCCAGTCGCTTCCTACCGTGGCATTCGGCTATAGGATTGTTTAGCTCGATGCTAGGATAATCCGAGTGAGATACCAGGTCATGGTGCTGGCGGCGTTGTCTCCGAGTGGGGCAGCACTATAAAGTCACCATGAGGGCACAGCCACCTCCGGATATGACCTTAGATGTTGCCAGGATGTAAACCAACCCACTGACCTAAATAGACGCTACCATCGCCTGGTCTTGGTCTAATTGGTATTTAATTTAAGGTGTTTAATCGGGGTAATCTTTAATTTAATCGCCGTCTCTTATTTTAATTTTGTTAATTGTATAGTTCTGGTTTCCATTTCGGTTTCTTTGTGAAGGTGGTTCAATAAAAATGAAAATGCAAACAAATTGTTAATTAAAAATTTATTTATCGACACTTCTAGAGCACATTGATTTTTATCATCGGCAAACATATGGTCATTCTGGCATTTCTTTGGAGGAAACGCACATAGGCTACTCTTTCCAATGGGTCATTTATACACATTTTCCCACAGACAGGAAGGCACATACCGAAGCCTTTAATGAACCAGTTGTGGACCACTAGTTGGAATGGAAAATAGCCCAAACTGCAAATGTGTCCTGAGCAGGATCGATCGGACGAGACCTAGCCAGTCATTAGGATAGGGCAAGGACTGGTTGGCTCAGTGTCAGGATAATGTGAATGAGTGGGATATCAGGTCATAGTGCTGGCGGCCTGGTCTCCCAGTGGGGCAGCACTGTAAAGTCGCCATGAGTGCGCACTGTCACAAGTCGGTACCCGTCATGATATGACCTAAGATGTTGCTAGGATGTAAAAATAAACAAAAACAAATCGATCGGATGATCCACCCCTTCACATGTGGACACACTACCGCCTGAGCTAAGTCCCCGCTCTTGTTAATTAAACAACTGTCCACGGTTTCATTATGGCTCCATTTCGGATGCGATACCAGACCAGCGACAACTGCAGGTATTTTAAATGCCCGTATGTAAAGTGGTCACCTGACCTGTACCTGCACCGCGGGGTGGTAACCCTCGGGAACCCTCCACCTAGGTCATTGTCACGTGTCATTGGGTTGATGGATTTGACCTGACCTCTAAACCATGAAGGTCACTTCTCCCACCCACCCCACCAACCTTTCTATAGGTCATTGTCTGGGCATATTCATTCTATATCCGTCCTCATATACAGTACACTCCCAATTATTTCGGGCAGCAGTGCCTTCTTAATTATCTAAATTTCATGATTTCCCACCAAATTTGTTGACACAAATTTGACAATTCCTGGAATACTCGTTGGTACATTCGACTCACTTCATTTGACCGTTGCTGCACAGATGTCAAATCCATGTCAGTCAATCAATCACATCAATCAATCAATCAATCAATCAATCCTACTACAGATTGGAGGTTGTGCACTTTCGGCTAGAGTGCCCCTCGATCATAAGGTACACGTTGATAATCTTGTGAAAACCTGATAGCCAGACGGGATGGCCGAATGTGTTAGAGCGTCCGTCTCCTGTGTTGGTAGATCGTGTGTTCGAACCCTGGTCGACTCAAACCAAATACTTGTTGCTTTTCTTGCCAGGCCCTCGGCATTATTAGGATAGGGCAAGGACTGGTTGGCTCAGTGTCGGGATAATGTGACTAAGTGGGATATTAGGTCATGGTGCTGCCGGCCTGGTCTCCCAGTGGGTCAGCACTATAAAGTCATCACGAGTGTGCACTGTCACAAGTCGGTACTCATCCTGATATGACCTTGGATGTTGCTAGGATGTAAAACAGCAAACAAAAATCTGATAGTGTGATCTACCGTTACAGACCCTAGATGTTGGTAGGATGGAAAACTCCCAACAAAGAAACAAACCATTACATGGTTTTCAGTCTCTTACCATTTAAAAACACTACACGAAAACTGTATTTAGATCTACACATTTTGAATAGCTAAATTTGTGGGGGAAAAACTGGGGAAATTTAGTACAGTTCCCAAAATTCTAATGAAACACTATTAGTATTACCAATTTGAGTAAGTTTTACTTTCTTTTGTCGTTGGGGTGATGAAAATGGGAAATATTGCGGACTCGAACCCACATCTCTTTGCATTCCGGCCCACTGAGCTAACAATTAGACCACCTGTCTATGTGGTTCCTTGGCTGAGATGTCAGTGCAGACTACTACACTTGTCCACCTGGAATTGTAAGTCTTTTAATGCTTACAATTACATACATGCACTAACACATACATACATAGGGTAGGTTCAACAACCATACAGCGAGTAGCTTGTACAGGATCATGGTCGCAGCAACCAGTGTCATGGAAGTGATGAAAATGGGAAATATTGCACCTAGAGCGGGACTCAAACCCACATCTCTTTGCATTCTGGGCCACTGTGCTAACCATTGGACCACCTAGGCTTCCTTATATCACCACACTCCCCACACCTATCTATCTATGTGGTTACTTGCCTGAGAGGTCCGTGCAGACTACTACACTAAGTAGCAATACATCATTAAGAATGTCACCCGTATCTTATTTAGGATCTAAATAAGTGTTTTGGTTTTTGAAACTTTGATGCCAGCATCAAACTGCATTCGGGGCTCAGTGGAAATGACCCTTTAGCTCAGTCACTTAATGGCCCTAAGGCCCTGGTGTGGGTGTGGACGGAAGGTGGCACCTGGCCCGCGTTAAGGGTTTGTCTCCGCGATGCTTTTCAGATAGGAGACAAAAAGCGCCTCAAATGGTTTCAGCCAATCAGAGCGCTTCTTTTTCATTGCAAATGGCTTCCGCTTATGGTGGTGGCCATTTTCGAGGTGACCCAACTGCTTTTGCCGTTCAGAACAGCGTGATGTCAGCGATTTCCCCCGAGACGTCTCCGAGGCGTACCCTGAATGCGGCCCTGGAGGGTTGGTTTACCGTGCTGTGGGGAGGACCTGGTGATGAAGGTTTCAGCTTCAGTTTCAGCTTCAGTTTCTGTTGTGGAGACTACCTGTATAGTTGATATACATCTATAGAGATTGGCTTGGTGCTAGGTTCTTCTTGAGCGTGGGATTCAAATCCATGGGTTCGAACTCAGGTCGAGTCAAACCAATGACCTAAAAATTAATACTTGTCACTTCCTAGCCAGGTGCTCTACATTATTAGGAATGGGTAAGGACTGGTTGGCTCAATGTCAGGATAATGTGACTGAATGGGATATCAGATCATCGTGCGGGCGGCCTGGTCTCCCACTATTTGGTACCAATCCTGATATGTTGCCATGGTCTAATGAACAAACGAACAAACAAACCATACCATGAAGTCGGATCCAGCTCCTCTACGCCCTCCCGCTCTCCCGGTCCCACTTTCCATTCCAGTCTGCTAGCTAATTTGATAAAATTTCACATTATTAGCCAACCAGTGTATAGTACCCGGCTACTTATCACCCTTCACTGAGGGCTTATTAATAGACCCCCCCCCCCCCACACACACACACAATGTGCCTCGAGCACTCTCCTCAGAAAACTTCTCAACCCCTATTCTTTATTCTACATAAATTATTCACCGCAACAAAAGTGGTTGGAAAGCCGTGGCAAATGTATGATGAAGAGGAGAGCGCGGGAATGAGGAAAGGTAAAAACCAAAACATGAGAAACCGTAGCATAGTTCATACGCCATTAATTTGAGTACTTTGGGGTTTGTACCGATTTGTGACATTGCGCACTCATGGCGACTTTATAGTGCTGCCCCACTTAGAAATCAGGAGGCCGGCACTACTCTGGGTAGCTTCACAATAATGTAGAGAATTTGCGGTCATTCTGTGGATAGAAATAAAACCCAAAAAAATAGTTTTTTCTCTCACTTTCTGATATCTGTAATCTTCCATATTTATACTCACATAATTCGTTATACATGACATTACATAAGCACAATTTTCACTTGTCCAAAGGAGAAATAATGGTTGTCTGCTTACTCTCACTTACCTCGGGCAATTGGGTGAGCCCTATTTTGAACGCTGTGTGTGTGTGTGTGTGTGTGTGTGTGTGTGCGTGCGTCAGGCATGTCATTTTTCCAGGTCGTTTTTTTTTAATTTCGTTTTTTTTTCTGGCTGCCGAAACACCAGAAATATACTATTCGCATCCCTTTAGCGACTCAGTGGGATGCTGTGGGTCCCCATGATAACAACAAAAAATTCACGTCTCTTTTCCTGCACCCAATCACATTACGGATGTGTGTATCTATGCACGCATGCATGTATGCATGTAGATGGTGGTGTTGTAGAGCGGGGAGATAGAAAGCTAAAAGAAATGCCTCCTTTAACTGTGTTTTATACCAGTCACCAATTAGGGTGCCTGACAGGTGTGCACTGGGCCTCACACACCTGAATCTGGCTGCCTACGCCCCACACCGCACCCACCGGCGCACCAATTACGCCCGACTTAGTACACGCCGACCGACCAGCTACATTCCTCTCGCACAAACAAACACACCATCACCCGTTTCGATTGAATTCTGGCGCATGGCTAGCGCTAAACAGGCGCATGCCATTAGGTCAACTTCGAATCGTGTATTTCCCGATTTGTCACTTGTATAGAACTTAAAAGTGAGTTGGTTCACATGGTGGTGGTGCAAAGTGTTGGTACAACGGCCCCCTCCCAGACCCCACATTAGAGGCGTGGTGCCACGTGGTGACAGCCCTACGACAGCCACCACGTGGTCCCACCCCTAAGCGCACTATAATAACCTCAGCGTGATGACCTTCACCCGCTGACCCTTTGACCCTGGCAGGTATTCATCATTGCCCTTGACCTCCCCTCTCCCCTCCTCTCCTCTCCTCTCCTCTCCTCTCCTCTCCTCTCCTCTCCTCTCCTCTCCTCTCCTCTCCTCTCCTCTCCTCCTCCTCTCCTCTCCTCCTCCTCTCCTCTCCTCTCCTCTCCTCTCCTCGCCCCTCCTCGCCCCTCCTCTCCTCATCCTCTCCTCATCCTCTCCTCATCCTCTCCCTGGGCTCTCCTCCCCTGGGCTCTCCTCTCCCCATCCTCTCCTCTCCCCATCCTCTCCTTCCTCTACTAACTCTTCTACCTCTCCAGATGTTGCTAGAACGTAAAACAACAACAAACCTCCCTCTCCTCCCTCTCCTCCCTCTCATCCCTCTCATCCCTCTCATCCCTCTCCTCCCTCTCCTCCCTCTCCTCCCTCTCCTCCCTCTCCTACCTCTCCTCCCTCTCCTCCTTCTCCTCCTTCTCCTTCTCCCTCACCTCCCCGCCCATCCCTCCCGTACAATATTTCGACTTTCTACAAACAGTTTACATAACCACATAGGTTACTCGGGGAGTGTGCTGTCAGGGCGTCCCTATTGTGGAGTTTCTTCTCGCACTTGTACCTGAATATTAACGGCTTCGTACGATTTATAAGGCCATTATCTAATGATCTAGTCTGAAGGCGAATGGGCTTGTGACAAGCATGAAAAGAACTACAATTCAAAGTGTAGCATCAAACTGCTAGCAAACCTGTATCTTTTACTGACATTTTAGCAGCAAACAATTACACCGGGGGTCAAAGTAGTAATAATTAGAATCTTTTAACCGCCTATAGCTGGTAATACCAAGACGTAAAACCCCAATAAACTGTTAGCCACACTAATGACATACAAGGACTGGTTTGCTCAGTATCGGGACCGTCCTGATATGACCTTAGATGTTGCTAGGACGTAAAACAACAAACAAACAAACAAACAAACAGTATTGGGATAATATAACTGAATGCGTATGTTGGGTCATCGTGTCGGCAGTTTTCCACAGTCGCCATGAGTGCGCAGTCACAAGTCGGTAGCGGTCCTGATATGACCTTAGATGTTGCCTGACAAATAAGTAAAACACATGTTGCAGGATTCAATGCTGTAGATTTTGTGGCGTACTTTACTTTTCTTATTTAGCTTCATATGTTTTGTAGGATCAGTGTTTTGGTTTATAAAATGTTGCTGAACCCAAAGTCACACACGGTTTGTCATATACCATGCAACCCAAAGTCACACGCTTTGTCATATACCATGCAACCCAAAGTCACACACGCTTTGTCATATACCATGCAACCCAAAGTCACACACGCTTTGTCATATACCATGCAACCCAATGTCACACGCTTTGTCATATACCATGCAACCCAAAGTCACACACGGTTTGTCATATACCATGCAACCCAAAGTCACACACGGTTTGTCATATACCATGCAACCCAAAGTCACACATGGTTTGTCATATACCATGCAACCCAAAGTCACACATGGTTTGTCATATACCATGCAACCCAAAGACACACACGGTTTGTCATATACCATGCAACCCCCGATTCTATTCTTTGTGGTGGAATACACTGTTCGGCCACCTGTACCGGACAAGTGAACATTCAGACGGACATGTGAAAATTACATCAGCCTTGCTTATTTCTATCAATGCATTAATTGGTAGCCAAGATATGTATGTATATATGTGGTAGCCCACAGTCTTCACACTATTTGTATTTGTATTTGTATATATATATATGTGCTCTATAATCTATTATGGGAATATAAACGAGGACACTACCACTTATCAGTTTTCTTCGATATATCCTACTGTCATAGGAGTTAGTTCCTACTTCTGCCACTATGGCGCCACCTGAGAGTGCCTCCTGGCCACCCTGATACCAACGGTGTCTGGTCACTACCGCCTCCAGATCTGCTCGGATGGACAGACTTTTTCCCGCCAGAGAATATATACTCTTCTCAACCACTCCAGTCTCCTGGTATTCGGTTTACAAGGGGCCAACTGTTTATATGAATATAAGGTAAAATACTGTGGACAAGTGAAAATCACATCAAACGTCCAGTGGACAAGTGAAAACATTTCTATCACTGCTTTTCATTGGAGGCTGAAGGTGGGGTTCGGTGGTGTCGGGGGGGGGGGGGTCTTTTTTGAGTTGTGAATAATTGGCACCTATGCTCCCTTCCGCTGCTCAGTTAACCCGGGGTCAATGGAACCAGATGGCAGTTCGGAGCTATTGAAGCACCTTGCACCAACGGGTCACCCAACCCTTCAGCACAGCAGCCCACGTGACACGGGGCCCTCGTGACCCAGTTCACCGCTCTGAGGCAGCGTCCGCAGTCACTCGTGAACGCCAGCCTGTATATGCTACTTCCGGTGGGATGCGGACCCTGGTGATGGACCCATCCGCCTGGTTACCCGGCGTTCCATGCGTTGTCACGTGACACTACTGTCCACTCTTTATTGGCCTCCAGGTACAAGTGTGGTTTGCTCACTGTCACGATAATGTGACTGCGTGGGATATCAGGTCATGGTGCTGGTGGCCTGGTCTCCCAATGGGGGCAGCAATATAAAGTCACCATGAGTGCCCATCTTGATATAACCTTGGTTGATGCCAGGACATAAACAACCAACCAACAAGTGTGTGGCTGGTCGGAAAAGGAGAGCCGGTGCAGTGTATGCCTGACACTGCGCTCGTTAATTAGTGGTTGTCCAAGTTAGATCATATACAATATGACACTGTCACCTTCAAGATCATATACAATATGACACTGTCACCTTCACGGTAGTCTTGGAGATACCATTCTGAGTACCACTACCAGAGTTACACGAGTATTGCACTGGTTCCCTCGCCATGCCTTAAGGGGCTCTATTGTGTGGTCACTCACCTGTGACGCCCGTCTCTCCCATCAGTCATTGCGGGGCGCCGGCCACGGCATTCTTTCGTATCCTGGTAACCCGGGGTTCCGCCACCGTGCCCCCATCTCATCATCATCCGCTTGAACTGATACCCCCCCACCACCACCACCACCACCACCACCACCACCACCACCACCACCACCACCGCCACCACCACCACCACCGCCCACCCTCCCCTAGATACACATACAGTCACACACACACATACTCACACGCACATATTCACATACACAGGCAGTCACACACACGCTGGCCACTCACACACTGGCCACTCACACACTGGCCACTCACACTCACACACTGACACTGACACTCACACACTGACACACACTGCCAAGTCTAGTCCACAGCTACGTGTGCACGCCTCACACACCTGTGAGCACACCGCAGTCTGCACCTGACCAGTCACCGGACGGAGACTGGGATTAGTCCACCATACCTACCTGTGGAAGCCTTAGTAAGTAGCAGTATCAGCCTCCCGCCCCAGTTCACATGGGGTAGAGGCGTTTCTGGTTGCGTTGTGCCTACTCTTCTAAAGCTAAGATTCCATGTATGTGGCAGGTGAATATGAATGTTGCAAGTGAATAGGTATGCAGCATGTTAATGCAGCAAGCGAATGCATGAAGCGAATATTTATATGGCATGTGAATGTAGCATGCAAATATGTATGTGGTATGCTGTATGCAGATATGTATGCGGCATGCGAATATGTGTGTGGCATGCGAATGCAGCAAGCGCATATGTATGTGGCATGCATCATGCCAATATGAATATGTATGCTGTATGCAGATATGTATGTGGTATGCAAATATGTATGCGGTATGTGAATATGTATGTGACAGTCGAATACTTTGCAACCTGCAAATATGTATGTGGGGTGTGGCATGAATACCCTGCGATCTTGCTACAAATTTATCAGGGAAAGTTGCTGGTTGCTCTATTGCAAACGGAGCAGCATTCACATTCGCACTGTTCGGTCCATTCAGCCATCCACTTTGCCACATCCGGACATACGGAAGCACCACTGTGCGTTTACATGCTTCTCCAATTTTGGTCGCATTCATATATCGCGTATTTGGAATCTTAGCTTCATGTGGGCAAAAATGGCATTTACATGTGTGTGTGAAATTACCTGTATACTATCCCGAATGACAAGTTAGGTTACCACCAGCTGCTTTCCGCGACCGAACACGTGGACCTTGATGGTTCCTGTTATCAATTAATAAATTGAATAGCAGCGAATTCACTAATCAGAAGTGTTGCTTTATAATTATATTCACTGCCGACCATTGGTTAGTTCTAATGCAAAATATCAACCCACAGATTATGCCATCTAGATTATGCCATCTAGATTATGATATCTAGATTATGATATCTAGATTATGATATCTAGATTATGATATCTAGATTATGATATCTAGATTATGATGTCTAGATTATGATATCTAGATTATGATATCTGGATTATGGTATCTGGATTATGGTATCTGGATTATGGTATCTGATTTGTGATATCTAGATTATGGGTTCTAGATTATGGGTTCTATATTATGGGTTCTAGATCATGACCTTAGGTAAATTGCGTTGAAACTGTGTACTAAACTAGCTGGATTAATAGTTTCTCTATTTTGTGGATATTTCCACCCATATGCCAAAATACATGTGCTTCCCAAAAGGTGTTCCTGGAGTTTGGATGCAACCAGTTGTCGCTCATACTTAATTGTGGGAATTTGTCTCGAACCCCGCCATTGTGTTAATTATAACCTTGTGAATGTTACTCCTGTGGTGATGTATGGTTACAATAAAGCAGGGCACGACTTACTGCAGCTGAAACAGACATGTGGTACACTGGTCCCTTATGTGGTGTTTGGGGAGTAGCGCCTGTGCACCAGGTGGTCGGGAGGTGAATGGTGCACGTGGGAGGTAGATGGCCACTCACTGACCCGAACACCTTCTCACCTCCCCCCCACCCCCACCCCACCCCCACCCCACCACACCCCACCCCTACCCCGGGGAGTCCACCTGAGAGGACCACTGCTCGTCACCCCTCCACCCACCACCCACCACCCACAGGTACACGCCTGGGGCTCACTTTATCACTGTCTGGCTGCACTTGCTTCAGCGACATCCGAAACAAGTTGCGTGCCATACTCCCATTTGTAGAAGAACCGCCACAGAGTCATGCGAAATGCTGGGAAAATAAAATGGTCCTCACCTGATGTCTCATTGGCCACTCTTGGCTAACTGGTGCCTCCTTACCAAAGGCGGAAGTGACTCGCTGAATGACTTGGGTGTTTCAGATCCACTAACACATTTTGCTTTGTGTAGATTTGATTATTTTACGTCAAGAATTCTTGTGGAGATTTTGTTACTTCATGCCTACAATTTTCTATAAATGTCAAGAATCCAGGGCCGCATACAGGGTACGCCTCCGAGACGTCTTTTTAGGTTATTTGCGTCTGGGGTATGCTTTTCAGGTAGGAGGCAAAAGCTGCCTTGAAAATGGCCACTAAATTCAGTGGTTTCAGCCAATCAGAGCGGTTCTTTTCATTTGCAATTGGAGGCAGCTATTTTCGAGGCACCAGACAGTTCAAGTCGTTCAGACAAGCATGACATCAGAAATTTCTCTGAGGCGTGCCTTGGCAGGGTTGATAGTTGGACTATCACGTCGTGTAACTATTGTACCCTTTTTTTTACCATAGATTTTACCATCCTGTGGGAGAGAGACAACAATGAATCCTACTTTTCAACATGACCATGTCCTTCACTGCCAAATATCTGCAAAGTTGGCACTTGCTCCTGGAATATGGCATGGGGTTGTTTATTCAGTGTTGGGAGGGGGTTGTAATCGGTATCCCTAGAGTGAAGCACTATAAAGCCTTCACCAGTGTGTAACAACCTGCGCCAAATTCACGTGACCTCAGACTTGGAGCAGACCTGTCGATGATCACCGTCTCCTGTATCTGGGCTTGTCGAGCCGTGTCGCACATGACCATGGGCATACATGACCATGGGCATACATGACCTTGGACTAATTGGGACAATGCGTGCCCTACTTGTCATCCCTTACAGATTCTGTGAATCCATGACGACACAATTCCTGTCTTTGGGATGCTGACAGTGGGAAGTATTGAACGTACAACATGATTGGAAGCCATGCATCTTGGCATTCTTAAAGATTCTATGAATCCATGACGACACAAATCACGTCTTTGGGATGCTGACAGTGGGATGCTGAGAGGTCAGTGCAGATGCACTTGGTGCAGCTATGAAATGTGCTATTTTCAGCTCATCTCAGCTCTTGTTTTAATGTATATAATAAATTAAGATCTTTGATCCAGTATTGCATTTCCATCAATATAATCAGCACATCATATTCAATGTGCATTTAGATTTAGACAAATCTGGGCACTCAGACTAGTGTTAGAGCCATAGCCAGAGTCAGTTTTACTTATTTTATTCATGTTTTTATTTATATCCTATGGTTAATGACATATATAGAACTAAAAAATGAGTAGGGTTAATCAGATCTTGGTAATATATTTCTCTGATACAAGTGTCTGTTGACACAATTGGCATTTTAATATTTAGAACAAGAATTAATAATGGTGATGTTTTGTGTGGAATTGTATATTTCTTAGCTCAAAATGTTTAACTATGGCTAGTTTTGTCTTAGATATATTCATCAGATCATTCTATTGCATGTGTGTATACATGTTTATGCCAAATTCTTATGTATTTCTATTAATTAGTTTTTCCCTATGCGTATCGGCTAACTCAATGGCTGTCCACATTTGCTTTGCTGCCAATGCCGTTTTTGGCGCATGCGCAGTCGGACGGTCATCTCGTCTATTATAAAGTATAATGCATTTAATTATCAATCAAACTTATGTTAGTCCGAACCACCAACATTAGAAAGTCATTATTGTGGGGTGGGGTGGGGTGGGGTTACTCAGTGGTTGCTGATTTTAAGTTGGCAGGTTGTGGAACCAGACGCCCCCTACCGGCTGACCTACATCCATACTGGTTGGAAATACGGATGTCTGCTGAATCCCTGTCTAATAGTCACCGATAAAAACCAATGTGCTCTAGAGGCATTGTTAAATAAAACAAATTTTCCTTCGAATTTGCGTCTAAACCTGCTGCGGCTCGGTTTCAGCTTACACACCGGAAGTCGGGGTTTGTCGCGCTGCCTGCCCTATCCTTCACTATAGGCCCTATATATTAAACTCACTTTGCACCTATAACCACACGCCTCCTGATGACCAAACCTGGTAGGAAACTCGCCATACATTTGTTTCTAACGCAGATTACCGTGAAATATTTGAGATTAGGTAAAATACCACTTTGCGTATGAGATTTCACCACCTCTCCCATAATTATACCCCCACCTTCCGTAAGGTGAAGCTGTTACCTGGTGTGTACAAGCGGATCAATGCAGATCTATATTTGAGCAACAAGTATAAAAAAAACGTTTTTAAAAAGTGCCGTTCCTCCTATGGGAGCTTTATAGCACTGCAATAATGGTAACAATGCCATAAACAGTACTGTGTTGGTGCTATCCTTATCAAGAATGAAATATCTGCGATTTCATGCATTTCCACCATTCATACCAATATATATGACAGCCCCATCCTGATATAACTATATGTTGCAAGTATGTCAAACCCCAACAAACCATATTAGATGTTGGTAGAACATAAAACCCAATTAAGCAAGTTGGGCATGAGCGATTATATAGTCACAAGAACCCTATTTGAAACCTGACTTCCGGCATTTTCCCGCCATTCGCTGACAATTCTAATCATACACTGGTAAAATCTTTTCGCGGAAGTTTGGCATTAGCGCTACTGTCTCGGCCTAATTTCCGACCACCACTCTCAGCCAACCAGTCCCTGCCCTGTCCAAGTGCTTGGCACAGTAGCAACAAATTCTGTCCTGGACATGCATCGATCCTACCACCTCCCGCACATTGGCTGGATGATATTTAGACACGACCTAATCAGCAGAACGTGTTTCCTGTAGTGCCGCTCAGATAGCGGTGTGGTGATTGGGGTGTGTGAGAGGGGGGGAACGGGGGGGGGGGGGGTTCTTCCATGTTAATGAGGTGTGGTGTCGGGATACACCAGTCTATACACCCACATTGAAATACTACCTTACTACTACTCACTTGTATGTCACTGTTTACTGCACAAGTCACTCACTCACTCTCACACTCAAACTCACTCACTGATTGACTCACTCACTCTCACACACACTCACACACAACCAGACGGGATGGCCGAATGAGGTAGGGTGACCGTCTCCCATGCTGGTATGTCGTGGGTTCGAAACCTGGTCGAGTCAAACCAATGACTTAAAAATTGATACTTGTCGCTTCCTAGCCAGGCACTCGGCATTATTAGGACATGGCAAGGACTGGTGTGCTCAGTGTCAGGATAATGTGGCTGGGTGGGATACCAGGTCATGGTGCTGGAGGGCTTGTTTCCCGATGGGACAGCACTATAAAGTCACCATGAGTGTGCACTGTCACAAGTCGGTACCCGTCCTGATATGACCTTAGATGTTGCTAGGACGTAACACAACAAACAAACAACCCACTCACACACTGATTCACTCACACACTCACTCACTCACTCACTCACTCACTCCCATACACACAAACACACACACACACACACACTGAAATACTACCTTACTACTCACTTGTGTGTCACTGCTTACTGCACGAGTCACACACACACTGAAATACTGCTTACTGCACGAGACTCACTCATACACACACACATACGCATGCACTCACTCACTCAAACTGAAATACTACTCACTTGTGTGTCACTGCTCACTGCACGAGTCTCTCCCAGGTTAAACTTTAGAGGTCACAACATTTTTATTTTTCCCAACCAGGCTCTCGGAGCGCTGCACAGCGGAACATTTTTGGTTTTAATTTAAAATTGGGTTTCTTAATTAAAGCTGGTCTCTTCCACGGTGGACAATTCCGGGGGGGGGGCGGTGTTAAATGTCAGCATTTGGAATGTTACATAGCACATGGGTGTGAAGGTTAAATACATGTGTGGAATGTGGCGCTGGTGTTTAACTGCAGTTGCAAATGTCAGATGAATTTGGGAACCTCCGGCTCCTCTCGCCTCTCTTCCCTCTCCCCGCGAAAATTCAGTGTCTATTGACACATAATTGATTGTATGCTTTTGTTCTCTATAAAAGCGATGGTTGAATAAAACACAAAATAATTCTCACCGTGAATATGGCCTATGCTTCCGACACGGCGTAAAGAAACCACCAATCAATCATTCAATTAATCAAACTTTCCTGCGATGCGAAGCGTTATGACTCTCTTTGTCAACTTTTTAACTTGCAAATCTTTACTGTTTTGAGTCCTCACTGTCACTCACTCGTTTGCTCCCTCGCTCACTCATTCACTTCTCTAGCCATTTCTTTCCTTCCTTTACCTTTTCTTCCTCCATATTTCTCTCTTCCCCCATCTCGAAGCCTTTCTTCTCCCCCTCCATCTACTCCCCATCTCGTCCCCTCTTTTTCCCTCTTCCCCCCCCCTTTCTTCCTGTTCCTCCCCCCCCCCCTCTTTTGCCTTCTTCCCCCCCCCCTTCTTCCTTCCCCCTTCTGTTATGCCCTGCCCCAGTTTTCGTTTCTCCTTTTGCTCTTGTTCACTCCTAGTGCCTGACTCCCATGCCTGCTGGCAAACGCTATCAGCTAATTGGCCGACCGGGTTTTTGCATGGCAGGTGAGTGGTTCCCGGGCCGGGCAGGTGAGTGGTTGCTGGGCCTGGCAGGTGAGTGGCTCCCATTCCAGGCAGTGAGTGGCTCACATTCCGGACAGTGAGTGGTTCCCGGTTCGGGCAGTGAGTGGCTCCCAGGCCGGGCAGTGAGCGGTTTCAAGGGCCGCGCAGTGAGCGGCTCCCGGCCCGGGTAGTGACCGGCTCCCGTCCCGGGCAGTGAGCGCCTTCCGGGCCGGCCTCGTTAGACGCCCGGCACACTAGGCTCGGTGTGCTGCGGAAGTGGTGCCTGACGGTTAATTGAGTTTAGTCACCAGCTGCACGCCAAGAATAACGCCCAGTCAGACGCTAATTGTCGTCTGCTGCCGTCTTTGGCGGGAAAAGGTGGGTGGAGGAGGCAGGCAATGAAAAGTCACTTTTAAAAAGAGGAGCAACATAGAAGAAAGGGGAAAAAAAGGTTGTGTGTGACTGTACGGTGAAAATTAACCCACAAGGATGTGAGTGGGTTGCAGGACCCATAGGGGTACCGGTGTCCAGTTGTCGCTGGGAGTCCTCAGGCGACGGTCCTATTGTGAGTTCCACCAGCGACTTGGATGGAGTTGAGTGTTGAGACTGGCTGAGGATACAAGTACCAAGAGGGTTGTGGTTTCAGCGTAGATCGGTAAGTGGTACGCAGCCCGCTGTGGTGACTGGAATCTCACGTCCTCTCGACCGGACGCGGTGGCCAAATCTGTAGAGCGCAGGCAATCGAGAGTCAAGCCTATAACTTATCAAATTGGTACTTGTCGTTTCCTAGCTTGATGCTTGGCATTATTAGGATATGGCAAGGACTGTTAATGTGATCAAGTGGGATATCAGGTCATGGTGCCTTTGCCCATATCACCCAGTAGAACAGCACTATAAAGTCACCATGAGTGTGAACTGTCACAAGTCTATTCCCATCCTGACATGACCTTAGATGTTGCCAGGACATAAAACTCCAACAACCGATCAAGCAACTCACCACGGGTATGGCTGATGCCACTACAAAGTTACAGATATACCATGTCCAGTGACAAGGGATATACGGTCTCGTTCTGACCACTGCATGAAGACGTGAATTGGCGAGTATGGGCTGGACCAGTTCGAATGTGGGGCGTGATCTGTCCCCTTGCAGATTTACTGAGATTACTACTTATTCACAGTTTTCATTTTCGGATATGGTCATGCCGTTGGTGTGTATTTTGAAGCTACTTATTGTGTTTGGTAGTACTAGTGTTTTTTTTTAAATCCAAAACTGGGGAAAGTCCTTTAGGTACTGGAATATAACAGCATAAAACATATATTGGACGATTTCGTTTGGATTTCTTCGTGGATTTTCTTTAACCAACATGATATTAGTATAAGTAGAGCGTGTAGACATCTAGTTCTAGACTGTCATAAGACGCACCCTGAAGTTACTATCCTGCGCTTCTTCTATACTAGATGTATTCGATTGAATAGCATGGGAAGTTCTAACTGAAGCAAGCCTTCTAACGTCACTCGCTCAACACAGTTTCAGAGTGCTATTCTTACCTTCTCTGATACCTCAAAACACGTGAACCTCTGTGGAGAGTAGCCATGTTTCTATATACAGCATGCCGTCTTCGCTAAACACAGTTTCTGAACTCCTCAGACACCTCAAAACACGGGAACCTCTGGGTATACAGAGTAGCCATGAATTCCAAACGAAGCATGCTCTCTCCTGATATCACTCTCCAAGCCGTACTTCATGGAGCGTCTAAAATAGCACTATACATACAAACCTCTGGTTGGGGGGAGAAGACGCGGGTCTGAGCGGCCGTTTGCATCTGGTTGCTAGGCGACCGTTGCCATGGAGCTCGTTTCCATGCTTCAGGGCGTGTGCAGGGTTGCCAACCCTTACAGTTTCGCCGTAAGGTGTATGATATTTTATGTCCCTCCATCATCCAGTTTTTCATTCAGTAATATTATATCAATCTTATGGATTATTTATCCAAAATGCACCACAGAGCAAGACCTCAGACCCCACAATATAACATCCCTTAAGATCTTCCAGCTTGTCCCTTTTCAATGTTGGCAACCCTGTGTGTGGCGCAACAAGTTGTAAACGAGAAATGGGAATGTCGACGGTCAGTTGCTGGTAACACGACCCCGTCGCCATCACGCGCATGCGCACGCTTGTGTCCTGGCATCCACGCCCACGATCCGATAGCGATATAGTATCAGGACACTCGCGTGAGTAAAAGTGCCTGCCTTGGGCAACCTGATTGGTGCCTGAGGCACGCAGGTGATGCTGATAGCCACCTATCAATAACTCATCCTAGCAAGGTTGAGCAGTATTCCTGTACAAACTGTATTTCCGGGGCACCTAGTTTACTGGGTCGGGCAAGTGAAGTTCTCGGTGAACTGCCCGAACAGTAGCAGATTTCAGTGTTTCAAGTGGCTGACTTGGGCTTGGCAAGTAGAAAATTCAGTCACTTGCCTGATACTCGCGCCCCCCCCCCCCCCCCCCCCCCGCTCCCATCACCCTATACTCCAGACATAAAAAGGAAAATAAGTTTCACTAAAAAATATTTGTTTGATATCTGTAATGTTTTAGCGTTTGTGTGTATAGTGTACAACTTGGGACATGCTATGCACGCACGCACACACACACACACACACACACACACACACACACACACACACACACACACACACACACACACACACACACACACACACAAACACAAACACAAAAAACACCACACCACCACCACCACCACCATCACCACCTTTACCACCACCACCACCACACACACCACCACACACCACCACCACACACCACACACCACACACCACCACACACACCACCACCACACACCCTGACTGAGTCAACCAGTTATTGACCCGAGTGCAATTCTGGGTAGATCAAGACATTTTGTATAGATCTATATTATATATAAAACATATTATAATGTCAATTTAGTAGAGAACGCTCTACTATCAAAGCAATTTTAAGGCACTAAAATACAACCCTGATAATGGAAGAACAAATTTCATCTACCATAAAAAAACAAGGGTGAGGATTTCAACTTGATACCTGTTATGTATGATGTGCAGTGAGGTGTGACGGTGTTTGACATTGCGCCGACCTGTGTTAGCCCCCCCCCCCCCCTCCCCATAATTACCCGGATGTGGTGATTGGGGAATTAGCCACAATGACAAGTACATGAGTAACTCGCATAATCTGTCTCTTCATTTAGCACATTAGCACCTTGGGTGAGCTGCTCCGTGTACTTTCAACTCCAATAAACATCCAAACCAACCCTGTACATTTCAACTTCAACAACCATGTACATTTCAAACTGTGAAGCATGTAGGTTTCTGACTGTATGTTTTGTGTCATTTCAGGGCGATCAAGGCGTTCCAGCAGGTGCTGTACTCTGATCCCAGCTTCTCACGAGCCAACGAGATCCACATCCGTCTGGGGTTAATGTTCAAGATCAACAACGACCACGAGTCCAGTCTCAAGGTGAGGACTAAAACATTAAAAATTTGGGTTCTTCATAAAGTTCTACATTTTCACAAGTGTAAAAAACATACTTTTTCATGACCCGTCCCCCGATACGATAAAAAATAAGTTGCTGTTTTTATCCAAAGTACAGTAGTTTGGGTAGAACTGTTGTTCCAGAATTCTCACATGAACAGGGTGTTACAGGAACAAATGGATCGGATTATGTAGCATTAATTTGACCGATATTAGAAATATAAATGGAAGCTTCTGGTGGGTCTTCCCCTTCAACGTACTGTTTGTATATATAATTGTGAAGCACACGTGAGTAAATGGCTTCTTTTCTCGGAATAGCCAAATCGGTAAGGGCGCTAGTTGACCTCTTTAGGGAGGTTTTGAGTTTGAACCCTAACATGTTCACAAAATTGATACTTGTCGCTACCTAACCTGGCACGTGGCATTAATTAGGTACGGTCAGGACTGGTTTGCCAACTATCTACAATATGTTACTGAGTAACATGAGGGCACATAGACTGTTAGTGGATTTCAATAGTTGATAACCAGACGGTATGGCTGAATGAGTTAGACTTAGAGCGTCCATCTCCCGTGCTGGTAGGTCGTGGGTTCGAACGGCGGTCGAGTCAAACCAATGACATAAAAATAGATACTTGTTGCTTCCTAGCCAGGCGCTCGGCATTATTAGGACAGGGCAAGGACTGGTGTGCTCAGTGTCAGGATAATGTGACTGACTGGGATACCAGGTCATGGTGCCAGAGGCCTGTTTTCCAGTGGGACAGCACTATAAAGTCGCCGTGAGTGCGCACTGTCACACGTCAGTACCCGTCCTGATATAACCTTAGATGTTGCTAGGATGCAAAAACAACAACAAACAAAATCAATAGTTGATTTCTGGTTCGAAATGACCACCAGGGTACAGTGTCCTTCATATGTGTTCCTATTCACTTGTAGGCCGTACCAACATCCAAATGTGTTATGACCCTAATGTGTTATTTCAATAGTATCGAACCACTATCTAAATCTACTTCGTATACGGACACACCTACAGCCTACTTAACGCCATCTTTGAATAGTTCTTACCTCTGAGCGAGCCTAACTTGTGTTACTCCATTCCTGCTGTATAATCTATGTGGGCTCCCTCAGGTGATGCCATAATGGACTATTGTCTGTGTAATGCCACACCTAACTATTGTTTTTGATCAGCTCTTGAGCTGACCTATATACTATGTTAATATATAAGGGTAGTTTGCACATCAGCCACTAGGTGGTGCCTGTAATATGTTGTGATGCTTTTTTAATGAACTTGATCAGAGCTATCTGCTATACTGTGATTTGTCTCCTGCTAGACGTTAATATATAAGGGTAGTTTGCATATCAACCACTAGGTAGTGCCTGTAATATGTTGTGATGGTTTTTTTTAATGACCTTGATCTCCTGCTAGACGTTTATATATAAGGGTATGTTTAATTCGCACATCTGCCACTAGGTGGTGTCTATAATAATGTATTGTGATGTCTGGTGTTTTTTAATTGGCTTGATCAGCTATAATAAGGATCGTCCTGATATGAGCTTAAATATTGCCAGGACATAAAACAAAATGAAATGAAAAACTAGATCAGCTATAGGGTGTATACTGTGCCACAATTTGTACCTCGCCACATGATAATATATGGGTACCTTTAGTTCGCACATTGGTCACAGGTGATGCCTATAATGTATGTCTGGTGTTTTAAATTCGTTAGATCAACTATACGGCGACATGTATACTAATATGTCATATGCGATAATATATTTGGGGGAGGGGGAGTTAGATAGCACATCGCGGTGTGGCTGGTTGCTGGTGGCGTGTGTATATAATGTATGTCTGGTGTTTTTAATAGCTTAGATCAACTATAAGGCGACATTTACAGTTAGTTAGCACATCGAGGTATGGCTGGTTGCTGGTGGCGTGTGTATATAATGTATATCTGGGCCTGTATGCCTAGGCCACATGTATACTAATATACCATAGGTTGTGCCCTGAAACACGATAATATGATGGGGTGGGTGGGTCGGGGGCGGTTAGTTATCACATCGACCACTAGGGGGCCCCAGGGCGAGGTATGGCTGGTTGCTGGTGGCGTGTGTATATAGTGTATATCAGGTGTTTTAAATGGGCTTGATGAACTATAAGGCCGCATGTATACTACTATGCCATAGGTTATGCCCTGAAAAACGAAAATATAAATATGGGGCGGGGGGGGGTCTGAGGCGGTTACTTATCATGTCTACTACTAGGGGGCCCCAGGGCGAGATGTGGAGTGTTCAATACTATAATGAGCACATCTAATTTTTGTGTATCTTGCGCTGTACACAGAATTGTACAAATATCGGTAATTTTTATCCGGCGAATTGCGGAATGGCATGGTAATAACGCACTAATTACCAGCGCCAACAGGCAATTCATTAAGAAATCTCTTTTCATGGAAACCTATTCTCGCAGTAATGCCACACAAAGACCCTATAATACTAAGACGAATCACTCAGCCTGTACTGTGTAATCAAAATGATCAAACCCACCACTTGGTGCGCTGGCTGTTCTCTTGGTTAAACAGTTGCTATATTATATGTATGAATGTATATACGAATGTGAAGGATGTGTGATGATGATGATGCTGATGATGATGTGTATTTGTTCATAGCAATTTCATATTGATGTGTATTCATACTTACCTATCTCATGTATAATCTAATTGTATGTGTTTCCATGTGAAACACCAACCAGCAGCCGGGCTGATCAAACCCACCACAAGGTGGCACTGCGAAATTTACATTACCATGGGAGAGATAGGGAGTGAGCCGTCTTAGTATTATAGGGTCTTTGTGCCACATAAATAACAAAAAATTAAATTGTCGGGTGGGAGGTTTTTTATTTTGTATGTAGAATGGCAATGTACAGGAAGAAGAAAACTAACCATGGTATCCATGGTCAGTAGGCGTTATGAAGAAAGTAGAGAATACCCATTTTATTTGAAGATTTGTTTTGACAAATGAAAGTATTTGGAGTTCTTTGGCATTTCTCAGGTCGGGCGTGTACGCTAAGCAAGTTAGTTTTTTTATGTGGCCATACTAATCGAGGCTTTGCATGCCATGCCCCTATTGGTGACCAATGTCTCCACCTAGCGGATACGACAGTCACACAAAGCCCGTCGTACTGCTGGAGGGTCAGTGGGTACAGCGGTAGAGCAAACCCACTTAAATCCAAGATCATTTGGCGAGATAGTTGTCAATTATTCAAGTGCCATTGTAAAGATCGGATCCTAAGCGACAAGAAATAAAATGATGAGGTGTTGATCAATATAGCCTCATAGGTAAAACGTTGATTTGTTATTCAATATAGCCTCGTAGGTAAAACGATGATTTGTTATTCAATATAGCCTTGTAGGTAAAACGATGATTTGTTATTCAATATAGCCTCGTAGGTAAAATGATTTGTTATTCAATATAGCCTCGTAGGTAAAATGATTTGTTAGTCAATATAGCCTCGTAGGTAAAACGATGATTTGTTAGTCGATCGAGCCGGTGTTTCTAGTCGTGTATAAATAAATGCAGTTGTCTAAATCTAAAACAAGGTCAGTTAGAATACAGAGGGGGATATACAAAGTAGGTCACTTAGAATGCAGCGACCCTAATACCAATTACGAAAAGTGGAAAATACATAGCAACCAAATTGATCAAATATTGGAGGAATGCTAACCCTGATGTTAACGATAAGGGCTCACCCTCCACCCCGCCCCCCACCCCCCGCAAATGGTTATCGTCCCCGCTCTTCCCTGAAAAATCGCTCGTCCCAGATTATAAAATGTTAGAAATACGTCGGGCTAGCAACAATTCAACCTTCGTAGGCACACAATCTGTGCAACATAATTACGTAACACATCTATCTCATACGCCAGACATTATATGTAACTATAATATGGACACCGTAACACGATGTGCATGCACTGAAATTGTCAAAAATATTGGGCGGGGGGGGGGGGGAATAAATATTTAAAATAAACTGACCGACCCTGATTTGTGCACGATGAGCAACTTTTTGTTTTTATTTGGGCTAAGATTACTGCTTTTCAAAATGTAAACTACCTGTCAAAATTCCGTGACTGCAGGAAATGTGGACAAAACTGGGGACATATCATGCGATATTTGCACATGACCTGGCTCTAATAAATGTGATTAAATTAAATGACTTCATGGCTGGCCTGTTTTCTGCCGTCTCCTGTTTACCTAGTAGATGGATTTGACCAAGTGTGAGTGGGTAGCTGAACTTGGATGTCTGCTGTGTGCCACAAGATTGGGCTTCAATGTTGGTGAAATGCTTTACGTGAAGCTGTCCTCTCCTCACCGGTGTCGCAGTTTGAGCGCCCTGCCAGTTTCAGCTGACTGCATACACTCAAACTCAAGGCATTGTCAATGGCCGTGAGCAATCTTCATACAGAAAATACAGAAGAAGTGAAATATCTCTAAAACCAGACCCTATTAACAAATCGCTTAGTAGACATATAGAAAACATCTTTACCAAAAAGATTATATTAAATTTATACGGTTAGGGTTCTTGATTTCTATTTATTTTGAATAAAACTAATGTTTTGCACTGCGCGTACCGTCAAACTCAAGGCATTGTCAATGGTCGTGAGCAATGTTCATACAGAAAATACAGAAGTCAAATATCTCTCAAATTACACGATCTAGAAACAAATCGTTTGGTACACATATAGAAAACATCTTTACCAAAAACATTATATTAAATTTATAAGGTTAGTCATGATGCTGTTCGATTTTGACGCATGTGCAGAAGCGATGTGTCCCTCACAAACTGGTGTCCCTGGGAAACCGCAACACCGGCCGGCATACGGGAGTGTGTGGGTGTGGGTGGAAAGATGTTTAAAGCTGCATCGTCCGATGAAAGTATCATTTTTTAAGCCAACACATTGACCTAGATTTGATCCTACATGTTTAAGCTGTGACACTTGCTGAGATTTGATCGGATATTGAATTCTTTGCTAACTTTCAGCACTTCCGGTTGGCGCTAAACGATTCCAGTCCGTCATCTCAGTCTAAGGCTGAAAGTGAGTTTCAATCAGATCACTATCTATCAGAAGCACTGTCTATTACTATAATTGTCTATCAGTGTTATAAAATGATCATGCAGTTTATTGTACCTGGCTATACTCGCCATTAATCAGGTAACAGGCATTTTGCTGTTTCAGCCATTTGTAATCTGCAATTTTCTTCATCCTATGCTATTCAGTATTCTACATATTTGATCTTTTCCCTAGCTATTACTTAAATACCACAAAATTCCTGGAATATTTGGAACATTCACCCCTGTCCCTGTTCTGAATGGGGTTTGATTTCCCATTGTCGTGGAATCCTGGGAGGAAAAGCTGGAGGGTAGATTCCATCCAATCCTCTCCTAGCAGTCTTTACACTGTCTTTACACGACCAATATTTTGCTAACTATACTTAGATTCTCATTGTTTTGATCGTAATCTCTCCCACCTCGCCATCAATTTCCGCTATTTTCTTCATCCCTCAATTAATCAGGGTCCGTATGGGTCCTGGAGTCTTGAAACGTCTTGAACCTCATTTGACCCATTTCAACGCCTTGAATTAACCCAATAAACTGACCCCACTGAATGACTGATCTAAATTAATTTGAAATCGCCAGTTTTCCCCCCTGAAATCCAAATGAAAATAGCATTGAAATAGCTTTGAATTCCATATCTTCACATGTGTATGGACCCTGATTGATCTGTCTGGCTTCGTAAATTAAATGGAAATTGCATATTCTAACGTGGAAGTGTTTGTCTCCGCAGTTCGTTTCCACATCGGGCATCTGTTTGAACAGCAGGTAAGTGCTCATCTCATTCCCATTCTAATCCATGTCACGGTTGTCAATCCTTACGGTTTCGCTGTAAGGTGTACAATATTTTATATCCCATCACCTCGCCGTAAGGTGTACAATATTTGATGTCCCATCATCACCTCGCTGAAAGGTGTACAATATTTGATGTCCCATCATCACCACGCCGAAAGGTGTACAATATTTTATGTCCCATCATCACCTCGCCAAAAGGTGTACAATATTTGATTTCCCATCATCACCTCGCCGTAAAGTGTACAATATTTGATGTCCCATCACCTCGCCGTAAAGTGTACAATATTTGATGTCCCATCATCACCTCGCCGTAAGGTGTACAATATTTGATGTCCCATCATCACCTCGCCGAAAGGTGTACAATATTTGATGTTCCATCATCACCTCGCCGAAAGGTGTACAATATTTTATGTTCCATCATCACCTCGCCGTAAAGTGTACAATATCTGATGTCCCATCACCTCGCTGTAAAGGTGTACAATATTTTATGTCCCATCATCACCTCGCCGTAAGGTGTACGATATTTTATGTCCCATCACCTCACCTTGCCGTAAGGTGTACAATATTGTATGCCCCATCATCACCTTACGCCGTACAATACCATTAATATAGTAATATTATATCAATCTTAAAGATTATTATGGAAACCATGGAAAAGAATGTGTCCAAAATGCGGTTGATAATTTGTCTGGACCCTGTATGTCCGTTGAAGTAAATGACAACAAATTCAAATTTACAATGGAACATTGTCCCTCAATCGGAATTAATAGAATATATATCACGATAAAATTTGACCCTGTGGTTGGATCATTTTCCAGTATAATTATTTTTAGATAATTGAAGGGTTCAGACGCAAAAAAAACAACAAATTCATTTTAATTTTCTGCCAAATAGAATGCATTGTTGTGCTTTCTGATCTATCAATGTCATATGGAGTAAGATATTATATACGGACCGTAGCTTCTTCTGAAAACGAATGGATTTGATTATCGGAACGATGGCGGCTTCAGGTCAATTGTCGTTGTCATGGTTTCATTTGAGCCTCTGAACCTTTCAATTATTTATCTGTAATAACTAAATGTTTCTTGGTAGGTTTATATGTCCCGGTGTAGCAGGAAATCGCAAACCCCCACTTGTGATTTCATCGGAAATCGCAAACCGCCATGCCATTTCCTAGGAAATGACATCCCCCCCCCCCCCCCTGGACATTGCAAACCCCCCATGTTTGGCAGTCTTTACCCTATTGAAAACATCTTTGCGATAGTCCAGTTTGTAATTCCGACCCCACATGCACTGAAAACGGATGTCACCACTGTGGCCATTCTGAAGGCCAGGTAAAGAGGTGTGGCAATGTCCTGGTATTATCACTGTTTTAGGATCGGCGATGTAAACAATGTCGTTAGCAAAATGGCCTTTTTAGTTCCAACTTCAGTCACTGCATACAGTAAATAGAACCATTTTAATATTCCAAATTCTTATTTTTCCATTATTTACAAGTGTATTATTAGTTATATATTACAAAATGCTACAAAGCATGAGGGTTTTGCGATTTCGAGGGAGGGGGGGGTTGTGATTTCCTAGGAAATCGCTAACCCTGGGGTGTGCAATCTCCACGGGTTTGCGATTTCCTGCTACACCGAAAATTATATGTTTATTTCAATTCTTCACAGGGAAAGCATAGGGCCGCCAAGGAAGCTTACGAGGAGCTTCTAGAGATTCCAGATTTACCTGGCGTTATAAAGGCAAACACTCTCCGACAGTTAGGTAAATAATACCGCAGCCACTCATATTCGCATCTGTATAATACTTTTATTGTCAAACTGAAATAGCATGCAGCTTGCTATACAACTGGTAGTTTCATTCATGTATCAAGTCAGTTACAAAATTTATACTTGTCACTTCCTAGCTTGACACTCGGCATTAATAGGATAGGGCGAGGACTGGTTGGTTCAGTGTCAGGATAATGTGGCTGATTGGGATATCAGGTCATGGTACTGGTGGCCTGATTCCCCAGTGAGGCAGCACTATAACGTTGCCATGAGTGCACTGTCACAAGTTGGTACCCGTCCTGATATTACTCCTCAGCAACTAACCAATCTTGCATTTCCAGATGTGATATTTTTAATTTTTTAAAGCAGATTTCCGTTTTTTGCCGCAGCCTGGGGGCATTTTATATATATGTATAAACAGAAATTTGCTGTCGGAATAATAATCTCGGGTTGATTTCTGCTCCTTTTTTTTTTGCCTGAAACCACCATCATTCCTGTTGTCCGGCATGAACTGTGGTTGCAAAGGTTACTAGCTAGGGCATTGGCAGAAGCGACTACCTGGGACATTGAGAGGTTAGTGTCCTGCTCGTCACCTGGCCCACTGCACTAACAAATCGTCGCAACAGTTGAATTTCAATTTAGTGAGGATTCACCATACTTTTGGGTTTCCTGGAACTATGAAGCGTGTGAAACATTTAATTAACCAAATCACCAATGGCTCACGTTTCCTCGCCAACGGAACAATGACGATACCAGGCCTGTTTTGTGAGAGTCATCAACTGTACCGCCAAATGCATTCACATAATGCTCCAATTGAATATACCCAAAATTTTACGTAACTAATGTGCTGTGACGTAGTTTTGTATAATGTGCTGTGTGTTTTTCAAAATGAGTGTCATCAGCCTGGTATTTTGACATACTCAGATATTATATTTTACCACTTTACTATGAATGACTTTTCTATGGCCTCAAATTTTGTAATTGTGAGCTTATGACACATTTGATTGTATGTTTTTACGCCGTGTAAAAGCGATGGTTGAATGAAACTGCACAAAATATAAATTCTCGCTGTGGATATGGCCTTGACACTAGGTAACTGGTGTGACTTGGCACTAACTGGTGTGACTTGACACTGTAACTATTGTGAAGTCTTGACACTAGGTAACTGGTGTGACTTGGCACTAACTCGTGTGACTTGACACTGTGTAACTATTGTGAAGTCTTGACACTAGGTAGCTGGTGTGACTTGACACTGTTTGCGTGACGTTACAGGATGGATGTACCACACCATTGAGGTGTTCGGTGAGACTGCGCAAAGAGAAGACATTGCGGTACAATACCTGCATAAGTCGATAGCAGCAGACCAGTCATCAGGACAAACATGGTATTTCCTCGGCAGGTGAGTGCCTTTCTTTGGGTTTGGTTTCATGCTTTATCTTCCATTCTGTAACTCTCAGGGATGAAAGATCTCCGTGATTTCCCGCATTTCCGCCATTATTAGTATTCACAAAATGTCAATATATGACCTTAGATGTTGCTAGAACATGAAACCCAAACAAGAAAGTTAGGCATGGGTGATAATAGTCATAAGAAGAATAGTTTAAATCTGACTTCCGGCATTTTTCCGCGATTCCCTGACCTTGCTAATCCTATGAGGCGAAATCTGCATTTTCACTGAAATTCACCATTGGTGCCAAGGTCTTGGCTTGATTTCCGTGTTTTTTGTCAGAGACCACTTTCATCCCTGATTGTTCTGGATCTATTGGTGGTATTATTTTGAAAAAAGTTGCGTGATAATTATGAGCTGTGATTACGGGAGGATAGTGAGTGGCTTTTAAAAATCAAAATGTTTGTATGGTTACCTGATGGTGAATATTGTTTTAATCAAATGATACTTGCTGTTGGAAAGTATCAACACTGCCTCTGTCACCTGGGTCATAGTGCTGGTGGCATGATTTCTCAGTGAGGTGGCCTGGTCTCCCAGTGAGGCAGCATTATAAAGTCGCCATGAGTGCACACTGTCAGAAGTCAGTACCCGTCCTGATACTACCTTAGATGTTGCCAGGATGTCACTGACCTGTGTGTATACTAGCATGTGTTTCCTCTTTCCTGACCTCACCCGGTATAATGCGTTACTCCAATTTCCATTAGCTCATTTATGTGGTCAATATCCGTTTATATTAGCTGGTTGCGCTTACCCGGTGTGGCGGTTTCAGATCTCAGTGAGTTTGGAGTATTCACTCGGGGTTCTGCGCATGTGCATATTCGGGCACCCGAGTTGCCAGAAATTCAAGTAGAACGCCGCGAGTGTGCTCAATAAAATATATTTAGCGAATTGAAGAGTTAATCCCTTGAGCACATTTAAGCGTCAAAAAGTTGCTCGGGTCCACGGTTGGATTAATCGAATACGCTGAAATGCCGTTCCATTTTTACGCTTGCGCAGAACCCCGAGGGAAGACTACAAACCCACTGAGATCTGAAACTGCCACACCGGTTCTGTCGTTATCAACTTGTCCGGTTATTATTCCATTCCACTAGGGCTCAAGTTGTCGTGTGTTAGACTGGCTAGGATGACCGAGCATTTGCTGGCTTCCCGTCTGGGCGGTCATGGGTTTGCGTCAAACTGATGACGTACAAGATTGATACTTGTCAGCACCTAGCCTGCTCCACGACAGTAATAGAATGAAGCCTGGGTTGGTTTTCTCGGAATCAGGATAATGTGACTAGGTGAAATGTCCCAGTGGGACTTTCGTGCATCAATGTGATATGTTGCTAAGATGCCAAACCCCCATAACACAAAAACTAAGATGGCTTTTCTTTTTAACCATCGATATAAATTCTTAACCAGGACCCCCTACCAGTTTTAGTTTGTACATCATGCGACACTCGATTGATGAAAGCGAAACCAGCCGAACCCACTTCATATGTCTAAAACAGAACTGTTCAGTAACACGTATGAACATCCTTGTTACAGATGCTTCTCGGCTATTGGGAAGGTACATGATGCGTTTGTCTCCTACCGACATTCGATTGACAAGAGCGAAGCCAGTGCAGACACCTGGTGCTCAATAGGGTGCGTAGACCTTCCACTTACTATGTGTATGCGTATATTCCTGCAAATGTGTTACGCTAGCCGCACACAGTAGATGGCTGCCCGCGGCGCAGCCTGGTGGCTACAGTACCACCACTGCAAAGGTGACGGAGGAGTCAGTATTGCTAACAGGTTCCATTTATTATTGAGTATTCCCTGCTTAACAAGTGCATCAGTATCTAAGTTAGATATGTAGAATCAAATTTAAATAATTGTTTTGGTTTTGAAAATTTGATGCTCCATCGGACTATGCAGCTTTAAGGTAGGTTTGTGAATTGGTGAATGAAAATAAATAATGGTGTGACTTAAATTGTGATGTGTGTGGACATCACACCTGTTTACCCATGCGATTTCTGCGTTTTACTTGCATTGGTGTTTGCTGTTTTGAAAACGTAACTAATTGAGCCTAATATTTGTTTACACAAACTAATCTATGTAGTAAGCAGCTGAATTCTGGGTCTGTCTCATACACTAGATAGGGCAAGGACTGGGTATCACTCCCAGTGGAGCAGCACTATGAAGTCGGCATGAGTGCACAGTCACAAGTCAGTACCCCTATATGAGCTTAGATGTTGCTAGGATGTAAAACCCAATCAAACAATCTAGTGCCGAGTCATGACCTCAGTGCATCATTAGATAGGTTGGTACCACATGATGAATTAGTCCATTAATACAAAGCATTGCTGTGGTCACCTACGTACATAACCAAGGACTCTTCCCGTTACTAGCTTCATTTCACAACACCTCAGTTGCTATCCGGCTATGCCGCTACTTCCAGCCAATTATATCTGATTAGTTTCTGTGTGCATCTTTCAGGGTTCTCTACCAGCAGCAGAACCAGCCTATGGACGCATTGCAGGCGTACATTTGTGCTGTGCAGTTAGACAAATCGCACACCGCAGCCTGGACAGATCTGGGCATCCTCTACGAGTCGTGCAGCCAGCCGAAGGACTCACTCACCTGCTACCTGAAGGCGACAAAGAACGCCAAGAAGCCTGCGCTCGTCAACCCCAACATCGCTGCGCGCGTCAAGCTCCTGGAGCAGCAGCTGAGCACCATCTCCGCAGCGGCGCTAGCAGCCAAGGCGCGCACCTTGCCTAGCATCGAAGAGGCGTTCAGCCTCCCCATCCCCGCAGAACTGACGTCCAGACAAGGCGTGGCCAACCCACAGCAACAAGTGAGTGGCACCTTCTTCGCATTGGGGGACATTATGGACCAATGCCGAAATATGTTGCATAGTCTGGTGGCTTTCAATGTACTTTAGTTTGGACTAAGTTTGTTTTAAAATGACAGGTATGAAAGAAAGATCTCCACGATTTCTGCGATTTCATGTATTTACCAATTAACAAAATGCCAAGGAATAGTATGCACATGACAACAGTTGATTAGTTTGAATCTCGTTTTTAAATTACCTTAGATCTTGCTAGAGCATGAAACCCAAACAAGAGTTATGTATGGACGATAGTCACAATAATAACAGTTCGAACTTGGCTTCCGGCATTTTCCTGCGATTCGCTGACAGATATGTAGTGAAATTCACCATCGGCGTTTCCGCGTTTTTCTCGGAGACCACTTCACACTTTCATCCCTGAAGACATTTGAAGTGTAAACATACCAAATTAATTTTGGCATGCATGGCGTAGGCTTCAGCAGTAAAAAAGTTGTTAAATGGGGACCTTTCAGTTTGCACGAGTCTCTCGTCAGATGGCGCACCATGTCGGTCTCTGTAATGCTGTGGTTGGATTGAAGTAGTTCCTTCTACTCTCAAGTGTCTTTAAATAACACCCCCACCACACACCTAAACCCTCACCACACCTACAACCCCCACCACACACCTACACCCCCACCAGACCTACACCACCACACACTCCTATACCCTCACCACACACACCTACACCTCAACCACACACACCTACACCCTCACCACACACCTACACCTCAACCACACACACCTACACACCCACCACACCTACACACCCACCACACCTACACACCCACCACATCCCTTCACACCTACACCCCCACCACACACCTACACCTCAACCACACACCTACACACCCACCACACACCTACACACCCACCACATCCCTACACCCTTCTATCCAACCATGCTGGCTGACTTGGACCTGGAACAGGTGCTGCCACCAAGTGTATAGCGAGAGAAATAGCTCATGAAAGGTGCCCATTGAGTTACTATTGCGTTCCATGTAGCACCAAATATAGTAAGGTAGATATACATATTGCAATCTACATAAGTGTTTCGTGTAGGCTCATTGCATTAGGCAGCCTAGGTTAGTGTAATGGTTAGCATGCTACCCCCGCAATGGCCCCGGGATGCACCATAGCTGTGGTGACCCTTGTCGATAGGTGGCCCTTGCTTATCTGTCCCCACAGGCAACTGTGCTCCAAGCCGCTCTAGCTGCGTCACCCAGAACCTTCCAGAAAAGCAACCACTAGAGCAATCTGACCGCTTAGGATAATAGTTGGGTAAAGGCAAACCTTTATAGACCCTGTTCAATGTTTACAAATATTGTTTATGCGCACGCAGCTTGACTGCAGAACAAATGCACACTGCCATTGAGTTTGCCGGTATGCGCAGTGCAAAATGTCTATTTTATTCAAAATTAATAGAAATGCAGAATCCTAACCTTATGAATTTAATATAATCTGTTTGTTTCAAGCAGTTTGTTTCTAGATGGTGTGGTTTTATATGTGGTCTCTATGAAGATTGCTCATATCCATTGGATTTGCCATTGGATTTGCAGTGTGACAGTGTGTCGTCCTGCAGCCAAACAGCGCATGCACTGACCTAAATACCTATGCTGAAATCATATGAAATAGGTGTACACATAACTGTGGTGACCCTTGTCAAGAGGTGGCAGCACGCCAGCTACCCCCCAATGGGAGTTTACAGGTCACTACTATTGTGACCATCATGAGCCTGTGTTGACCCTTGTCGACATATCGATAGGTGGCAGCACGCTAGCTACCCCCAATGGGAGTTTACAGGTCACTACTATTGTGACCGTCATGAGCCTGTGGTGACTCTTGTCGACATATCGATAGGTGGCAGCACGCTAGCGGTGGGCTCGCAGCTACCCCCAATGGGAGTTTACAGGTCACTACTATTGTGACCGTCATGAGCCTGTGGTGACCCTTGTCGACATATCGATAGGTGGCAGCATGCTAGCAGTGGGCTCGCAGCTATTCCCATCCCAATTGGAGTTTCCAGGTCACTACTATTCTGACCGAGGCAGATAAAACCAGGGATCAACCTGCGATTTGAAGCAACTTGGCATGACTTATTTTCTCCACGGGCGAAGTAGATTGTGGTCCATCACTCTAGGATGGGTCCTGGACAGTGTCCGTACGGGCCATGAAAGTTTTCGTTTGCCCCATTTCAAGGCTTTGTAAACCCTTGAATTTAATCTATTTTGGGTTAATAGTTTTGAGAAGCCTTGAATTCCTCACTGAAATTAGTCCGAAATCGGCATTCGCCATTGTTTTTTCCTGAAATCCAAGTGAAAATATTCTTGAATTCCTATCAAAAATATCCTTGAAAAACCTTTAAATAACCTTGAATTCCATCTTCACATGTGTACGGACACTGCAAGGAAAATGTGCAATGAAGAACACTAATTGTCTTTAATTCAAATTTCAACAAATATAATCGTACAAAATTTACCTACACCAACTAGAATATGCAACACCCAACAAAAAATGGGGAAGGGTTTCTCAAAATGTTGTTTTTGCTAAACTTTTTCTCCGTCTCTCCAACCAGTCGCGACCCAACATGCTGGGTGGTCAGCAAGCTCCTCAGCTTGTGCAGCCGCCGCTGCCGCCTCAGACGCAAACACAGACTCCGCAGCAGCGGTACGTGCTGCACCAGCCCCCGGGCGTCCATGGGGGTCCCTTCGGGCACCACTCGCACCACCTAGCCAGCCAGCACCAGGTAACCCGTCCCCTCCTCCGTCTGTTATTAACCCAATTTGATCAATTAGTAATAAAAGCGCTTTTATCTAGAATTTTATTTACCTTGACCACAAATTATATGAATGAGCTTTTTAAATTCATGAGTATTTGTTGTCAGGTAATTGATTGTATGCTTTTGGATTTATATTTAAAAGCGATGGTTGAATGAAAAACAAACAATTCTCGCTGTGAATGCTGCTGACATGGCGTAAAGAAACGAATCAATCAATCCATCTGTTGAGCCAGGGTTCACACAGATCACCGTAGACCCTCGAAAGGGTACCCGAAAATCCTTGAATATCGCCTGTTTTCACATAGAGCTTGTAATGCCGCTATTGTAGGGAAAATTTAGTTAAATTATTTTAACCATATTTTGCGGGAGAAAACATTGAACAATTTGCATCTTCTGGTACATTCCAGGAAAATTTCATTTTCAAATGTTTGTATGAACCCGGGTTGAGCCCAAGTCCAATATCCTCAGTCTCCACGCAATTTAAATTTAAAATCAAAATCGCACTCTAATGTAGAGCTTCGGGGTTGTCAAGGTATTATGGCGAAATTAAACTTTATTCCTTCGTTAATGAATAGTCATTGAATATAGGCATTCTTTTACAATTGGTGAATAAAACTGATGGAAACTTCGGCCGACCATTTATTGGAACTGTCTGATTTTTACATTATTTTTGCATCGATTTGGGATTATGATAATTTGGGTGGGTTGAAGCCATTATTTGAGGTTCATTTGAAGTCATTCTGCATGGGCATACATTTTTATGGATATAACCTTGGCTGCAGTCGATGACATAATTAATTAATTATATAAAGTCATGCATCCAAAGTCTTCTCCCCTCTGGCTCATCTACTATTCTTATTCGTATTCTTATGGGACTAGTACTATTCAGCATTATTGTTATTGTTATTATTATTATTATTATTATTACTATTATTATTATTATTATGCACTGCTGTAGTGCTACAAGCTGAATATACACAAATATCCTACCTTTCAAGCGCGGTACTCAAATAGAACACGTGCTAATAAGTAATAGCACCCTTCATTTATACATATGCTCATCCTGTGTTCATGATGGGTTCCTGAGTTTAATTATGCTTCGTGTGCACATGGATGGTTCCGGCACAAAAACCAGGCTGAATTGAAACCATGACTACCACGGTTGAGCTGAAGCAGCCATCATTCCGATAATCAAATCCGTTTTTCACAAAAACTGCCAGATCCCCTATATAATGTCCTACTCAATATAAAATCAACTGTAAAGCGCAACAGTAAATACCATCTTACAGAAACCAACTAAAATGAATTTGTCAGTGTTTGCGCCTGAACCGCTCAGTCGCGTATCCTCATGTCACTTCCGTTGGCTTTGTCGTGTGCAGGAGCTGGGCGCTCGTGGCGAGCAGTTCGGGGCAGGCGGGATGAACACTGCTGCAGGCTCCATTGGGGCGCCGCTCGGTGAGCCCGGCTTCGGTGTGGATGACCAGTCCGGCAACCAGGCCAAGCGACGGAAGCTGCAGGGGGTCCACAAGAGGGTGAGTATGCTCCACAATATTGTTTCCCGTTAACAAATTAAATACAGGTCTTTTTCAATTTAGCTAAATCGATATGGTCATTTAAAGTTGCATAATCCAATAACTTTTCATTTTTCTGAGATAAATATATTAGATTGATCATTATAATGTACTTTATTTTAAATGGGATATAGTATAAACATGTCAAAATAATTTTGGTAAGCACATCACGGGCAGTAACAGCTTCTATTAAATTGACTGAGTGCATCAGTTAGATATGTAGAATAAAATCTGTTTTGGTTTTGAAAAGATGTTTGAGATGGAGAGGATGTTTAATTTTTTATATTTTTTATTGTCCCCAGTCTGAAGAGCTGACGAATCCAGACGCTACCCAGACGCCGCCCTTCTACTTAAACCAACAACAGATGCAGATGCTGCAGTTCCTTCAACAGAATCAGGTAGGCCATGCCTCATTGGCGGGATGGCCGAATAAGTTCAAATTTATGCTTCCCAGCCAGGCGCTCGGCATTATTAGGATAGGGTGAAGACTGGTTGGCTCAGTGTCAGGATAATGTGACTGAGTGGGATATCAGGTCATCGTGCTGGTGGCCTGGTCTTCCAGTGGGGCAGCACTGTAAAATCACCATCAGTGTGCACTGTCCCAAGTCTCTATCCGCCCGGATATGCCAAATCAACCAAACCAACCCGACTCATTGGAGGTGGTAGTTCGAGTGCGATAAATGGCTGTTTAAAACCAGGGATTTAATTTGTCCATTTATCGTCCTGTTTCTGAGTATTTAATAATGAAATTAGTGATTCTTGTGATTCGTGTAAATCGGCTGACAGAATGTGGTGTTATATAGGGAGGTAAGCGCTTTACTCGCGCCGGGGAAGCCAGGTGTTTTGCTTGTAATAATGGCTGCCAATACTGGCTTGCTCAAGGCTGCAGTATTGTTCAGTTGTTAAATTGTTCAGCTGCTAATACTGGCTGCTAATACTGGCTGCTAACACTGGCTGCTAATTGACCAATTTCATATGACGTCAGCACTTGTATTTAGGTCAGTGCGTGCGCTGCTTGGCTGCAGGACAACATCCGGTCACACTGCAAACTCAATGCCTATGAGCAATCTTCATAGAGAAAAGGTGAAATATCTCTAAAACCACACCACCCGGCCACAAACCAATTCGATTAAATAAAGAAAACGCATTCAAAAAAGAGATTATATTAAATTTATATGGTTAGGGTTCTGCATTTCTATTAATTTTGCACCACGCGTATTGGCAAACTCACTGCATTGTCAATGGCCGTGAGCAATCTTCATATAGTAAAAGTTAAATATCTCTAAAACCACACCACCTAGAAACAAGCTGATTGGAATACACATAGAAAACATGTTTACCAAAAAGATTATATTAAATTGATACGGTTAGGGTTCTGGATTTCTATTAATTTGGAATAAAACTAATGTTTTGCACTGCGCGTACCGTCAAACTCAAGCCGAGTAAAGTAAACAAATCGCGGCCGCCGCCGAATCGGCGGCTATATATTAGGCCCAAATCTATTCAATGCTATCATATTTAACAGAATTACATACGCAATAAGTGAAATTTAATCAAATTAACCCTAAAATTGAACCGTTATTAACGCTGCCGCCGCATTGGCGGCATTATTCATATTGTCGAATCGGCGAATGTAAACAAATCGTCGCCGCATCGACATCGCTATCCATACTGTCGAACATCAACAATTCACCGCCGCCGCATCGGCTGCAATATATTAGGCCCAAATACATTAAATGCTATCATATTTAGCAGAATAACATAATCAAAAAGTGAAATTTTGGACTTAGATTGCTTAGTTGCCATGATTACGGTGGATCGGATGGGTAGTGTGAGCGCTCATACACATACGGTTTGGTGTAGTTTGTAAACATTGAAACCGAAAGTAGCCTCGCGTAGGGCTGTGTACGGCGTGAGCAATCTTCTTACAGAAAAAGTGAAATATCTCTAAAACCACACCACCTAGAAACAAACTGTTTGGAACACAAAGAGACAACATATTGAAAGAACCGATTATAGTAAATTAATACATTAAGTGTTCTTTATTTCTATAAATTGTGTAAAGAATTGAAGCTTTCACTGTGCATATCGGCAAACTCAATGGCTGTGCGCATTGGTCTTGCACTGAAATAGGTCTATACTGGCTGCTAATACTGGCTGGTAACACTGGCTGTTGACACTGGCTGCTAACACTGGCTGCTAACACTGGCTGCTAATACTGGCTGCTAATACTGGCTTGCTCAGTTGTTAAATACTTATGCTACTTGGCTCTCCTTGCAAACCTTGATTTGATTCTTACTCACCAAATCTCACCTTTTTTGGTGATGGCCGATCACATCCCTACATAAGAAAACTTGCCATCAATTCATAAAATTAAAGCAATCAGTCGTGCGATGGTTTTATTTATTGTACAAAATGGCTAATATCAAAGACAAGGATGTATAACAAGACGCGCCACTCGGCGCTTTCCCGTGAAATACCGAAGCAGTGCTGCCACTCAATGGCAATGAAGGCAATTAGATAGATCCACTAACCCACCCTGACTGCTGTACCATCGAAGACAATATACAACACTTATATACGTTATAATGATGAAAACTATTATTTATGGTGTATTGAAAAGAAATTTCAACTGAATCGTTGAAGAAATACAACTAGGATGCGAGACGAGTGGGAGATATGTGCTGTGTAAATGTAACCTTTTAATTTACATTTAATGCGCACCTTGTTTGCCAAGGGATGGCATGGCACCACTGCATGATTTCAGGAATTCCTATATGAAAGTGGCCCTTTTGTTGTACGACGTCTTTGCTAATATACATTTATTTATTTTGCAGGGAAACCACTTAACACAACAGCAGCAACAGTTGTTGCACCAACTCCAGCAGCAGTACTACATGCAACAGAGCCACCAGCAGCAGCAACAACAGCAGCAACAACAACAGCAACAACAGCAGCAACAGCAGCAGCAGTTGCACCCCTCGCAGGTACACCAGCGCCACCCCCTGGGTGGCCCGCTGCACCACCGACTGCCACTCCCTCACGTGAGCTACTAACAGTAACACACTAATCCTCGACATCAAATTCCGCTTCTTTCAGCATGCGTCTGAAATAAACCACAAGTCATGCAGTCTTTCCCCCTACAGATGCTTGATAGCAAATCCACCCGTCTTATTCTTTTTCTTCTTTCTTGTTGTCGTTCTCGTTCTCTTCCTCGTTTTTGTTCTCGTTCTCGTTATCTTTCTCGTTCTAGTTCTTTTTCTTCTCTTCATTCTTTTTCTTCTCATATCTTTCTTCTCTTTATTTTCTCTTCTCTATATTCTCTTTCTTCGCTTTCTTCTCTTAGCTTTCTTCTTTTTTCTTATCTTGTCTTTCTTCTGCTGTTTCTCTTTTCTTCTGGTTCTTCTTTTCTTCTTTCGTTTCTTCTCTTCTATGGATTGAAAAGCAGCATTAATGGTATCCTTTCATTAATGACGATAGTACGGTCTTTTATAGTGTCTTTCCCCCACGCCCTCTGATCCTTATTACGTTTTTTTTTTTGTTTCACCATTTTTTCGGTTAATAATAAATACTATT
Organism: Branchipolynoe longqiensis; assembly: GCA_030323885.1. Lineage (NCBI taxonomy): Eukaryota > Metazoa > Annelida > Polychaeta > Phyllodocida > Polynoidae > Branchipolynoe > Branchipolynoe longqiensis. The sequence continues at coordinate 74,299,332 of CM059197.1, read as the reverse complement.
ATTATGTACTGCATAACGTTATTGATTTTTCTTTTTTAACGCATTTTTCTTTTTAACCCATTACCTATATCTTCTGACGTAAATTTTACCATCTTTTGACACAGATTTCTAAGAAAAACAGCGACTGAATAAATCATATTCACCTCTTACTGTGAAACTGGTGTAAATTTATCATTTAAAACAAAAAATTAACAGGTCAACTGCTCACTAAGCTGAGCATATGTGTTGTTAACACCGTTTGGTCCCCATCTCCATGGTTGAAATTGTTTATTCATGGCGATCAACTATTTGTACTACTGATACTTGTACTTAATCGTTGGGGGCCTTCTCCTACAAACCGAGAGCGCACGCAGTGACAGAATAGGTAGAGAGCAGGCGTCCCATGCGGGAGATCGGGTGTTCGATTTCCCATCAGTTCAAACTAATGACTTATAAAATTGATACTTGTCGCTTCCCATCTTGGCACTCTGCATTAATAGTGTCGAGGGTGATATGAAAATGGGAAATATTGCGCCTAGAGCTGGACTTGCACCCCTGGAATTGTAAGTCTTTTAATGCTTACAATTAGATACATACATACATACATACATACATACATACATACATACATACATACATACATACATACATACATACATACATACATACATACGTACGTACGTACATACGTACATACGTACATACGTACATACATACATACGTACATACGTACATACATACATACATACATACATACATACATACATACATACATACATACATACATACATACATACATACATACATACATACATACATACATACATACATACATACATACATACATACATACATACATGTAATTCACTTACACTACATATACATACACAGGGTAGGTTCAACAACTATACAGGACGTAGCTTGTACAGGTTCATGGTCACGGCAACCAGTGCCATGGGGCTTATGAAAACGGGAAATATTGCGCCCAGAGCGGGACTCTAACCCACATCTCTTTGCATTCCGGGCCATTGTGCTAACCATTACACCACCTAGGCTCCCTGATATCACCATACTACCCATGCCTACCTGTCTATGTGGCTCCTTGCCTGAGAGGTCAGTGCACACCACTAAAATAGGTTATGGCAAGGACTGGGTAGTGCGATATCAGGTCATGGTGCTGGCAGCCAGATTTTCTAGTGGGGCAGCACTATAAAGTCGCCATGACTGCGCACTGTCACATCTCGGTACCCATCCTGATATGACCTTAGATGTTGCCAGGACATAACATTCCAACAACTAACCTACAAAGCGTAACCATAAAGTAACCGACCTGGGTGCTACAATCCTATCCATTCACCTGGTTCTGTGGGTACATTAACAAATTATTTGTTTCTAGTTTCTACTACTTTATCGATAATCATTTGCTAAGTTGCACCTTACTCCTAGTTTATTTTCAGACTAACCCCACTACATTCCTTTTGTGTTACGTTTCATTAAATACAGTTTTGTAGCATTCTTTTCCCTTTCCGATAGTGACTAGTTTGTTCTCAGGCAATGAGTTGTACTGGGATGGCTGAATGTGTTGAGCCTCCCGTTTTGGTAGAATACCTGGGTTTGAACCCTGGCCGAGTCAAGCCTATGACATTGATACTTGTCGCTACCGAATTTGGTATTACTAGGATTGGGCAAGGAGCGGTGGAATGAGGCAGACCAATTGTCCATGATTGAAATTTCCTGTTTAACCTCCAAACAATTGTTAAATGTAGCGATTTATGTATTATCTAACTCGCATGTAAATTACGTACAAGTTTTTGGATGCGAAAAAAATCCCTGCAACATGTTTTCTTCAGAACTTTGAACCATAAGGTGATTAAGATTAGCATCAACCATTGTGTACCTATACTGTATTTGTCAGTACGCATGGAATCTCTCTTAATATGATCTTAGATGTTGCCAGTATCTAAAACAACCAACTCATGGAATCTTGTCGCTTGTTGCAGGGTCACTCACCGAATGTCAGTATCCCAAACAGCCACCCCATCTCTTCACCCTATCCGAGCCCCGGTCATGAGCGGCCGCCACAGTTGCCAAGCTATCCGGGTGTCGTGCCACAACACGTATCCCCTGGCATCCGGGGCCCGCCCGCTTACCGCAGCAGTCAAAGCGATGCAATTCACCAGATGCTCAGTCATGGGTCGAGCATGTCAAGCGGGTACGGTGGGGACCCCGGTGGCGGGGACAATAAGGATCCTCAGCAGGGCATGAGCGATCAGGAGCTGACCGCACTCTTGTCACAAGAGGACGTTGCGTCATCACTGGCGGAGGACCTTCTTGCGCAGTTTGGTAACCAAGGCGATAAGTCAAGCCTGCCTGGCACTTCGCGAAGCACCCATGGCATCGACACAAAAACTGGCTTGCACAGTTCGCTGTCGGTCGATCCGCTGACCGGGATTGAAAAGCCGTCCCCATTCTCGCCAACTGCTGGGTTGTATCACCCGGCCACACATTCCAAGCCAGTGTTGAAACAGGAACCCGCTGACGATTGGAGCAACGAGCTGAAGGTTGAGACTGAGCTGAAGAAGATTGCCACCACCGAACCGCCATCTCCCTCCAACATGTCCATCAACATGAGCGCGTCTCAGATCATTGCGGCTTGTAAGGGCATGGGTAGGTGCACGCCACTTTACATACGTTCAATTGTTCTTTTGTCTATAGTTTAAATCATGCCATTTGTGCTAAAGATTGTCATCTGATATGTGACGTTGATGTCTAGATCGGGTCATCGTACTGGCGGCTTGATTTCCCAGTCGGGCAGGACGTAAAACAAACAACAAACCTACCAACCAACCAGCTTCTTGTGTGATATTAAAGTTGCATAGTGCGATGGGTTTGAGTTTCTAGGTGTCATTTACATTACTTTAATTTGAAGTAACTTTTATTGTAAATGGCAAACTGTGGAAACATGCTAAAATAAATTGTGCATGCCGGTCAAAATATTGAACACCATCTTAGGGCCAACACTAGCAGTGACTATTCTACGCAGCAACAAATGCTTATTAAGTATCCAGTATCTTACCTGGATATGCAGAATCCAAACCTTTTTGGTTTTAGAAAATGTTGTATCGGATTATGCAGCTTAACCGCCACATATCACGTGATATACTCGAACATGTCTATCTTTTGTAGGCAAAAATGGGATATCCAACACGAGTATATTGTCCGAGAAGTGCCCACCCCCAATGCCGCCCGATTCTCCGTACCCACCACTGCCTAAGGACAAGCTGAACCCGCCTACACCAAGTGTATATGTAAGTATTAACTCAACTTGCATATTAGTATTACGTCATGCAGAGTTTGTTTGTTGTTTTACGTCCTAGCAACATTTAAGGTCATCAGGGCAGATACCGACTTGTAACAGTGTGCACTCATTCCGACTTTATAGTGCTGGCGCACTGGGAGACCAGGCTTCCAGCACCATGACCTGATATCCCACTCAGTCACATTATCCTGACACTGAGCTAACCAGTCCTTGCCCTATCCTAATAATGCCGAGCGCTTGGCTAGGAAGCGACAAGTATAAATTTTTAAGTCCTTGTTTTGACTCGACCAGGGTTCGAACCCACAGTCTACCAACACGGGAGACGGAAACTCATTCGGCCATCCAGTCTGGTTCCCATGCAGAAGTGCGAATCAATGACTTACAAAATTGATACTTGTTGCTACCCAGCCTGCGTTTGACAGCAATTACTTTTTTTAAATAAGGCCATCATCATCATCATCATCATCATCAGTGTTTTCTGTGGTTGTTCTTCAGTTGGAGACTAAATTGAGGTCCCCAAAAACAATCCCCGAAACCAATTATACTGCTACCAATCGGATAAAACTGTAACTGACAGACACTACAATAATCAAACCTTTACACTGTGACTATTATTACTACGTATTGCTGTAACATTGGAACCTGCATCTAACTATATGAATAACCTACCTTCATGTAACTCAACTGTATTTGTGTATATTGCCGTGCAAAAATAAAAAATAAAAAAATGTAATGAATGGCCATCAATCAAGCTAAGCGTGTGTTCTGTGGTTGCTCTTCACAGCTGGAGAGCAGAAAAGATGCCTTCTCCATTGAGCTTCAGCAGTACTGCCTGTCCCAGCCTGTCGCCGTCATCCGGGGTCTGGCAGCGGCACTCAAACTCGGTGAGTACTGCATTTGCAGTTTGGGCTATTTTACGTTCCAACCAGTGGTCCACAACTGGTTCATCAAAGGTTGTGGTATGTGCTGTCCTGTCTGTGGGAAAGTTTGATGACAGTTTACGAAAGACCCCTTGCTGCTTATCGGAAAGAGTAGTGGGTTTCCGCCAAAGAAATACGCCCAATAGCTGATGAAAAAAATCAATGTGCTCTAGAAGTGTTGCTAAATTAAACAAGAAAGTAAATGCTTGCAATGGACGTGGTAGAGCGCAAGATTCCCATGTTGGGACTTTGAAAACCCAGCCGAGTCAAACCAATGACTTACATAATTGATACTTGTCGCTATCTAGCCTGGTGCTTGGCATTAATAGGATACCACAACTACTGGTTAGCTCAGTGTCAGGATAATGTGGCTAGGTGGGAAATCGGGTCATGATGCCGGTGGCCTGGTCTCCCAGTTTGGCAGCACTATAAAAGCGCACTCACCGTCGATGTTGCCAAATCGCAACTAACAACAATGTGTACTGTTTGCCATCAAAGGCACCACATTCTCCTACGGTAGCGCCATAGGAGGCTCCGTCTCAAAAACAATGTCAGATGGTTGTGCTATTTACTATTAATGCAGGTGGGTTCGATGCTGTTTGGACGATATCCACCGCTCTAGGCTTTCATAACCGTTTTTTGTAGGAAACATTTTTATCCATCTGAATATCATATTTTTATTTGGAAAATTTGTTGCTTTGATCTAGCCATGCAACTTTAGTATTTGGGTTATTTTTGTGAAACAAAATTGAGGGTGGAGAGTTTAGCCTCAAATTACGCTAATGGAGGATTAGAATCACTTCAGTCTTTCTAATTCCCACTGTCAGATGCGAAATGACACATTTGGTTTCTGCATTACATTGTTATCGATTAAAGATTCCTTTTTTTTCCCGTAGCAAGTCAAATAGTTATTTTTGCCTCTGTATTAAATATACATGTATTTAACCTATCCCAAAATGTTTTTTTAAAATTCTGGTCGTATGATTTTGTGCTGATGAGAAAAGTGGCATATCGACAGCATACATCTACCCCAACTGAACTGTAATCAATAAAATTTTGTTTGAATTTGTATGTGTTGAAATGGTTTCCATGCTTCGTTTGTAATTTAGTTTTTCTCAATTTGTAGATCAAAATCAAAATCTGACATATGCACGACATGTAAACCGTCATATCAACAGATTCTGCTATTATCTGGAATGTTTTCGGCAGTTATTTGGAATGTTTTCACTTTTGGTCTCCCATGTTTTCTGAGAGCGACCCAGAGACAAATATCTTCCATTTTTCTCTCCAGATCTTGGCTTGTTCTCAACTAAAACACTAGTTGAAGCGAACAGTGACCACCCGATTGAGGTGCGGTCCCAGCGCCGGCTTCCCCCTGACGAGAACTTTGACGAGTCCGGCACGCGGTCATGGCGCTGCAACAGCTCGAGGTCTCACACCAACATTGCCAAGTTTGCGCAGTACCAGGCCGCCTCCTTCCAGGAGTCCCTCAAGGTGAGTGACATGTTCAGGAAATCAATCGATTTACTCAGTTTCACCGAATAGTCTTCGCTGATGGGATAGTGTAATAAATTTACTCACCTTACACCGAATAATCTTCACTACTGGGATGGTATAATCAATCGACTAACTTTACACCGAATAGTCTTGACTGCTGGGATGGTATAATCAATCTACTAACTTTATACACTGAATAGTCTTCGCTGCTGGGATGGTATAATTAATTTATTTTACACTGAATAGTCTTCACTGCCGGGATGGTATAATCAATCTACTAACTTTACACCGAATACTCCTCACTACTGGAATGGTATAATCAATTTACTCACCTTACACCGTGTGGGATGGTATAATCAATTTACTCACCTTACACCGAATAGTCTTCACTGCTGGGCTGGTATACTCAATCGACTAACTTTACACCGAATAGTCTTCACTGCTGGGATGGTATAATCAATCTACTAACTCTATACACTGAATAGTCTTCGCTGCTGGGATGGTATAATCAATCTACTAACTTTATACACTGAATAGTTTTCGCTGCTGGGATGGTATAATTAATTAATTTTACACTGAATAGTCTTCGCTGCTGGGATGGTATAATTAATTAATTTTACACTGAATAGTCTTCGCTGCTGGGATGGTATAATCAATTACTAACTTTACACTGAATAGTCTTCGCTGCTGGGAAGGTATAATCAATTTACTCATTTTACACTGAATAGTCTTTGCTGATGAAATGGTATAATTAATTTACTCACTTTTCACCAGAGTCTTCATTGCTGGGGTGATATAAAATCATCAATCAATCCTCGATATTATATACAGGGATGAAAGATCTCCGCGATTCCGCGGATTTCCGTGATTTTTCAATCCCGCAGCGCCATCAGCATATGCTAATATGTGGTGATGATGCCACAGCACTATCAGTGTATACTACTAATATTAATAAATGCTCCAAGCATCGCAGCACTATCAGCATACACTACTAATACATGCTTCAAACGGTGCAGCACTTTCAGCGTATACCAATATATATGAAACCTGACTTCCGGGAATTTTCCGCGATTCCCTGACAATGCTAAACCAATGGAAGAATATCAACATTTCCGCTTTTTTTCCCGGAGAGCACTTTCATCCCTGTATATACCTACCCAATAGCAATATTGAAAGGGCAAAGCTAAATCTTTTTTAAAACATTTTTCATTTCTAGGAAGAACAAGACCGCCAGAAGGGCATCTGGAGGGGCGACAAGGAATCCGACAGTGATTCTAACTCTTCTGCACCCAAGTAAGTGTCCTTTGTGAAGGAAGCAAATTCATAAGATGCAGATGTTCTTTTAACCAGACTGTGTGAGGTTACTGAATCGGTAGAGCGCGGGCCTCACGTGTGGGAGATCGGGAGTTCGCTTCCCGCCTGAGTCAAACCAGACTTATAAAATATATACTTGTCGCTTCCTAACCTGGCACTTAGCGTTATTGGGATAGGGCAAGAACTGGTTTGCTCAGTGTCAGGATAATGTGAATGAGTGGGATATTGGGTCATGATGCTAGCAGCCTGAATTCTCTGGGATTTCTCAGTGCGCACGTCACAAGTCAGTATATGTCCTGATATGATCTTAAATGGAGCCAGGACGTAAAACCCTAACAACCAACCAAATCAGGACTAAACTAGACGAAATATATTATATTGCACCAGTACATCATATTGCTTTCATTTCCAGCCGCAAGCGAAAGTTCAAAATGCTCCGCTTCGGAACAAATGTTGATTTGTCCGATGAGAAGAAGTGGAAGCCACAACTGCAAGAATTGGTCAAGCTGCCAGCGTTCACACGGGTAGGTCATGATTTTCTCTGTTTTTTTGCATTCGGTGGGGGATGCTAGCAGTTCCATTAATTTACCATTACTGCTAGTACTACAATTTGCCATTGCTGTTGTTATTACTGTTACTACAATTGGGTAGTAGTTTTTTGTATCCAGGGACAATGCGCGCGGAGTATAGCAAGAAAGATAAAAGACAAGACAATAAAATATACTCTTTACTTAGGAAAGGTGAAGGAGGTAGCAATGTTATTTTTAGGGAGAAACTGATCCTTCTAGGATATTTTTATATCATTCTTCAATACATGAAAATAATATAGGTGTATGTGTATATATATTTTATTTTTTAATCATACACGCGCTTCTTAAATATCCTAGAAAGATCAATTCCTACCTAAAAATAATACACACACAGACACACACTCACACACACATGCACACACAGACATACATGCACACACAGACTCACACACAGACCCACACACAGACACACACACAAACACACACATACACACACAGACACATGCACACACAGACACACACAGACATACACCCACACACAGAGACACACACTCACACACACAGATGCACACACAGACACACATACATACACACAAATACACACACAGACACATGCACACACAGACACTCACAGACATGCACCCAGACACACACACACACGCACGCACACGCGGCATCATTGACTCTCAGCTTTACTAAGAGAGGACTGATTAGCTCGGTGTCAGGATAATGTGAGAATGTCCAGGATGTAAAACAACAACAAATAACAACAACACAACAAGACCGGGTGGTAGCTGACTGGATCGTGCCTTTGACTGTTATTACTGTTTATCAATCATCATGGCTTGTGATCCTCTCAGGTGGTGTCTGCGAGTAACATGCTGTCGCATGTGGGCCACACGATCCTGGGCATGAACTCGGTGCAGTTGTACATGAAGGTTCCCGGGTCGCGCACACCAGGGCACCAGGAGAACAACAACTTCTCCTCAGTTAACATCAATATCGGCCCTGGGGACTGCGAGTGGTTCTCTGTGCCCGAGACCTACTGGGGCGTCATCCACCATCTTTGTGAGAAGTGAGTACGCGTGTGCACCTTTATTGCATGTCATCGAACACGGCATGATATTTGTCCTCTACTCGCTTAGATGGATGGATCGATGTCAAATTGACTATCCGTTGACGCAAAGTAACAAAAATTAACTATATTTTTCAATTTTTTGTTTAGTGATAGTTTGTTTATTCCGCTCATAACGGTTAAGTGCATGCACTTGTTTTCGCCGCTATGCAGTAGTGGTCATAATCCATATGGATTGATTTCCTTCATCAATAATCTCTGTAAACTTGTTTATGGTGTAAAATTGGGTAGTTTCCAATTTTGGGTTTCTGATTATATTTTTGTGCATAGATTTGAGTAGGGTCTCTCCTATTGGTTTGTGATGTTTTATGGCTTACTCTTTTTCCCTGATCTATTACTTAAGGTCGCATTCCTTACACGCGTAATGCGAATGCGACAAAAAATCGAAACGCCTTGAAACCTATGAGCTACATTCCTTACACGCGTAATGCGAATGCGAATGCAAATCCATTTTCCCGATCGGTCCATGTAGCGATCGGCGCGTAATGCATCAAGCTGGTGCGAATAGAAAAGCATCAGTCGCATTTGTCCATTGATATAAGGCTGGAGGAGCCGACTGATAATTACGGACAGCCGGGACAAATGCAATATTTGGTCATATATAGAGCAGTATGGAGAATAATTGTATATTTTTATTTTTTAAATATAGCCAGTGGTGTGACCAAAAAGGACGGTCCTAACATGGCTCAGTTTAGGATGTTAGGACCGTCCCAATGGGGAGACTGACAGTTATGGGAAAGCTAAAAATGCTTCCATATGCACAGAAATATGAACACTTATCGAGCAGTATGGAGAATAATTGTTTATTTTTCTTTTTTAAATATAGCCAGTGGTGTGACCAAAAAGGACGGTCCTAACATGGCTCAGTTTAGGATGTTATGACCGTCCCAATCGGGAGACTGACGGTTATGGGAAAGCTAAAAATGCTACCATATGCACAGAAATATGAATACTTATCTATAATTTGGTTATAATAAAGGTAGGAACCCCCATGTGACGTACAAAAAGGTACATAGATATATATGCAATATTTGGTCATATACAGAGCAGTATGGAGAATAATTGTTTATTTTTATTTTTTAAATATAGCCAGTCGTGTGCCGCATAACGCATTATGCATAACGTGTGTAAGGAATGATGGCATTCGCATACCGCATAACGCATTACGCGTGTAAGGAATGCGACCTTAAGTACATATTTCTATATCTCACTTTCCGTTTTGATTTATTGCGAGCTTTTATATTTGGTCAAATTGACTATCCTTTTTTACAAATTTTGTAATTGATTGTGAGCTTTTTACAAATTTTTTAATTGATTGTGAGTTTTTTTGACAAATTTTGTAAGTGATTGAGGTTTTTTACAAATTTTTTAATTGATTGTGAGCTTTATACAAATTTTGTAATTGATTGTGAGCTTTTTACAAATTTTGTAATTGATTGTGAGTTTTTTTACAAATTTTGTAATTGATTGAGCTTTTTACAAATTTTGCAATTGATTGTGAGCTTTTTACATTCGGGTCATTCCATATGAACTCACTCCAGAAATCTTCCACAGTCATGAACACACTTTTTTTAATTGATTGTGAGATTTTACAGTCTGTCAAATTCTCCATAAATGTTATTGATTGTGAGCTTTTGTCAAATGGACTATCCTTTGACATGAGTTTTTTTAATTGATTGTGAGCGTTTACAATTTGCGTAAAACTATGACAATAACACCATGAATATGGCCATCAGAAAATCATTATCATCATCATCCATCAACCAATCAATTTTTATTTGTTCGTCGTTACTTACAGCCTTACATGACCTCTTCCCCATTATTTCTGTACACTGGTAGGTTTTTGTTGTTTAGACGATGACATATACTTTTTCTTTGTTAGGAACAACATAAATTACCTGAAGGGGTCATGGTGGCCACTCCTTGAAGATCTATATGACCACAATGTTCCAGTCTACCGCTTCATCCAGAAGCCTGGAGATCTTGTCTGGATCGGACCTGGCACGGTCCACTGGGTACAAGCAATTGTAAGTTGAAACTTGTCAATCCTGGCGCTTTTTGTTTGTTGGGGCTTTTCACATTAGTAACATTAAAGGCCACCATCCTGCTGTTGCCAGGGCATGTCAGGATGGGTACTGACTTGTGACGGTGTGCACTCATGGTGACTTTAGTGGGTAATGACTTGTGATGGTGTGCACTCATGGTGACTTTAGTGGGTACCGACTTGTGACGGTGTGCACTCATGGTGACTTTAGTGGGTACCGACTTGTGACGGTGTGCACTCATGGTGACTTTAGTGGGTACTGACTTGTGATGGTGTGCACTCATGGTGACTTTACTGGGTAATGACTTGTGACGGTGTGCACTCATGGTGACTTTAGTGGGTACCGACTTGTGACGGTGTGCACTCATGGTGAATTTAGTGGGTACCGACTTGTGACGGTGTGCACTCATGGTGACTTTAGTGGGTACCGACTTGTGATGGTGTGCACTCATGGTGACTTTAGTGGGTACCGACTTGTGACGGTGTGCACTCATGGTGACTTTAGTGGGTACCGACTTGTGACGGTGTGCACTCATGGTGACTTTAGTGGGTACCGACTTGTGACGGTGTGCACTCATGGTGACTTTAGTGGGTAATGACTTGTGACGGTGTGCACTCATGGTGACTTTAGTGGGTACCGACTTGTGACGGTGTGCACTCATGGTGACTTTAGTGGGTAATGACTTGTGATGGTGTGCACTCATGGTGACTTTAGTGGGTACTGACTTGTGGCGGTGTGCACTCATGGTCACTTCAGGAACTCATGGAATAGCAAATCACAGAATAAACAATACAGCTTTTACTGCGGACACAGCATTAATCACCGAATTCCTATGCCATCACCTCTGCCAATTTGGATTTCCACCACTGTGTATAACTTACAGTGTCATCAAAGGCCAGTTGCTCCCATACCATATCTATGTGGTGTGGAGGGTTAAAAATCCCTTGGGTCAGTAAAGGTGTAGGCTTGACCAACTGTCTAATGGTGAAAACAGACTATTCCGACTTATCCATGATACTGATAGGCAGCATAAATCTTCAATCAACAAATATTTGTGCTGATATGATCGTATAGAATGAGTTAGATATTAAGCATTTGTTTCTGCGTAGAAGGCAATACTGAATTTAACAGAACCTGTTACTGCAGAAGTCTATGGTGTCAGAGTTAAACCAAGCTTTCATGTGGTTATAAGGTCACCCCACCAACCTTTTTATATGATAAATGGTAGTATTTTGCCGGGCCGCCGAAAAAACTTTGGATTAACCAATCGTTTGGTTTGACCGAGCTTGGTTTAACTGGGTTATGCTGTATATACATTAAAAAAAAAACACAATCAAACTGTCCACATACATTGTATATTACATTCATAATGCACCCCTGTTTTTGCCAAAGTCAAGTCAAAGTCGAAGCCAAAGCTCGGTTAAACCAATGATCGGTTAAAGCTGCATAGTCCGATGAAATATCAAATCTTCAAAACCAAACCAATTATCTAGATTTGATTTTGATGTATTAAGCATTTGTTTCTGCGTAGAAGGCAACACTGAGTCAATTTAGCAGAACCTGTTACTGCAGAAGCATATGGTGTCAGAGTTTTGGCAAGCGTGTCAAAACTAATTTTCCATGTTTGCACTCAAAATATCTCAAAAGTTTACCATTTAAAATAAAAGTTACTTTGAACTAATGTAAAGTAGATATTAGTTATTGAGCTAATATATTTATCTCAGAAAAAATACCGAAATTCAAAACCATCGGACTATGCAACTTTAATGCCAACTTTGCCAGCTATTTTGCAAGTTACAAAATGTCACCTCACTGTGCACTACCTGTTGACAGGGCTGGTGTAACAACATTGCGTGGAATGTTGGCGCACTTGTGTGGAAGCAATACCAGGTGGGCGTTGAGCGTTACGAGTACAACAAACTTCAGAGCTACAAGTCCATCGTACCCATGGTGCACATGTCGTGGAACCTGGCCAGGAATGTCAAGGTCACCGACCCCAAGCTCTTTGAGATGATCAAGTGAGTCACTGTTTGCTTTAACTGATGATGGTACTGCGTCGGAATTGAAATTTTTTGATGGACAAATTTATTCAAGGATGAAAGATCTCGATTAAAATGCCATGGAATCAGGACATATATGACAACAAATGGGTTGAATCCTGTTATTAAATTACCTTATATGTTGCTAGAAAATAAAATAGGCACAACAAAGATAGTTGAAACCTGACTCATGCGTTTCCTAGTTGGTTGTTCGAATTTTACGTCCTGGCAACAATATATCAAGTCAGGACGGGTATGTTACCTGATAGTGCTAATCGTATAGGGGAAAATGTATCGAAGGGGGGGACCCACCCTGAATGGTGTGTGCCTCCACTGAAACTGTTATGGCACCAACAAGCACGACGCATTAAAAATAAACGTAGACCGAGATCTCTCGGCATTCGTAAATATAGCTGGACTATATCACCATTATATTGGATTTCCTGTTACATTCACACAAATTGAACCATTTCTGAAGTATTCCTCTGTGACCCAAAATATCCAGAGTAAGCAATCTAAAGAGTGGACCATTCCATCGCACCTCAACCATCGATCCATTTCCCAGACAGACAACCGGCCTATGGTCACGTGATATGTCATCTAGGTACAATATTGACATTAATTTCTTTTCAGATACTGCCTGTTACGAATGCTCAAACACTGCCAGCTCATCATTGACTACGTGAAGGATCTGGGCAAGGACCTGGTTTGGCATGGCCGGCAAGTCGGAGAGGGCGCCCACTACTGTAATAACTGTGAAATCGAAGTCTTCAACCTGCTCTTCGTTATCGAGCAGGAAAAGAAGCATGTGGTGCATTGCTTAGACTGCGCGCGCAAGATTAATCCACGTCTGGAGGCTGTGACCGTGCTGCACCAGTTCAAGATGGAGGAACTGATGAGCTTGTATGACAACTTCCAGCTCGGCACTGTGGTAAGTACTGCCAAAGTGCGCGTCTTCATCAAAGATGTACTAGCGTCCGCAACTTGGTGATTAGTTGCTCCTTTCACATGTTGGTGCTATTTCCCCCTTACTATCTATATTGGTTCATTTTCTTTTATTTTTGTTATTTTTCACGCTTTTAACGCTTTGTAATCTGATCAAATTTTCAAAACCAAACCAATTATCTACATTTGATTCTGCATATCTAATTTAGATACTGATGCACTTATCAAGCATTTGTTTCTGCAGAAGTCTATGGTGTCCAGTTTTGGCATGCTTGCCAAAAGTAATTTTCCATGTTTGCACTCAAAATATCTCAAAAGTTTACTATTTAAAATGAAAGTAACTTTGAACTAATGCAAAGTAGATACTCATATATTTATCTCAGAAAAAAATACAGAAATTCAAAACCATCAGACTATGCAACTTTAAGCTTTACACATTTGCTCACATTCTAAATACTGTGTAAATATTCACATTGATCTGACTAACCCTGATCTAGTTATATGACACTACTGTTACCATATTGCTATGGAACTTTTGGGTTACAGAATTTCATTGTGTTACATGCTGCAAATTGTGTATTCAACAGTTATTGTATACCTTATTTCATATACCTTTTGTGTAAATAACCCTGGGAATTGGAAAATTGCCGGAAGACCAGTGCTTCAGCACTGACAAAAGACTATGTGTGCCCTACCTGCTACTTGAGCATGTCGAGGCTCATCCTATGGGACACATTTCAGTTGCCTGTTGCTGTTCCCTCATTTCTGAGGCTTTTGACATTTTTATACAGCGTATATACTTGTATATACGGGTGTATGGTGCATTAGTTAGGGAGCTGTTGTGGGCTCCGGGGTAGATAGCTGCGATCCGCCAGGTTAACGGATGCTTCGGGCGGGGGAGTTGAGATGCCCTAGTCGGCACCACCATCGAGATCGGCAGGTTCTAGTTCAATCCGCCAGGGGGCGCCGGGGTCCCCTTCCGCCTTGGCCTTGGTCTGGCCCGTCACTGCCCGCCCGTCCAGCACCGTAGCCACGTATCGGTGCCCGCTCGTCTTGGTTTCTTTCTCTTATGTTCTTGTTATGGTTTATTTTAATTGATCGGTAGGGCGGGTTTGCCCAGCAATTTACATAGATATATAATAACAGGTGGATCATAGTTGTTGATGTAATAAATGATCGTATCGGCCAGTCTACCATTGTTGCTAATCCTTACACCATTTTGTCAAAGTAAGTTCATTACTAGACTTGGCTCAGTATGTCTATTTATCATAATTCTGTATATTGGTTATTACGTTATTTTTTCAGAATCAGGTCCCTACCCTCCCAGCTCCTACTACCACCACCATCACCACATGATGTCCCACCCTCCCCTAGACATCACCATGGCAACATCCCGGGCAGCAACAATACATGATATCGTCATTAACCCAGCATGGGATCGAACCAGCCGATGTGAGACGAGGAGTAAATCAATCCTTGTATGTCAGGTGAATAATGTGCGCTTCGACTGGATACTTGGAAATGTAGTCAATGGATAACTAATGGAAGAGAATGCCATAGCCCAAATCCTCATTGCCTGTCGGTAGCGGATTGTTGGAATGAAGCCGTCTGCTTATTTGTCACCGACCAAATGTAGGTCTTGGAGCATTATTAGGAAATCAAAACATTAACTGTGGTTATAATTGTGTTGGATGCGAATAGTGGGGTTTTGCTGTGTGTTTTTTTTGTTGGTATGACAACAAGACAGCAATGCTGGTGTCGTTGAGAGCTGTTAATTAAGAACGGTCTGTTAAACTCAAATAGGCAGCAATGGATGGAACAAGGTATACCTGTTTCTTCAGCAGCTAGTATAGTATAGCACAGCAAAGTGCTGAATGTGGCGCACTCGCGTCTATGTAACAAATAGTAAACACCTAAATGGAGTATTAACGAGGTCAGACCGCACACAACGGTACACGCAGCCCACGGTGCAAATTTGCTGCCGCCTTTGTTATTGTGCCATCCAGTTCAATAATGCCTGGCGAAACAGCGCCTCTCTTCCAATATCATCCAAAGATCAACATCGTTATCTACTATCTCAGGTGACCAAACACACAAAATATCATTCATCTTCCAGAAGACTTTGTTACTCAATTAACTAATCAGCTACTGTCTAGCTGGTCATCATGCAGCATTCTTTCTCCTCATTTCCCCGTCACAGTCTTTATGATTTTACTATGATTTATATAACACTTTGCGGTATTCATGGTGGTGGACATTTCGAGCAACACAGCACCCCAAAAGAGCTTGGTTGTTCAGAGTCTATCCTAGCGTTCCTCAATTCTGAACTCCAGGTTGTCTGAACGCTGCGGCATATCTAGTTGTATGGCTTAGGATAATACATTTGATTTGATAAGTTAAGTGAAAATGATGCGTGAACTATCACATCCGCTGAGCAGCATTGGTCCATGCTGGGGAAGCGCCTACGTGCTGAGGACATCTATGCAATCGTGAGATGGCCCAATGTCCTGCATCATTCATCGCATACCAGACCCAACAGTTGCTGTATCATTGCAATGGTTGGACCACACTTATTGTATATGTCACAACATCGGTATCAGATATCATCCCCCAAGCTTGCAAGCACAAACCATCAGAATCATATTTATATATATAATATATATATATCGGTTTTTACCTCGGGGTATAGCAGATCAGCATCTCGCAGCCCAGTGAGACAAAGCAGTATCACTTTTCGAGCAATTCGCATGTATGGATTGAGCGGAGGAGCTGCTACACTATCAACAAAGTATGTTTTACAGATTTTTACGCATTTACACTGTCCATACAAGCGATATTATATTGGTGATTGCATAAATCCTGTCCCTTAGGGGTGTCCAAATTCCTGTTGCCACGTTTCGGGTGTGGTGCGGTATTCGCTAACTATTGGCCATGTGGGCGGTTGGATACTTGGTGAGCTTATGTCGATGAATGTGGCGAGAAAAGGTTTCATACAGCTCCTTTATATTATGATTGTTACATTCATAACCTGTACACAACTTCCAACTATTTCACCCATCTTGAATGAAGCGCGTCCGCTCAAAAATGGTGTGTTGCCAACTCCAACTGTCAGTTCGGACTATCGAGAAGCAATTATTTACTTATATTTTGTAACAAACAAAAGAGGCTACAAGATTGCATACTTATGGGTAGATCTACTGGTGTTTTTTCAGTCTAGTACGATCTTGCCAGATAGCCTGTGTGTGTCCATGAAGGTCAGGACAAAGAAGGGTATACAGAATATTTATATCTAGGTTAAAGGGTAAATATCATGTCAATTGCGATCTCAAAGCTAACGTTATGGTTTATACGATGTTCTCATCTTGTGTGGTGTGAGAAGCGTCTCAATATGAATGATAATTGCCTGGTTAATTATGTCATTGACCGACAGATGATTTCATACTACTTGATAATGTATCGCATGTCTAATGCGTCTATTGTCCACAAGAGCAAATTTATTTTTAGTTTATGTGTATGAAAACTACTAGGATGGTTTAGTTGTTGCTGTATGAAGATAGGAGAATTTTGAATGCTATTTGGATTTGAATGAATTTGAGCCTACTACTGACAGCTACTACCATCCTGCCTCTTGTATTGTATAGGCATAACAAAATTTTGAACTCAGGAAATGTTCAGGCAATGTGGACACAATATTAACAACTGTACTAACAACACTAACAACCTTCACCCTCTGGTGTCCGGGTGAATGGTTTCAGTGGTAAAACAACTACTGGAAAGAACCGTACAAGCAAACACAGCGAGGCAGTTGGATATTACCAAGTATTATGAAGCCTTTCCATCACTGACCTCACAAGGAACCCATCACTGCTCCTCCATCATCAGGTATAGTCATAGTGTGTACACCATCATAGGTATCAGGAGAACAGGTGATATCCAATTGCTCATTTTTCTACTATATCAGATGGATTTAGACCCCATTTACTCCCCCTCATTTCCTTGTGTATTAAAGCGGATATATGTGTAATGGTGTAGCCCCCACCCCCCACCCCGCACCCCCACCCCTTTGTCAGGGTTTCCACCATAGCTCCGGCACGGCTGTTGGGACGTACAACCGACTAGTGTAAAAGCAATGGTTGAATGAAAATAGACAATACTAATATTGTGTGCTTTTACACAGTGTAAAAGTGGTAGTTAAGCGAAAACTGACAGAATACAGGTTAAACACTTCTTGCCGTGAATATGGCCTTTGCTGCCGACATGGTGTAAAACAAACATCAATCAATCAATCAGTGACACACGAAGGACAGTGCTCATTGAGAATTTGGGTTCTATTCTTTCTGGTTAATTGTCGGTTACAGTGTGTGGCTAGTGCCAAAGCTAAGGTAGATCCTTCAGTTGGTGTTGTCCTTGTGGCGGAAAGCAGCGTCCGAGAATGTGGGTGGAAGATCTAACTGATCATCCAACACGGCACTCTGTGGTCTGGCTTTGTT
The DNA here is from genome assembly GCA_030323885.1 of Branchipolynoe longqiensis. Taxonomy (NCBI): domain Eukaryota; kingdom Metazoa; phylum Annelida; class Polychaeta; order Phyllodocida; family Polynoidae; genus Branchipolynoe; species Branchipolynoe longqiensis. Next base: position 74,281,119 of record CM059197.1, on the reverse strand, counting down.
TGTTTGTGTATATGAATAACAAAATGCTAGGGTCCAGTTTACATGTGAATACTGATGTTTGATGACAGTTTACGCACGAGTGTTCTTTCTGTAAAAGAAATGTAACCTTGCCCCCCTCCCACCCTTCCTCCCCATACTAGATGTTAGATACTGTAGTATCCTTGTTCTGTGCAAGTTCTGTGTAAATACCGTTTAAGTGAACTGATCTGTTATTGACTTCAAATATCTTCAAATATTAAATTGATCCATGTGAAATCAAATGTCCCCTGAAACAGGGATAAGAGTCAGGTGCCCTTTGAGGGTAGTTTAAATTATAAATGTATAAAACAAACTAAGGAAGGATGTAATAGAGGCATTGAACTTGGGACGATGCTGCCATATTGAACAATGCTGTAAAAGGTTTCTAAGGTGTGTGCCCCCGCCAGAACCCCCCCCCCCCCCTTCATTAGTGGAGCTCTTCACACGGAGTTCAAAATGCATTTGTGTTGGATTATCTGAGTATGGAAACTACACGAGATTGACTCTCTCTCGGCTGGGGGCAACAAGTCAGTTGCCTCCTGCACCGCTGTATGTGTTGGTGACTCCGGACATCTCTTGTAAGTTGGTAGTTCTCTAGCGAGTATGTCGACAATTAAGGTAAAATGAAGCAGTGTAGTTTGTATGAGTGCTGCTATAGAGCACGAGTGTAAGAAAGGGTGATTAAAAACAAATATATTTAATTCTGCGCTTCTTCTCAGTTAAAGTAAGTAAAACTATGCTGATATCTTAATGAGGTTAGAAAACCGATCCGAAGTGTAAAAGTACCGATCGTTTTGAGCAGACGACAAATTATACTCGAGCGCAGAATTGGAAAAGTACCCTGTTCTTAGGCTCCGGCTCTATGGCGTTTGCTAGTTGTGGAAACCGGGTGAAGCCAGTTTGAACTGGATAACCGTAGAAAAGTTACCAGTTGTGTAATAATGTTCAAATCTTGTAAGACTTGTAAAAGTCAAACCAGCCAGTGTATGTATGTAAAATGCGAATTACAATTTTGCCCTGTTTGGTTGAATATACATGTCAATATTTATGATATTTATTGAGAAATGCCAGCTGTTTTGTCTTCATTTTTATCTACCTTTGATGCGTGACGAGTGTGCATTGTACAAATCCAGTCCCTCATAGACATTTTATTTGATTAAAGTGATATTAAAATAATGTGTGTTCTAGTTAATATTATACATTCTTCTCTGCTTCAGGTCCAATACATTGCAAAAATAAGCTATGTCACTGTCACGTGACTTCAGCCTCAGAATGAACCTATAGTTGGTGAAACAAAGCAGACAAGGGTTAGTTTGTACAGAAAGTAACAACACGGCACTACTTCGTGTGAATCGATTGTGTCCATGTTCAAACTGGCAAAACCAATAGGCTACTTACTAAACCCAAAGAAATATTCAGGGATAATTGCTTATTTGTAACGGTGATAACTACGGTGCTGGCGTGTTATTTTTATAATTATGTGGCTGATTTGAGCCATTTCCTGTCAAGAATGCGTCCAGTTTGGGATTAACATTGTTCAACAAATTCTGCTTGAGATATTATCATTATCAATATTTTGATGGACAAAATATTCTTAGGCATCGCATGCTGTAAAATTACACATGCAACCCAAATTTCCATCAACCTTAAATTTGTTCAATATCTTAAAGTTGCATGGTCCGATGAAATATAATTTTGTCAAAATTAAAACAACTACTTACATTTGATGCTATATATCCAACTTAGATATTGGTGTATTAGCTAATGATTTGGGACAGTATATACAGAAGAACCAGTGAGTTTATAACCTCACCCCTTTGAAGACTCAGTTTGAAACACCCATTATGCAGGAAGGCCATTAACCAATTAGGCCAATCTCGTGACCCCATTAGCCCCCCCAACCAAGTAGGCCTGCTGTGCAGGGTCATAGAGGGGAAGGGGATATGAGGTGGATGTGTGTGTATGTGACTGTGTGTTTCCTGACCTGACTTTACAGACAGACATACACACACAGACATACACACACAAGACATACACACACAGACAGACACCCATAGATAGGCACACACAGACAGACATGCACAGACAGCACACACATACACAGAAACACACACCCGACATACACAGACACGCATACACCCAACCTGACTTTGCCAAGAGAGAGCCACACACACACACACACACACACAGACACCCCCAGACAGACACACACAGACAGACATGCAGAGACATACACACACAGACACACATACATATACATAGACACACACTAACATACACACATGCATACACACATACACACATACATTACCACCCATATATATACACACAGACAGACACACAGATAGACACACACAGACAGACATGCATAGACAGCACACACAGACACACAAAACACATACATGCACACACCTGACATACACAGAGACACATACACCCGACATGACTTTGCAGAGATAGACACACACACACAGACACATAGACAGCCACACACAGACAGAGGCAGACACACACATACACGCACACACATACATACACACAGACACACACATACAGACATACACACCCATACATACCCATACACACATACATACACAGACACACATACACCCGACCTGACTTTGCACAGAGAGAGACACCCACAGACACACACAGACAGAGGCAGCCACACACATACATACCCACAGATATACACACAGATGCACATACACACACAGACATTACCACACATACATATACACACACACATATACACATAGATAGACACACACAGACAGACATGCATATACAGGACACACAGACACAGAAACACACAGACATGCACACACCTGACATCCACAGACACACATACACCCGACCTGACTTTGCAGAGAGAGACACATAGACAGACACACAGAGATAGAGGCAGACACACACATACATACATACATACATACATACATACATACATACATACATACATACATACATACATACATACATACATACATACATACATACATACCCACACATACAGAGAAACACAGAAATACACACACACAGATACATACAGACATACATAGACAGACACAAGCAGACAACAGACACACATTATATTTTGTTAAAAACCCTAGTGCCATGGGCCTATGGCACTAATCCAGTCCCAGAAGGGACACCCCAACCAGGAATACCTACCTACAGTCCTGTAAGGTTCCAGGTCATCTGACATCACGTGGTTACCGCGAGATGACCATCTGGGTCATATAGCCACAGGACTTTTGACAAGCTTGTCGAAATTATTTTTGGTTCTTTCAGCTCATATTACTTCAAAACTAATCATCTTTAATCAAAATCACTCCGGACTAATGATTAGTAGCTTGTAACGATCAATTTGATATATTTATCTAAAAAATAAGACAAAAATTCAAGTGCCATCGGACCATGCAACTTTAATACAGTTTCATATTTTTTATATTTTTATTGTCAACAAGTGATAATAAACTCTTATGATATGTACACAATCACAACTCTGTTCATGTAATGGAAGATTAGCAATTTGTGAGGAGATTGATAGTTTGAATAGTACAGCATTAATGAAGCACACATGTTGCGCGATTGTCCGTACAAATTCAAATTGCTTTCTGATATTAACATGAGTGGTACTACACCATCGGGAAACTAAATATCGCACTTGAGGCACATCCTTCGATTTGCATTGAATTTGACGGCTTTAATTTATCTGGTCTTGTAGACTCAGGTGTGGCTAAAAGTTTAATACATTTGCCTGTTTTTCAATATTTGGTTGACATCGGTGTATCCGATGGGCAATTGTATCTGGGTAGTAGATTAGACAACTATCAGGACATTTAATTCCCAGTATCGGTATAGTGTATATTTCAATTTATGATACATTATGTTCTTTCTTTGTCAGTTTCTGCAGTTTTGGTATGCTCATAGGGACAGATGTGCAGCTGAAATTAGTTACAAGGAGAACTTTGTTTCATTATGTGACATTATTCATCCATGGATAGGGTTAGAGAGTAGATAAAGGAATTGCAGGTATAGTCTATAGCCGTGTTCACACGGGCAAAATGTGAAGCGAATCAGGTGAGTCGAATTAGCCGCCCGTTCACACGAGCACTACTTGGGCCGGAAATCGATATCTGTGCATGAGCAAGTCCAGTCTGACCAGCGCCACCACAAGAGAGTGGATTCGACCTAGATATGTATTTAATGAATCGTATTGGTTTGGAATGGTCAAAACTTCTGATGGGCAGTGAAACCCTAAAAATAAATATCTGTGCACAGCTAGCGGTTTAATAGACTAAATTATATAATATGCGCTTTTGATCGACCGGTAAGTAAACACACTAAGGTATCGACTGTGCATGCGTGTGAGGTGCTTAATCCGCCTCAGTGCGTCCACACGGTCAAAATAAATCGATTCACAGAAATCGCCTCACGTAAACTACCTCGCGAGGTGGTTTACAGTATCCGTATCACGTGAATCGATTCAGCCCTAATCCACCTCAGACGCCCGTTCACACGAGAAATGTGAGGCGAACTAGGCAAGTCGCTTTCTACGAATCGATTTACATTGCCCGTGTGAACACGGCTTTAGAATTAGACGATTGGAAGATAGTTTCCTTCATTGTTTCCTGAGTCTGATGACAAACTAGGAGTTACAGAGGTTGTAGAGATGCATATTGATACAGGAAATGCATATCCAATTAATCAGATACCGTCTAGTAAACATCTTGTAGAAAAAGAAAGAGAATGCTTGCAGGTGACAGTTGTAGTCCTTGGGCTTCACCTGTCACTATAGTGCCAAAAAAGGATGGTACTATTCGTCTTTGTGGAGACTATCGTAAGCTTAATGCAGTAATAACTAAAGATGCTTATCACTGGTCAGGACACAGGATATTTTTGATCAACTTCATGGAGCTAATACCTCTCTGAAATCACCCCCCCCCCCCCCTTGGCAAAAAGAGTAAAAGAAATAACTACCAAAGTATACCCACCAGCCTGTAACACCTGACTAAACCATATACTACTGAAGAGATTTGGTGCTGCCCCAATGCTTCGCTGTTACAACGTTGTAAAGATGTCCCCAGCTTCTACAACCGCCCCTACTCAACCAAAAATTGGGCCGAATTATCGGAGCCTCTCTATAATGTTGCAGTTCTGCAACCAGTAACCGTCGTAAGGTTACAAACCACCCCAAGCAAGCAAGCACATACATACATCCACACGCCACACATATACAAACAACATACCAGATGGGAATAGTAGGACGGTCCAAACATGTGCTCCAACCTCTATCAAAAGCAACTACCTGTAAGGAAGCAGTCTCCATATGATATATGAAGAAATGGGATGGTCCAAACATGCTCAGATCGATGTTTGTTTGTTGTTTATGTCCTAGCAATATCTAAGGTAATATCAGGATGGGTATCCACACATACATACATCCACACATACATCCACAGATACAAACAACACACCAGATGGGAAGCGTAGGACGGTCCGAACATGTGTTCCAACCACTATCAAAAGCAACTACCTGTTAGGAAGCAGTCTCCATATGATATATACCAAGAGGCAACACGCTGGGCATATGCTCGACATACGCTCGGAATATGTTAGGGGTACGCCAGCACACGCTAGGAGTACGCTTGAACACATTACACGTAAGGTAGGCGTTCGCTATATATGCTAGAGATACGCCGAAGGCGCCGGTTCAACATACGCCTAGTCTATGCTAACGGACCCCTAACCTATGCGTAACCTATGCTGGCGTACCTCTATCGTATGAGCAACCTATGAGCCTCATGCCGGCATAGGTCGAATATTTTGAACATGCACAAAAATTGTTTGGCGGCTCGACCTATGGCAAGCGTATACGGCGTATGCTCAACCTATGCATAACCTATGACGACGTATTCCTCGAAAACCGCATATGCCGGTGTTGCAGTTTCCGCGGCACACCAGTTTGCGAGGTACACATCGCTTTTGTGCATGCGTCAAAATCGAACAGCATCGTCACTAACCTTATAAATTTAATATAATGTTTTTGGTAAAGGTGTTTTCTATATGTGTACCAAACGATTTGTTTCTAGGTGGTGTGGTTTTAGAGATATTTCACTTTTGCTGTATTTTCTGTATGCAGATTGCTCACGACCATTGACAATGCCTTGAGTTTGACGGTATGCACAGTGCAAAACATTAGTTTTATTCAAAATTACTAGAAATCAAGAACCCTAACCTTATAAATTTAATATAATCTTTTTGGTAAAGATGTTTTCTATATGTGTACCAAGCGGTTTGTTTCTAGATGGTGTAATTTGAGAGATATTTGACTTTTTCTGTATGAAGATCACTCACGGCCATTGACAATGCATTGGAATGGATGTGTCCCTCGCAAACTGGTGTGCTGTGGAAACTGCAACACCGGCATACGCTAACGCGATAGGTCATAGTGTGAAATTAGTCAACATTGCCACCCAATGGTTGAACGAGCTCATCACAACTGAAAACGACAGAAAGTGGAAACTGTGGTGCACCAAAATCTCATGGCACACCTCACTCACACGCCTCTGGCAGAAACTACATAACCTACAGGGAACCACCCCACGGGCACCCCTCGAGCCAAACCCACTACAAGCAGCCACAAACCAACTCGCCACCTTCATTAACAGGACAGACCCACAACTCTGCTTACAAACCCTCGCCAGAGACACCCCCAGCGAGAGGAAGCTATCAACAACGCTATAGACCTCCCTTCCGCCCACAGCTTTGACCGCCCCCTTACAAAGACCGAGCTCGGGCACTCCACCCCCCACGGAAGAAAACGAGCCCCAGAGCAGACGGTGTACCTACCACGGTGTGGACCCGCCTGTCCACACATAACAGGGAAACTCTGCTCCCCTCCTAAACTCGGTCTACACACGAGCAATTATACCGCAATCGTGGAAGGACGCGGTCATTGTACCCATCCCAAAGAAAGACCAGGGCGAGTTCAGGCCGATCTCGCTGCTACAATCCCTCGGGAAAGTGGTAGAGAGAATTGTACTGGGCCGGCTCGAGACCTTCTCCAGCGACCCGGCCAATGGCTTCCCCGAAGAACTGGTCGGGTTCCGAGGCGGATGTGGCATGCAGCACGCCGTCCTCACCCTCGTCGAGGAGATAGTACGCGCCAAGGGACGTCGCTCTGGCGCGGCTGTTATCTTCCTCGACCTGGAGAAGGCCATTGAGCTGGTCGACCACAACATAGTCCTTGCCTCCATGGTTGAGCTGGGAGTCACCGGGAAGCCCCTGGCGTTCGTAAAGAACTACCTAAGTGATAGTCGAGCCAGTGTCCGCTTCCAGGGCAGCACGTCTCCCCTCAACCACCTAAAAAACGGCGTCCCTCAGGGGGCTGTCCTCAGGCCCTTCCTCTTTAATGCTGTAGTCGCTGCCCTCATAAGCCGACTGAAGACAGGCATTACTGAACGCCGCCTCAAACACATCAAGATCCTGTCTATGCAGACGACATTGCTGTCGTCTGCTCACGCACCAGGGACGTGCCCCTCCTCATAGCGGATGTCCTGCTCCTACTTAGCAGCTCCTGCCGCAAGCTGGGGCTCAAAATATCCGCAAACAAAACCAAAGCTATGATGATGTTTGCCGACCAGCCTCCCCACCCACTGGACACCTTTGACTACCTCGGAGTCAGGTTCGATCACAAACTCACCATGAGCCCACTTGTGAAGCATCTGGCCTCCAGAATGAACAAGAGACTTCTTCTAATGACTAGAATCTCTGGGTTCAACTGGGGAACACCAGCTGAAGTGCTCACCCTCTTCTACAAACAGGCCGTGCGGGCCCTCTATGACTATGCAGCCAACACCGTTTCCTGGATTGGTCACTGCAGAAAGAACCGTAAGGCACACCTCCCTCGCAGTAGCACCCTGACCAAAGACCTCCTCACCCTGGAAAGAGTCCAATACCAGGCAGTGCGACTCATCACCCGAGCTCGCAGGACAACCAGGGTTGAGATCCTCCCACCAACCTCCCACCACTCCACCTACGCGGACAACAGCTGCTGGCAAACCACCTCTGCCAAGCCCTGTCCACAGGCCACTCCACCTTCTACTGCAGCGCAGACTCCTGCCTACAAAACGGTCCAGGACGGCTACTCGGCCTCTCCTGGGGTGCGAAAACGGCCATCCGCACCCTGAAAGAAACCCACGGGCTGGCACTCGCTGATGTCCCTGACCTCCGGGCGAGACCCCCCTGGTACTCCGTGCCCATTGAGGTCAGGCTCACCAGCCTCTGCTCAGCCCGAACCAACTACACGACTATAGTCCTCAAAACCCTGACACAGGAAACCATTGCCCGGGCCAAAGAGGACTTCCTTCTAGCCACCATTGTTTTCACCGATGGCTCGCTCAACCCTGACAGGCTGAGTCGGGGCTGGCTACTTCCTACCAGATGGGCAGGCTAGACGCCTTATCAGGGTCACGGACTACTCCTCCACCCTCGATACAGAGCTTGCTGCCATCGACCATGCACTGACCTCCTCAGGGAGCCCTGTGAAGTCCCGGTCGGGGAGCTTCGTGAGGTCCCCCAGTCAGGCAGTCCCGTGAGGTCCCGATCGGGGAGCCCCGTGAGTTCCCCCACCCGGGAGCCCCGTGAGGTCCCACCCGGTGTCGTATTTTCAGCGCCCGGTCATTCTCAGCGGCCCGTCGTGGTCAAAAGACCCGTGGCATCGCCGGCTACAAGCTCAGCTGGTGCCCGGCAGTGTTAGGGACCGATTACGCCGAAATCTATTGAATGCGATCATATTTAACAGAATTACATACTCAAATAATGAAATTTAATTAAATTAACCTTAAATTCCAAGCGATATTAACGTAGCAGCTCGATCAGCGTCGAATCGCCGAGTGTAAACAAAACAAATAGCAGTGCTTGCGGCAACGTTCGAAAATCCGCGCATGCGCAGAAGCCACGACAGGCCGCTGAGAATGACTGGGCGCTGAGAATACGACACCGGGAGCCCTGTGAGGTCCCCACCGGATGCAGCCCCTACACCGGTCTGACGGTTTCAGCGTGTTCCCGTGCTCAGACGTGTACCTCGCTTCTGCGCATGCGTCAGAATCTACTAAGTGTGGCAGTAATCGACTAACACTACCCGGGCGACTTGGGTCATCCGAGTGTTCAGAATTTCAAATAGAACACGGCGAGTGGAGTCGACAAATACACGTGCCGTGTGCAAAAAAAGAATAACTTAGATTAATTAAATGGAAATATAGGTAAACTAGGCCATCATAAAATACTTTAAATCCTATTTTGCTGTAGTTTTATCGGTTATTAAAAAAAAGAAAAAATTGTCCACCCGAGCGCGGAGAAGCGTATTCGATTATTCGACCCGAGTTTGTAGGATGTGCGCATGCGCCAATAAGTGGCTCGGGTGACCCGAGTTGATGCGAAATCCATGCGCAGAAGCAACGGGACACGGCTGAGCACGGGAACACGCTGAAACCGCCACATCGGGAGCCCCGTGCGGTCCTGGACACACCGGATGTGACAGCCTCGACCCCCACACCCACAACGTCGGTTCCTGCTTCGATCACCAAAGGAGTGGGTGCCGGGACCACGGATACAGCCACACCCACCCACCTCACCCCGGTCCAAGAACCACTGGCACTGGACCACCCACCCTGCGACGAGGGCCCGGACCACCACCACCCCAGATAGCACACAGCCGTCGGCCCGACGTCGGCTATTGGTCGGTCCGTCGGCACCGACTTTCCACCGTCGGGCCACCGTCGGCCCGACGGTGGTGATCCGACGTTGGGAATCAATCCCTTTCCACTTTTGAGCCACCGTCGGGCCACCGTCGGGCCGCCGGTGGTGTTCCGACGTTGGGAATCAATCCCTTTCCACTTTTGATTCACCGTCGGGCCATCGTCGGTGTTCCGACGTTAGGGTTCAACTTTTGATCCGTCGGGGGCACCGTCGGGCCTCCGTCGGCCCGACAGTGGTGGGCCGCCGTAGGTTTGCATTCAATTTCCACTCTTGGTATACCGTCGGGCCATCGTCGGCCCGACGGTGGTGTTCCGACCTTAGGTTTGAATCCTTTTCCACTTGTGAGCCCACCGTCGGGCCACCGTCGGCCCGACGGTGGTGTTCCGACGTTAGGGTTCAATCCCTTTCGACATTTGATTCACCGTCGGGCCATCGTCGGCCGACGGTGGTGGGCCGCCGCAGGTTTGCATTCATTTTCCACGTCTGGTACACCGTCGGGCCATCGTCGGCCCGACGGTGGTGGGCCGCGCATGCGCAGTTCTTTAAATTTGCTTTCCGGCTCGAGTCGCCCGCGGAACACGTGCGATTGCTGATCAGTGTTCTTTTTCTACCAATAACTCCAGAAATACCAGGAATTTTAAGGAATCATTTACCAGGTTTGTTTATTAATATGTTTAGATTATTTTGTAAAAGTTTTGTAATTTATTACGCAGTATTAATGGAATTATTCGTGTTAATACGATTTGAATTATCCGATATGGTTTGTTTACTTCGAATCCCGCTCGAGTAGCCAGCACAACACGTGCGATTGTTGATCAGTGTTCTTTTTCTACCAGTAACTCCAGAAATCCCAGGAATTTTAAGGAATCATTTACCAGGTTTGTTTATTAATATGTTTAGATTATTTTGTAAAAGTTTTGTAATTTATTACGCAGTATTAATGGAATTATTCGTGTTAATACGATTTGAATTATCCGATATGGTTTGTTTACTTCGAATCCCGCTCGAGTAGCCAGCACAACACGTGCGATTGTTGATCAGTGTTCTTTTTCTACCAGTAACTCCAGAAATCCCAGGAATTTTAAGGAATCATTTACCAGGTTTGTTTATTAATATGTTTAGATTATTTTGTAAAAGTTTTGTAATTTATTACGCAGTATTAATGGAATTATTCGTGTTAATACGATTTGAATTACCCTGAACGGAATCTTGGTTTTTTTCCGAGAAGACACTGTCACTATAGTGTCAATACGTACAGACTATATTAAATTTATATGGTATGGGATCTCGACGGCGTTTGTCGCCGTCGCCCCGACGGCGGCAGCCGCCGTCGGGGCGACGGTGGACGGTTGGACAAAACAACGTCGGCCCGACGGCTTTTGTCGCCGTCGCCCCGACGGCGACAGCCGCCGTCGAGTCGACGGTGGACGGTTGGACAAAACAACGTCGGCCCGACGGCTTTTGTCGCCGTTGGGCCGCCGGCGGCAGCCGCCGTCGCCCCGACGCCGTCGGGGCGACGGCGGCTGCCGCCGGCGGCCCAACGGCGGCAGCCGCCGTCGCCCCGACGGCGGGAGGTTGGACAAAACAACGTCGGCCCGACGGCGTTTTCCACCGTCGGGCCGCCGGAGCGGCCGCCGTCGGGCCGACGACTGTGTGCTGTCTGGGACCACCCCTCAAGCTGGACGAAGTAAGAAGGAAAGACCCCCCCCCCCCCCCCCCCCCCCCCCAAAAAAAACATGCCAAAAACGGGCCGTTTTAACGGCCCCGTTTATTAATGCTGCAGTCCTGCAGCCAGTGACCGCTAGGTCACAAACCCCCCAATAAGTAAGTCGTAGTGTGACAGGCCCTTAATGGAACAGACGGGACGGCCAAGCTGTGGCGCCATCTGCCGCTAAAATGATATTATTACTATTAGAACTCTCTTCTGGTGGAGGTGGAGAGCAAAATATATACCACTTCCGGACAAAATGGCCAGATTTGTAAGAAAGGTGCTATAAATTTCATTGCGGACTTAATTGATAGTTGCAATAGACTATTGAACGGGAAGAAAATAAGGTATGTACTTGAGTGTCACGTGATGTTAGCCGGTAGAAATGAGTATTTATGGAGACCACTTACTTCGGCTGATACGCATCAGTCACTTGCCAAGTTGCCGTGGCACGAACACAGACTGAGACTCATACCAGAGAGCGTGTATATAAACAGATGAGAGGGACAACTCCCGCGAAAATCGGTAACACAGGCTACAGTGGCGTTCCTGGCGGTTAGTGTTGAACAAGCTTTGAGTTTGACGGTACGTGCAGTGCAAAACATTTGTGCCACAGTCGGCAGGTGTTACACGGTCTAGTATGGGGGTTGTCCCTCTCATCTGTTTATATACACGCTCTCTGCTCATACTCAGACTCAGTATGATACTCATCATACTGTCATACTCATAGATACTATATAGTCTATAACTACTAAACTAGTATAAGATAGGCGCATCACATGGAAATTGTTGCACAGTACTGCAAATCGGTAGACAGACAGAGCTCATAGAATAGATTATAGGGGTTTTTAATTCGAGTAAATATGATTAGTCGTTCCAAAGTTAACTACGATTTAGTTTTCCTAGAAATCAACATTGGTTATAGCTAATAAGTTGTGACCATTTGTTTTCCAGGATAGGTACATTTCTTTGTAGTTTCTTTTTTAATGGTCAGATCCTGACTGCACACCAAGGTTCCTCTTCGTATGGCAAATCACCCCAGCTTATCAAAACTGATCCAAAAAAATTAGATCGCAGAAAAATGTAGGTTTCCATGGCAACCGTAATGCAATCACTCCCACCTACAATATGAGTCAACTGTAGCTGTTTTTTAAAGAATGGTCAGATCCTGATGAAATTTCACATTTACACACAAATTTAAAAGTGTTGTAGTGTCTTTCCAAATCATCAAATGGACAGACATAATATAGGTATCAAATGAAAGATAAATAACTAAATATTGAGGATTGTCAGACTAGTAGAATGATTTTCAAACATTACTTATCTGTTCAATGACTTTTTCAACAGTGGTTGACTTCAACAGCCTGTAAAACCATGAGAGGTATCCCCTAATGCACTAGAAATTTTCCCAGATGTAAACAAGGTTGTCATTCGTCAATTTTGATGACATCCTGTATGGCAAGTCATTTGCATAGTATTTGTGAATGGGTTTTACCGAGCACTTCTGAATATGGGCATATAGAAACCAGGTCACAGAGTTCAGCTGCTGTAGTGAAGACAGCTATACCGCAGCGCCCCAAGCGGGATTTGATGTACCTAACCTGGTGCAATGAATGATAAATTAACAGTAAACCTGAACAAAACATGCTACACAATATTTAAAAGCAGAAGTACAACCATTCCTGATTACCTAAACAACACAAAGTTAAACAACACAATAAAGAGAGTCCCTTCTGTGAAATACCTAGGTATAATTCTAGATGAAAACCTCAACTGGGATGAACATATTGATAACTTAAATAATTCAATCATTAAAACAGCTAACTCATTTAAAATAATCAGACGACAGGTACACGAGGAAAATAAAAAATTTCTATACTATGCAAACGTTTACTCCAAAATTCAGTATGGTATAGAGGTGTATGGGAGAGCCAAGTTATCAACCCTAAAAAAGGTACAGACACAACAAAACAGTCTTGAAAATACTGTATAGCAAAGACTATCTCACCCCAACTAAATCACTTCATAAAGACCTTGACTTAATTATGGTAACTGACATTTATCAAATATACATTGCAAAATTTGTTTACAAGCAAAAGAATGGCCCCCTCCCTGAAATATTTGATAATCTCTTCAAAGAAAACAATCAGGTCCATTCCCATAACACACAACAGATAAATAACATACATCACAAACACACTAGAAACAAATATGGCAAAATAACAACTGAAAAACCAAGGAAGCAATATCTGGAACTCAATACCAGTAGAGATTAGAAACCTTAAAACTATGAAAAACATTTGTAAAAAAACTAAAGATGAGCTAGCTCAATGCATACTAAATCGATTACCAGTAAAGAATATATATAAAAGGACAGTTGTCATTAACTAGTCGCATAATTTAAAATATCAAGTGGCTATAGCAAAGAACATAAAATTTACCTCTATTAACATACATACAAAATAACTACTGATACTGCATGTAAGTACATGAATCCATGACACAATATACATATAATATTACTATCATTACTTTGTTTTTTTACTAACTATAAAGAGACGCATCAGTATCTCATCATAATCATTAGTTACAAATGTAGCTTAAGTTTAATCATTTGTTATTGTCATCACTTGTTCGTTCACATCATGGAGACCAGCTAGATAAGCATCGCTTTTCTGGGATCCTTTCTGTCTGTAAGGAATTTGTATGGATTTATTGTATCACCTCGGTTTATTGTAAACATACCTTGCAGAGAGTTAAAATAAAAGAACTGAATTGAATTAAAATAGAATTGTGAACAATTATCAACCTTTAATTTACCAAGTTTATCAAAATTGAAGGCTAAGTTACCTAAGGCTTAGGTAGGTACCCTCATAAAACCACATCACCTAGACACAAACCGCTTGGAACACATATAGAAAACATATTCAACGAATAGATTATATTAAAGTTGCATGGTCCGATGAAATATAATTTTGTTAAAATTAAAACAACTACTTACATTTGATCCTATATATCCAACTTAGATACTGGTGTATTAGCTAATGATTTGGGACAGTATATATACAGAATAACCAGTGAATTTATAAGCTCACCCCTTTAGACACTCACTTTGAAATACTCATTATGCAGGGAGGCCATTAACCAACTAGGCCAATCTCGTGACCTCATTAGCCTCCCCCAAGTGGGCCTACTGTGCAGGGCCATAGAGCGGAAGGGGATATGAGGTGGATGTGTCTGTGTGTGTATGTGTCTGTGTGTTTCCTGACCTGACTTTACAGAGACAGATATACACACAGACATACCCGCACAGACAGACACACACACAGGCACACACACAGACATACACACACAGACATACATAAACACACAGACAGACACCCATAGATAGGCACACACAGAGAGACATGCACAGACAGCACACACATACACAGAAAAACACATACATGCACACACCCAACATACACAGACACACATACACCCGAGCTGACTTTGCAGAGAGAGAGCCACACAGACACACACAGACAGACACACAGACAGACACACACAGACAGACACACACATACACAGACATGCACACATACATATACACACAGACACACATACAGACATACACACACATACACACACAGACATTACCACACATACATATACACACAGACACACAGACAGACACACATAGATAGACACACACAGACAGACATGCACAGACAGCACACCAGACACAGAAACACACAGTCATGCACACACCCGACATACACAGACACACATACACCCGACCTGACTTTGCAGAGAGAGAGACACACACACAGAAAGGGACACATAGACAGCCACACACAGACAGAGGCAGACACACACATACATGCACACACACACACATACATACAGACAGACATACACATATATATATACACACAGACAGACACACATAGATAGACACACACAGACAGACCACACAGACACAGAAACACACATACATGCACACACCTGACATACACAGACACACATACACCCGACCTGACTTTGCAGAGAGAGACACACACACACATACAGAGACACATAGACAGCCGCACACAGACAGAGGCAGACACACACATACATGCACACACATACATACAGACATACACACAGACAGACACACATACACACACATACAGACATACACACACATATATATACAGACAGACAGACACACATAGATAGTCACACACAGACAGGCATGCACAGACAGCACACACAGACACAGAAACACACATACATGCACACACCCGACATACACAGACACACATACACCTGACCTGACTTTGCAGAGAGAGACACACAGACAGAGACACATAGACAGATGCACACAGACAGAGGCAGACACACATATATCATACACACAGATATACACACAGACAGACATACACAGACATTACCACACATACATATACACACACAGACAGACATGCATAGACAGCACACCAGACACAGAAACACACAGACATGCACACACCCGACATACACAGACACACATACACCCGACCTGACTTTGCAGATAGAGAGACACACACAGACAGAGACACTTAGACAGACACACACAGACAGAGGCAGACACACACATACATACACACATACATACACAGACATACATACATACATACACACAGACAGACATACACAGACACACACATACATACACACAGAGACAGACACAGACACATACATACCCACACATACACAGAAACACACAGATAGACACACACATAAATACACACAGACAGACACACACACAGATCTACATACAGACATACATAGACAGACACAAGCAGACAACAGACACACATTATATTTAGTTAAAAACCCTAGTGACATGGGCCTATGGCACTAATCCTTTCCCAGAATGTTGCCAAACCAAACAGAAATAGCTACCTACAGTCCTGTAAGGTTCCAGGTCATCTCACATCACGTGGTCACCACGAAATGACCATCATAGCCACAGGACTTTTGGCAAGCTTGTCGAAATTATTTTTGGTTCTTTCAGCTCATATTACTTCAAAACTAATCATCTTTAATCAAAATCACTCCGGACTAATGATTAGTAGCTTGTAACGATCAATTTGATATATTTATCTAAAAAATAAGACACAAATTCAAATGCCATCGGACCATGCAACTTTAAATTTATATGGTATGGGTTCTGCATTTCTATTAATTTCGAATAAAATAAACGTTTTGCACTGCGCATACCGGCAAACTCGGTGGCAGTGTGCATATATATGTCCTAATAGTAAAAAAAAAACGGCGATATCGTCCAACTTACGGAACGGAAAAACGGCAGTGTGGAAATTCGGATCACTATGAAACTTCACATATTAATAGTTAAGACATTAAATAACTAGAAATAAAAATGGTCTACAAAATAGCAAGAGTGTCATAATGGAGAGAAAGTTACCTTAAACTTCAGAAAGCTGGTTATCTGTCAATTCCTGTTGGATTTTGATCCTGACAAAAACTAGAATCTGTCAAAATTAGTGTGCTTCAAAATGGTACCATTAGTATCCTATTTTGAACAGTGCGTGCGTGCGTGACGAAAAACGGAATGCTGAAAAGTGACAGCGCGACTTTAGCGGATTTCCAAGTCCCTACAATAAAGGGAGCCATGTTATACTTATTGTGTGAACCTTTCTAGGAAGGAAAAATGCGAAGGATTCACATTCTGGAGGTTAAAATTGCATTCATTAACTCCTTTCCATTGAATTTCACCTCGGAAGACTTAAAAGAGTATATTAAAATGCCCTTCAAACGTCGCACAAAAATGAAAATAGTATGTATCATTGCTCTATCCAATGGTGTTTCAAGCTCGGAGGTAAAAACGATGATACTGAGCATGTGCATCGGGTGAAGTGCCTTTTTTTTCAATGCACTCTGCCACCGATGAGGTCGCAAAAAGTTGTACCGGTCAGATTGGTTTGGCGATAGTGGCAACACGACCGGATACCTTAGGCCTTAGCCTAGCCTAGCCTAGGCCCTAGGCTTAGCTTAGCTGGTATTTAGAGATAAGCTTTGTCTCTAAAATATGCAATCTGAGCCTGAATGTATCCAAATTCCAAGATCTATTGCAACTATTATTGAAAAACTTTTTTCATTGCCGCTGTTTATCGGTGGCTGAGCATGCCCTTTTTTTAAGGAAGTGCTTAATAATAATCAAAAATGATACGTGACGACGGAGGAAGAAAAGCAGAGGTGGAAATAAAAACACTTTATTCAGAAGGAAGGTCAAGTGCATCAATGGGGTAATGAATAGTAAAGTGGATAAGTAATCAATCAATGTAGCAATCAATAATCAAGTGAGATAATCAATAAATGAGAATGATACAATCAATGTCAATGGAGAAATATCAAAGTCATGAGGAGGGGGGGAGGCGCCCCGAAGAGCCCTCCACCCTAGGAGAGGGAGGTGTAAGTAAGTATGGGTGGGTGGGTGGAGAAAAAAGGTGCGTGCTGCAGGGGCGAGTGGCTGGGAGCAGCTGGGCGGCCGGTTATAAGGGCCGAGAGCAGGGGGGGGGGGGGGGGACGGTTATGCAAGAGCCCACAAAAATACCTGCTTTGTTTTAATAGCCTTGTGAGAACCGAATATATCATGCTTCAAAGGTATATAAATCAGACCCTTTTGTTAATACTTAAATAATAGTAAGTTCCATTCCAAAGCTTGTGGAAATTGTGACAGGCTTGACATTTTTTGGTGGGGGGAGGGAAATACATTATTGGCTTATGTCAACACAGATTGAAGGTAATCACCTCAGGCTCAGAACTCTAACTAACTAATAAGTAATGACATTAACAGAGGATTAGATCACCAAGGACTAAGTCAGGCAGTAGGAGGTGACCGACTCGAGGAAGTGAGCGAGCAGGGTCAGGGGGACACAAACATGAGGAACTTAAAAACATAAGCGCTGATATTTAGATCATTATAACAAATAACAAGCCTCTGCAGAACAAAATAAAGTCTGGTATATTGCATGCATGTACAAACAAAAAGTAACATAGGGAAACTTACCCTCAACTTCAGAAAGCTGTCAGTTCTTGATGTCAAATTAAAATTTTAATGCGCTTCATCAATATGGCAGCATTCCACCAACATTTGAGCAGAGCTACCCCTCGACCCTCCCGAATCTGCATTTCTGTTTGCGAACCAAAACTGTTAGTTGAAAAGTGATGACGTCATCATGCGGCTTTAGCATGACCGACAACACCATGGCTTTCCAAGTTGTTACTGTAAAGTCTGATATATATACTTTCCATCGAAGAGTATGTAATTGGGAGAGGAGTCTATTATGCATTTAGTCAATTCTTACTTCATCTTCCGAATACCGGCTACCAGACTGGATGGCCGAATGAGTTAGAGGGTCGGTCTCCCGTGTTGGTAGATCATGGGGTCGTGGGTTCAAACCCTGGTCGAGTCAAACTAATGACTTAAAAATTGATACTTGTCACTTCCTAACCTGGCGCTCGGCATTATTAGGATAGGACAAGGACTGGTTGGCTCACTGTCAGGATAATGTGACTGAGTGGGATATCAGGTCATGGTGCTGGTGGCCTGGTCTTCCAGTGGGGCAGCACTATAAAGTCGCCATGAATGCCCACTGTCACAAGTCGGTACCCAGAAACCCAGTTAATGGGTGAGCAATTGGAGTGGTCGCAAAACAAGCACACGGCAATAATGATGTTTGCGGACGAATCGGTGCCACATAACAGACCTACATTCAGTGGGAGTGCCTCAGAATTTGTACGCGCGTTCAAAAGCCAAACCAAAAAAGATGGCGCCCGAGGCCAAACCGAAAACTCGTGCCACCCTCACCGTGTTGAAAGATTATGGACCACGATTACTCGAGTATAACAATCAAAAGAACGTTCAGAAAACAAGATAATGGGAGGGTAGGTTTCCTGAAAAGTAATTATTAGGTTTTTTTGTTCCCTCCAACTTCGAAAACTGAGGCTACATCTGGGTCTGCGCGAGGTTGACCTCTCCCCTGATCCTTACCTTCGTTTTCGTAGATTCGTAAGAATCTTTATTCTTAGTAATACCACAACTTACAAGTAAGTCTACTATGACTCAAATATAATGGTCATTGCTCTCGGGCACAGAAGACGTGGAAGCTGAGGTTGGGGACACATGGCTTTTATTTGGGCGCCTCCACCCCATGATCATCAATTATGATGAGCAGCAACGGCCGACATAAGGTCATGGTATATGATCAGTTTATGGGATGAGATGTAATATGCAGCACATATGATTACATAACATACCAATAACATGTGATTATATGAGAAGATAACATTTAACATGCAGAGCGATTAAAATGGGTGATTAGAGAAGTTAATAATCAATATAATTATCAATTATTGATTATCATACCAGTTTGATAGTTCAATTGCTTCTGTGTCAATTGTATGGTAGATAATAAATTAAATGTCAAATGTCTTTCAGTGGTCATTTGATGAATGTTTGATTTGTTGTTTTGTGTTTTGATTCTTTGTAGATGTGGTCAGTCAGAGAGGCTGTTGCAGACTGACCACCAGATGGGGTGGAATCATGGGCTCCAGTTTCTGGTGTGATCTGATTGGTTGTTTGGTGTGGAGGTGTGTCCAGTATGTGGTTTGTGATTGGTTGGCATGGGGGGGGGGGGGGCAGGCATGGAGTGTCTGTGGAAGCCCCCTCCCCTGCCAGTTGGGTTCTCATGGGGCCCCCATCCCGGTGGCGGTGGCAGGTGTGTGGGGTGAGGTGGGCGTGTCAACTTCGCGGTCCCTGCGCCCAGCAATGAACCCGAATGAGCGTCCCCGCTCATTCCAGACTTTTTTAAACCTATCGCATTTGGTGTCGAAAAACTTTAAATAATTTAAAGGAAGTATTAAGAAATTGATACGATTTTGTAGCAGCTTCTAACTATAATCCAAATAAACTTGTCATTAATTAAGTAAACTTAGAAAACATGATGCTCTTGGAATAAACTTTTGGTAATAGAGATCCCCTTAACTAGATAGAACCCCTTGTTTCGGTAATGTTGATTGGGGTTGAGATATCAGTGATAGAAATAAGCAAAGTGTTTCACTTGTCCATCGGGCAAGTCTGGTGATTTTTACTAGTTAGCTTGAATTGTCACTTTTCCGCATTTGGCATTTGCATATATAACGCAAAGCAAATAAAATCGTGAAAAACATGTTTTTCAGCCCGAAATTGTCATTTGTTGAATGGAAAAGCTCAAGCGATATTCTGCTTACCCATGCCTACTCTCACTTGGCTTGAACAGGGAGACAAACCTTATTTCAAACGCTGGATATGGTATTCTACCCCAAACCCCCTTTAATCTTGTTTGATATTCTGTTTTCAGATAGCCACGTTCTATTTCGGCTGGGCCCACGTTGTCCCGTAGATCAGTATGTCTCTGGACCAGCGTGGTGTGGACCGGGCCATCGTGTATCACGGTCCGGGACTGGTGGACCAGCTGGCCCGGGAGGAGGTTACTGATGTCAGCCTTCCCAGTTTCCTTGCACTCCCACGAAGTGGAACGAAGAGGGAACCTGACCGGTAAGGGCAGCAGGTTGAAGGGCTGCACCCAACCAGATTTAATAATCAGAATTTAAAGTTGCAGAGTCCAATGGTTTTGAGGTTCTGTCATTTTTCCGAGATAATTATATTGAATTGATTGTTATGATCTGCCTTACTTCAGTTTGAAGTAACTTTTATTTTAAATGCCTAACTTTTAATATATTTGAAGTGTAGGCTTCTGCAGTAACAGGCTCTGTTAACTGGAATCAGTGTTCCCTTCTATGTGGCGACAAATGCTTAAAAGTGCATCTAAGTTAGATGAGAAGAATCAAATCTAGATAATTGTTTTGGTTTTGAAAATTTGATGCTTCATCGGACTATGCAGTTTCAAGATTTCATTACGATGCATCGCGCAAGCCTGCGGCCAACAGCTAAAATCACTTTCGTACGTCGAGATGCACAACATTTTCGGCGTGGGGGGGGAACAAGTTGGACGTCAGCGCAACATACTGAACTTATGCAGAACGTATGTGCGACGTATTGCTAGCGTATGAGAGCGTATCATAGAACATATGGCCAAACCTATGACCAACCTGACTTGGCGTATGGCCAGCATATGAGTAACCTATCCCCGATCGCTAGAAGTATGCCTTATACGTTAAATACGTCAAGACACGGTGGAGAAACACTAAACATACATCACATGTACGTTGTTATACGTTCTCAATACACAGACTGAACGTTCAACGTTTGTATAACGTATGTCTAACATATGCATAACATAGGCCTGAGGTAACAGCCACATGTTGTCGCACGTCAAAAGTTTTGTGAATGCACAAAACGTTTGCGACCCCTTGACGAGCGACGCCATATAACAACGTACATCGATGTATAGCAACATACGCATAACGTCAGAGTAACGCATAATGACATAGAGGCCCAAAATCACCTACGTTGGCACACGTTTGCGTGATGCGTCGTAGGGCTATTAGATAATTATAGGAAGCAAGTGTTGAATTCGTTCAAATAAAATTAAAACCCCAATGCACCTGCCCACCGCCAATTCTTTTAGCTTAAACGGACCCCGGCCCTGCACGACTGGTTATGCTGATTTCAACACCAGTTTGTGCATGCCATGGTCCAGTAGTTCTTAGGTTTCCCACAGGTGGTGATTGGTGCCAACTTGTGCTGACCTCAGTGACCTAGAATGGTCAGTTGATATCCAAACTCCATTCTGACCCAGTTTAGGGTTTATAGACGTCACTACTCAAGTGACCCAGTTTAGACGTACTGTGGAATACTTCTATTACTTGTTTCCAGGCACAGACATTGTTTACAAAATATATATGTATATATATATACACGTATATATAATTTCATTGCATGATTTACTTGCAGTAAGCCCGTACTGTTTATGCCCTTAGGTGCTGCCAAGAGGTAAAACTCCACCAACCAACCAACCAACCAACTAGCAGTAAACGTATAGGGGGGGTAATGGTGTTTTTTTTTAATGGAATAAGAAAACCCCCCAACTCCAGATTGCAAGTCCCTTAACAGGCATCGTCGCAAATAACATTTTCCATTCTTCTATTTGCTCAGAGATGTCGAGTTCGATGAACAGCTTGTCTCGTTCATCGCTAAAAAGGCGGATCTCGTTTTCAAGAGAGCAAACAAGTTGCCATCAGAAGCCGAGCGTGCTGTGGATGAGGACAGTAAGTTGATATATGTAGTAAATAGAGTTATTTCATACACAGTTGATACATTTAGGAAATAGAGTTTTATTCCATAGACAGTAAGTTGGTATATTCTGTAAATAGAGTTGTTATTCCATAGACAGTAAGTTGATATATTTAGTAAATAGAGTTGTTATTCCATAGATAATAAGTTGATACATTTAGTATATTTCATAATCCAATAAACACACTTATTCATATATATTTTTTTAATCACTTGGCTATATTTGATCCTACATATCCAACTTAGATACTGGTGCACTCATGACTGGATGGTGCGGAACGTCGAGAGTGGATTGTAGTTGAGTCAAATATGCAGTTGAGTCAAATATGCAGTTGAGTCAAATATGCGGCGACAAGTATAAAGAAATTATACTTGTCGCTATCTAGCCTATCATCCGGCATTACTAGGATAGGGTAAGGGCTGCTTAGCTCAGTTTCAGGATAATGTGACTGAGTGGGATATTGGGTCATGACACCAGTGGCCTGATCTCCCAGTGAGGCAGCACTATAAAGTTGCCATGAGTGCACAGTCACAAGTTGGTATCCATCCTGATATGACCATAGATGTTGCTCGGATGTAAAACCCCAACAAACAAAACAAATGGTGCACTCATTATATATTTATTGCTGAGGAGAAGGAATACTAAGTCGACTTCTTAGAACAAATTACTGCTTCGGCATTTCGATGCGCATTTAAAAATTAATTTAGCAAGTTTTCACATTACATATCTCATTTAAAATTAAATTACTTGAAGTTGATTAAAGTGATCAACCTAAGTATATTTTACGGGTATTGCTACATTGTCGCACTGTGAGCACATGAAAACAATTTTTACCATACTAAATCTTTTATAATTTATACGCTTTTTTATTTTGTGTTTACAATTTTCAGATTTCTGCCTATGCCCCTGTATTAAAAAAAAAACACGGCCAAAACTAGTGTCAATGAGATCCGCTATTATTATTTTAAACTGCTGAAATTTTTATTTTATTTAGCTCCAGATCTGTATGCGATCGTGCCGCCATTGGAGGCGTACATGGAGGTCCCAGAAGAGCTTCGTGAAAAACACTTTCATGAGGTAGGACCCCATACACCAGTAGCCTGAGTATGGCTGAAGTACAATTCTATATAAAAAGTGGAGTAAATGAAATGAGTACATAAATTCTTAATATAAAAAGCAAAATATATTCTTCACATACCTTGATATATTTACCCTCAACTTTTGACTTGATTAGTTCCAGGAGTTAAATTAACTTTGAAGTTTGAATTGACAGAGCCTTAACTTACAGAGCCGACATGTCAACATGGTAGCCATTCGTAGGAAGTTGAGAGCTTCCTGTGTAATAATCCAAATTAGGTCAGGAATCAGTCCTTTTCATTGGCTGCGGTAGTCAGGTGGTACAACCAGTTCATTCAAACATGGACTCTATTACGTCAAACTGTTTTTGTGTCATTATGCTTTGATATTATGTGATTTGAACACTCTGGAGAGTATATGTTGAGAGAATACATATACAATCGGATTGTAGCTCTGATTTTAATCAACATAAGATACGAATGCCAAGACCATCAACAGAGAGACACATTTTGTCCAAATTTTACATAGGGTTATAATTCACCTCTGAACAGGTGACTCTTTTTATCTATGACTGCAGTGATAGGATTAACAGGGATGACAGATTCGCGGATTTCCTCGATATTCGTATATTCACTGATTAACGTCTATAAAATGCCAATATATATATAACATCAATTTGTTGTTCTTATATGGCCTTAGATGTTGCTAGAAGATAACACGCAAACAAGAAAGAGTTTGGCATGAGCGATAAAAGTCACAATAAGGACAGTTGAAACCTGACTTTCGGCATTTTCCTTGATTCCATGTGGGAGGGCGTGTGTCCAAACCCCAGCCGACTCAAATCAATGATAGCATTTATATTTGTCGCTACCTAGCCTGGCGCTTGGCGTTAATAAGATAGAGCAAGAATGGGTTTTGCTCAGTATCAGGATAATGTGAGTGTGATATCAGGCCATGGTGCTACTGGCCCAGTCTTCCAGTGGGGCAGCACTATAAGGCTGTGTATCCATAAACTGTCGCTTTTGACCTTATGACACACCAAACATTCTATGAACATGTTCATTCTCTATGTTCCCTACACAATGCCATACGGTCCTTCGGTCCAACCCATGGGAACGGCCACTAAGCAAAACACAGGTTCATTGTCTGTGTGGTGCATCACAAGCGAACAAGTAACAAGCGAACAGTCTATGGATACATGGCCTATAGTTGAGTCAAAATCTGTCTTGATATGACCTTGGGTGTTGCCAGGACATGAAACCTCAACAAACAAACGTCGCTTGTCTGAGCATGCTGAATTGTGTCGGTTCGGTTTCAGTCCATCGCTGTTGGCGACATTGTGATCGGCTCCATCTGCAGCATACAGGAGGGCGGCCTCATCCTCAACGTCCTCTGCTTCGATTATGGAAAGGCGCGGGATATCCACTCACTGAACATACAGGTTGGTTCGTTGTCGGAGTTTTATCCTGATTTTTTGTTGTTGATTTTCTTTTCTATAAATATATATATTTTTGTATATAAAGGCAAATACGATTCAGCATTCATTGGTTCTTGTAACTTTCATAACAAAATGAGCACGAAGAACGCGGTTTTTTTCCTTCTTTTAATTGCACTATTCCAATAGCAATGTACACTATGCTCAAAATATCCATTCGATTGTTATTGCCACGAAGATTGTCACTGAAAGGAAACAATTGATTGATTAATTGATTGGTGGTTTCTTTACACCGTGTCGGCATCTTAGGCCATATTCACAGCAAGAATTGTTTGTTTTTTATGCAACCATCGCCTTTACATATAATATAAAAGAATACAATCAATTATGTTTCAATAGACACTCATGAATTAAAAAAGGTCACAATCATGTAATTTGTGGTCAAGATAAATAAAATTCTAGATAAAAGAACGGGAACGTGGTGATTTGATTTATTTGTGCTATGGTGTGTGCTTTTAAACGTTCATCACTGGGATGGACACCATGGATGATGAATGTTACCACGTTTGTAGTCACTAAAATTTCAGACAGAAGTAATTTTCTTTGCATTTTTTTCTTTTAGTATAAGTAATTACGTTCTTATAGATGTCTCAGGCACCCACAATGATTCCTTTATCTGAGATAAATGCTAGTATCGGAGTTTAATGACTAGCATTTGTCCATTCAATATTAACAGTCAGAAATATCACATTTTGGGTTAACATTTCGATGGGGTTATTACAAGACCACTTTCCATAACATTTTATGTTTTTAAATAAACAATACCAAGTTGTTCAAGGTATCTCTCATATCCATAAACTATGTGTTAGACAAAAGATATGGTAAATGGAGCCAATGTATTTTCCAGTATGTAGTGGTCAAATCAGTTATGGAAAGAGTATAGGAGTTATTTTCTTCATAGAATTGGTATACTTACAATTTGTAGGGATAGATATGAAAAAATTAAGGCCTAATGTGACATAGTTTAAAAAAACAACAATATTTTCATCTAAAAAATATGGTGTTTTAAAGGCATGAATTTGTTACATGGAAAATATGGAATTTTCTACAGCCTACTAGACCTTTATTTTGCATAGAATATTACCTGTTAGTCAATGAAATAATATAAGGAAACTCTTACTTGAAATAAATATTCATTTTGCATGCATATGTATATATTTTTTGTTATTTTATCTAATACATGTATTCCATGGTGATTAAACTGGTCCTGGACGTAACTGTCGTGTCCCTTGCTTGTTAATTTAGGAAATATGTTATCCTGGGAATACCAGAGCTTCAGTAAAAAAATCAGTTTCTATTGTTGCATGTGTAAGTCTATTTTCTAATACCATGGCTAGTAAAATAATTTTTCTACAAAACTTTATGAAAAAAAATTGAAGTTGATGTTCCATATTATTGTTGGTGTCCCCTTCTATTTTGTTACATCCACAACTCAAAATTGGGAAGAAAATGATGATCCTAAGCATATTTTTTTTTACAGTTCATTTCTATACTTAGGGGATCACAACATACAAATTAATTGTTTCATGAAATAAATGTTCTTAAATAATTGTTTTGATTAATAAATCCACACTTGAGGGGTGGCTACTCAATTAGTTCTTGTTTTTCTGACAAAATGGTAACCTCAACTGTCTTCTCCTTCGCTTTACCAGTATATATTATGGACAAGAGTTGGCTACTTAGTGAAAAGAATTAGGAAAATGCACAATATTCATTTTGACCCTCATGTCATACTTTGGCCCCATTTACCATGAAGCCACCCATATAGTGCCAATCGACAGAGAGCTGCGATTACATCTGAAATGTAGGTGCCTGCAATCTCTACTTACGGGGCCTGGAAAGTCTTACAACTTCATTTGCCACATTTCAAGGCCTTTAAAAGCCTTGAATTTAACCTATTTTGGGTAATTAGGCTGAACAAGCCTTGAATTCCATCAAACTGTCCCCCCTGATCTAAATTAGTTTGAAATCACCATTCACCATTGTTGTTTTTCCCCTGAAATCCAAACGAAAATAGTCTTGAATTCCATATTCTTCACATGTGTACGGAAGCTGCTGTATGTATTTATATTTTTTGTCCATCGTTGATTGTGTTGCTTCGACAGGCGACCTGCTCAGTGCGCGACATCCCCCACCAGTCGCGGTACGAGGAGGTGATGGAGTCGTTCAAGATGAAGGAGCTGATCCGCGGTGTTGTGGTGGCGGTAGCGTCTCCCAGTGACAAGGTCGCCCTCTCCCTCCACAAGGCTGCGCTCCCACGTGAAAAGCACCATGTCTCATTGGTGGGTCCCAGTTTAGGGTTGCTCGCCACATGTATGGGTTTTTTTGGTGAGACAGTTTATTCAACAGAACATACATTTGTTATGTGCCGAGGCACTGGTCTTCCGGCCGTTTATAATACATTGTAAATAGGTAGTTTGGCGGGTACTTAGGTAGGGCACAATAGTGGATTATGAAGGATATTAGTGTGTTAGTGGGTTAGCTATAATAAGTTCAGTATCATGGGCTAAGATGGTGGGTCACTGCAAAACTGTGCTGCTATTATGTGTATGGCATATGTGATGTTGAGTGTAAACTATATGGCTTGATAGGGCCTCTTATACTGAACATACGATGTAGCGTCTGGGTTATCGAACGTGAGCAGTGTGTCGACGCTGTTTTCGCTACTGGGGCTGACCATGAACGGGTGCCTAACCCATTCGGCCATCCCATTGTTTCCTTATGTGTTTGATGTATTCGTGTACAGTAACCGGTTAGTTCTCCTTCTCTCTACCAGGGCTTGATAGAGGAGGCAGACATGCCTGTACACTATCGTCGACTAAAGAGGCTTGACGGGGCCTCTTACGCTGAACATACGATGCGGCGTTTGGGGTTTTCCAATGTGAGCAGTGTGTCGACGCTGTGTACGCTGCTGGGGCTAACCGCGACCCGACGACCCTCACTCATGCGTGGCCTGTGCCGGTAAGAAGCAGGGATGAAAGATCACCGCCATTTAAATAAAATTTGCAATTTGTTCAGGTTGATGAGGTTATTTTAATTAGGTTATAAATCTTATTTATTCAGAATTATTATTTGGTAGACCATGAACCTGTATCAGGATGTCTACGGTACCTCATATTCCTAGGTCCAGGTACTGGTGCATCTCCACGTTTCACCGGACGCGGTGACTGAATCGGCAGAGCGAAGGCTTCCCGTGCGGGAGATCAGAGTTCAATTCCTGGTTGAGTCAAACCAATGACTTACAAAATTGACACTTGTCACTACCTAACCTGGCGCTCCGTATTAATAGGATAGGGCAAGGACTGGTTAACTCAGTGGCCTGATTTCCCAGTGGGGAAACCCTATAAAGTCACCATGAGTGTGCACTGTCACAAGTCAGTACCCGTCCTGATATTACCCTAGATGTTGCCGGGACGTAAATCTCCAACAACCAACCTACGGCACCTTGTATTCCTCGGTGGTCACCCATCCAACTACTGGTGCATCTCCACGTTGCTAAACTTCGGTGGGCGGATGAGAACGGGTGTTTCCGATATGATATTGTCCATAGCGAGGCTCAGGAGATGCTAATGGTTTCATATACATTGTAGCTACAGGGATAAAAGGACTCCAGGGATTTGCTGATTTCCGTTATAAAGCAGACATGTCCCTTATAGACTCTGCCAGAACATATATTGGAAGTTTCTTTTTTCCAGAGTTGAGATTTATCTCTGACGATGATTAGAATAGCTTACTTAGCTAATACGGCTTGTTATTGAATGAATAGTAAACTATGAAATAATCAGCAATGCACCTCCTCCCCACCCGCACACTACAGTCAGTATTGTTATAGACAATATCAATATTCCTGTATGCCTGTGAAGCAGGATAATCTGTTGAATGCATCAAATTTTCTTAACCAAAGCATTCACTTAGATTTGATAACTTTTGTGCAATTTGATCTTCTGTGCTGTGCTAAAAAATGGTTATTGCATGTTTTCACAACAAATATTTATATATGATGTATAAGGCATTATATAAGTATAAAGATACAATGGGGAATTATTATTAATATTGTTATACTCGTAAGACCCATCACTGCACCGGATGTTGACAACTTCAGGTTTGTTTCATCTCCATTCAGGGCTACATATCCTAAGGAAGATTACGCGGTGGCGCTTCGTAACTCCCAGTCTCATCGATGGGCTTTTAAAAGGTAAGCATTTAGCCTGTGTGAAGTGACCAAGAGATGTCTGTGTAAGCCCCGCATCTGTACCTCATGAGAGAAGCGTAATAAACCCATTAACAAATAGAAAGGAAGGATTTCAAAGTCTTAGCTCCAAATACTGGACAGTTGTGAAATAATATCAGATGAGTTGAAGCAGCAAATGGTGATGGTGATGGTGATGATGTAAATTGAATAGCATACTTCCTTGTTTTGGTGCACTGCACTAGCGAGTATACGGAAAGCACTGGTTGGCTAATTGGAAGAATATTGTGACTGAGGGCAGGGTCCTTTCGGGGGCTGGAAAAGTCTTAAACTTAATTTACTCTTGAAAAGCCTTGAAATGCATTAAACTGTCCCCACTGATCTAAATTAGTTAGAAATCACCATTTGCCATCGTTCTTTTTTCCTTAAATCCAAATGAAAATAGGCGTGAATTTTGATCAAAAACAGCCTTAAAATAGCCTTGAATTCCATAGCTTCACATGTGTATGGACCCCATGAGTGGGATATCAGGTGTTGGTAATGATTGCATGGTATCGCAATGAGGGAACACTGTAAAGTTGTCACGTGGGTGGATTGTTTCATGTCGACCGGTACACGTCCCGATATGACCTTTGTTGCTAGGACGTCAAACTGTAATGAGCAAACATTTTTACCGTTGTAATGCTTCTATGACAGTGTTGCGGAGGGGGTGGCCTATTTCAAGCGTGGTAAATACGTGGAGGCAATGCAGTACCTGAACAAGGCGCTACAGATGGACAGCCAGAACGTTGAGGCCTATGTTGCTCGTGGAGCATTGTAAGTAAACCTTTCTCCTATTCACCGGACGCGGTGGCCCAAGTGGCTTCCCATGCGGAAGGTCAGGACTTTGAAACCCGGCCGAGTCAAACCAATGACTTACAAAATTGATACTTGTCGTTTCTAGGCTTGGTGCTTGGCATTAATAGGATAAGGTAAGGACTGGTTAACTGTGTCAGGATAATGTGACTGAGTGGGATATTGGGTCATGGTGCTGGTCGCCTGATTTCTCAGTGGGGCAGCACTGCAAAGTCGCCATGAGTGCACACTGTCACAACTCGGTAGCCGTCCTGATATGACGAGGATGTTGCTAGAATGTCAGTCCCCAACAAACAAAGCTTCTGTGTGAAGAAAAACCTATCAATGTTTTAAAATTGTAGTAAATTTTGTTTATTCATTCATTCATTCATTCACTTATTCTTCTTTTTTTCAAAATTGTTTATCTATTTATTTGTTTATTTGATTTCAGGTATGCAAACAGTGAGAGTTACGCCAAAGCTCTCGAGGACTTTGCAAAGGCGCTAGAATTTGATCCGCGACATCAGAATGCCAAGAGCTACATGTACCAGACACTCTTAGTGTATGCTCGCAGGTGAGTAGAGTTAGTCACTGTAATTAACATTCATTTGGACTCGACGTGGTGGCCAAATCGATAGAGCGCAGTCTTCCCATAACAAAGGTTAGTTCTTGCCGTTGCCGTCACATTGGTGATGGAAACAGCCTCCTGCTTCATGACCTTCATAACCTTCTTCGCGTTGCAGTCGACCAGAAGGGATGGCCGAATGAGTTGAGCGTTCCTTTCCCGTTTGATAGATCGTGGGATCCGAACCCAATAGGTTCGACCCTGCTCTAGTCAAATCAATGACTTAAAATTGTATACTTGTCACTACCTAGCCTGGTGCTTGGCATTACTAGGATATGGCAAGGATTGGTTAGCTCAGTATCAGGGTAATGTGACTGAGTTGGAAATTGGGTCATTGGGCCAGTGGGGCAGCAGTATAAAGTTGCCATGAGTGCGCACTTTCACAAGTTGGTTCCTATCTGATATGACCTTAGATGTTGCTAGGATGTAAATCTCCAACAAACAAACCTTTCCTACAGAGCTTGCTGCATAGTGAGTGAGCTGCTCCCCGCTACATTAGTTCTCGCCGCTGCTGTCAGAGGGCAGGTTGGTGGTGGAAACAGCCGACTGCTTCATAACTGACGCTGGTGACTTCCTTTTGCAGTCTGCTGGATGCCGGTGATGACGAGGCTGCCCTGCGACACTTTGAGCAGGCGGTCAACATTAACCCGGACCTGGACGAAGCGCGGAATGCCATCCGCAAATTGCGCGCCAAGATGGACACATCTCGGGTGAGATCATTTCTCCACGCTATAGTAACCCGCCTCTACTACTGTTACTACATGGGACGGGATAGCTGAATGAATTGAGCGTCTGACTCCCGTTTTGGTAGATCGTGGGATTCTAACCCACGGGTTTGAACCATGGTCGAGTCAAACCAATGACGTAAAAATTTATACTTGTCTCTTCCTTGTCAAGCACTCAGCATTATTAGGATAGGGCAAGGACTGGTTGGATCAGTATCATGAAAATATGACTGTGTGGGATATTGGGTCATGGTGCTGGCGGTCTGGTCTCCCAGTGGGGCAGCCTAATAAAATCGCCATGAGTCAGCACTGTCCCACGACGGTACCCATCCTGATATGACCATAGATGTTGCCAGGACGTAAGACTGAGTGGGATATCAGGTCATTGTGCTGGCGACCTGGCCCAACCAACTCCAGTACGCTACAATTCTGTTTTACTTGGAAAACTTGTCTTTGCTTCCAGTTATCAGATTCTGAATTGGAACTATTAACAATTATAGACGACTGAAATTCAAGGCTATTTTCTCCTTTTATTTGATATGTCTCTTTTTTTTCCCTTAAAAAAAGGATATGTTAGTGGGCTAGGGAGATGAATGACTAGGTGGTGTTTTCATTTTAGCAACACCTGAGGTTTGGTTGAATTTGATTGCGGTGTGGAGAGAACTTTTAGGATATCTGAAATATTGATGAGTATTTTTTAGTCTTTTTATTATGTGGGTTTTTTTAAAGGAGAAAAACGAAAGGAATAGTGCGGGAAGCATCAACCCACCTAGAAAAGATACAGGTGATGAAAATGTATTCCTTAATAACCTAACCAACGCGACGGAAATGGTGGTGAAGAAAGATTTGACTGACAAGAAGAGAAAAACCGTCATGTCTCTGCCACAATTCATTAGTTACAAAGTGAGAATAGATGATGGTTGGTGTTAGGCTCTCAACATTATTTACCCTAATTTTTATCTCAGTTTCTTTGTGTGTTTAACAGAAATAGAAATGCGTTTATCCGTACCTTTGTTATTGATGATAATTCATTCACTTGTCCGCTCTCCCTTCGCCTCCGCTCCCCTCGCATTCCCTCCACTCCCCTCCCCATCCCTTCCCTCCCCTCCCCTCCCCTCCCCTCCCCTCCCTTCCCTTTCCCTCCCCTCCCCTCCCCTCGCCTCGCCTCCCCTTCTCTCCCTCCCCTCCCCTTCTCTCCCCTCCCCTCCCCTCCCCTCCCCTCCCCTACCCTACCCTACCCTGCCCTACCCTACCCTACCCTACCCTACCCTACCCTACCCTACCCTCTCCTCCCCTCCCCTCCCCTCCCCTCCCCTCGCCTCGACTCCAATCGCCTCCAATCGCCTCCCATCCCCTCCCCTCCCCTCCCCTCCCCTCCCCTCCCCATACCGACCACTGCCCTATATCGATCGTTTTATTTGGGTCTCAACAATACCATTGTAACCATATTCTAACTCCCTAAACCGACCACCTCCCTAAATACACTACCTGAAGTCGTCCCAATGTGGGTCGATTTAGAGAGGTTTTGCTGTATATATAATCAGTCTATGCATCAGTTTATCTACATACAGTCTATATATCAGCGTGCGGCCAAACTCCAGCGTATATCGTCACTGTGAGATGTGTTTTTAAACTCTAAATTCACTATTTAATTATGGCGTTCATGAACCTTAGATGTTGCCAGGACGTAAAACCAACCACCAACTAACCCCGACCATGGAGACCGCCCCTATGTCACTTCTCAGGCAGGGTTTAAACACGTGGTTCTGCTTTCTTTATTCCATGGGCTGCCACCGACACTCTCCTGCTGACGTCATCACCATCTCGCTCTTCACGTCGTCATTGCCAACTCGTGTTTGCTGCGTCTCGCCTTGACCTTCTATTACTCCACGCGGTAATGTTTAATTAAATAAACTGCAAACCAAATATAAACAACGGCACGAATTTCCCCCCTCTAAATTCACACTAATCTAATGTGCCTCTATTTAAATCCCGTGATAATGATGCCTACAACACAATTAAATTTGAAACCACTGGGAAAAATAATGCCATTAAACCTTACATGACGGCCATTGATCTATAAAAAAAAACATTTTTATAAACAAAATATTGTTGCAAAATTGCCTTAATACAATACATTTCAAACTGAACTGCTCTCACTGTGTGTTCGGGGACCCTGGTAAAAAACCCGAAAAAACTGGTGTTAATAATTCATTGTCGTGTTGTAGCAAGACTCAGTTATTAAGCTTGATGAAAGTAACGATGGTGAGATGCGTAAGATGAAGACACCGCCACCTGAAAAGAAGCAACCGGTGCCAAAGACGGAGACGGAGCGAACATCCGACACATTGCGAAGACTGCTTGAAGAAGATCGAAATAACAAGTGAGTTTTGTTCATTTACTCATTTACTGAAATCATTCCCCGACTTTATGCTAAATAGATGGGCGTTTTAAATATGTTAATATCAGCCCTGTTCAGGGATGGAAGATCTCCACGATTTCGAGGGTTTCCACGATTTTTTATATTCACTGATAAACGTTAAAGAAAATTCCAAGGAATCAGGATGTATATATGACGGCAATTGGTTAGTCCCAGCTGCATAAACACGACACAATTTATTTGAAAAATCATTTCATCTAAAAAAACATTTGTAATAAAAAAAATATTTCATATCGATAACATACATTCTTATATGACCTAAACAAGAAAGGGTTGATAATATAGCCACAACAAGGATGGTTGAAACCTGACTTCCGGCATTTTACCCACAATTCCCGAACAGTGCTCCTATGAGGGAATATCTGCGGTTTCATAGAAATTCACCGTCAGTGTAATAACCATGGCTTGGTTCTGCCGGAACCTGCTAGGTGGCACCAGGGTCTCTGCTTGATTTCCGTGTTTTTTGCCCGAGACCACTTTCAACCCTGTATGTTATCGATATGAAGTATTTTTTTAGATGAACATTTTTTCAAATAAATTGTGTTGTGTTTATGCAGCTACTGGCCAATTACAAAAAATTGTTCTTCAAACATTGTATTGCCGTAGTCAAATTTTCGTTCTTAGTGCACAATGTAGTAAAATTATAAATTCTGGAGAACTGAAATCTTCCATGCAAGTTCCTAACGTTTGAGTCGAATCTGGGACTGTATTTACAGGCTGAGAAAAAAGGTTCGGAAAAGTCACAACTCGGGTGAAGTCATGGACGCTGAATATTCACGGTCAAGACATGAGTCTATCGGTAGGTCTTCTCGATATGCCGAAAATGTCGAGCAAAGTCTGCCTCACAGATCTTTTGAGAACAGTGATGAACTCCAGTCTCCATATACGCGTGATAAACATCAGTCTTCGTATAGCGGCTGCAGGTCCCCAGAGGACAGAGCTAGGTCTTCACATAGTCAAATGTCTTCTACAGAAAGGAGGATATCCCCTGGGGATAGACAGATCTCCTCCAAGGATTCAAGGTCTCGAGAGGAGAAAAGGACGTCCCATAAAGATAAGGGTAGCTCTCCTGATGCTAGGCAGACATCAGTTGAAGATAAGAGATCAGGATATATTATTAGGATGTCACCTGGTGATGAAGGGATCTCACCTGATAATAGGAGGGTGTCACATGATGATAGGATGTCACATAGAGATATGAGGATGTCATATGGTGATAGGACTTTGTCTGATGATAGGGAGATATCACCTGGTGATAGGAGGATGTCCCATGATAATAGAGATCTGTCTCCTAGTGATAGGAGGATGTCTGCTGTGGATAGAAGGAGTTCCCCACAAGATAGGTCTCGAAATGAGGAAAGGGGGTGTTCCCTTAAGGATAGAATGTATCGAGAGCCAACGAAGATCCGAAGGAAGCGTAGGAGGTCCAGTATGGAGAGAAAGATGTCCCCCGAAGATGTACAGAGGTCTCGCGAGAACAGGCAAGATCGATATGATAGAGGGAGATCCCCTACGCATCGAGTGACTTCTTCTGAGGATAGTTCACCTGGTGATAGGCGGCATAGGCACTGTCCAAAGGACAGCTACGATCTGCATTCCAGATATTCACATGCGCGCAACCGCTCCCGGTCCAGATCACCTGTGGACAAATTGCAACCAGCACCAGATTCTCAACAAACTGCAACATTGGAGTGGCGTCTTGGAGAGAGCATTCTTGAAGAGCAGGAGAGAATTGGACAATCCCAGAAGGATTTATCTGTTGACAGGAAATGTGTAAAGCAGGATAAGATTGAACAACTCAGGAGAGAGCTTGCTACAGGAGATGTTGATTTACGTCAGCAAAAGGAGAATGCAAAATTGGCTGCAGAGTGGATTCACATGATAAGGGAGAAAGTGCCACACCAAGATGGTGGTACCTCTGGTGGTTGGAAGCAAATAAAGGAAGATAATAAGAGTAGTCCACGCTGGCCTAACTTGGGACATTCAGGTGATCATTTACTCACAGAGAAAGGAAAAACTGAACTAGGCCGACAAGACGCGGCTATTTCTGATTTAGACTTGCGCATGGAGAAAAGGAAAATTGGGCTGCGGCAACAGCACATGGCAGTTTCTAATGTTAATGTACTTTTAGACAAGAAGAAAGCTGAACTGAGGCGGCAGGCAATGGCTAGTTCTGATATTGATTTACGTACAGAGAAAAGGAAAGCTGAGGTACAGCAAAACCTGGGTGTTTCTGATATTGACTTTCGGCACAGTGTTGAACGGTTTCAAGATGAATTTGAAAATAGTCGACGTCGACATGCCATGGCTGCTGGTGATACGGACCTGAGAAACCTAAAGAAAAATGACATGGATAGTGTAGTTGCCAGGTTGACTGTAATCCCGCAAGATAAATTATCTTCAAATGCTTCGAAGAAGGAAATGGACACTTTCGGGAGTCGATACGCCGGCAACTATGTGGAAGACCAGCAAAAGAAGATAGACACTTCAAACACAGAGAATATGAATAGAGACAAGGTGCGAAGAGGCTCAATGGATTGCAGAGAGAGTTCACTCATCAGTGGTGGTGACAATGGAAAGTCTGCAAAGAACTCGAATTGGCCTAAGAGAAGAGGCTCAAACTCGAGCGATGAAGGCTGGTATGAATCAAGGAAATATGATTGGCACAAGAGGAAAGCTGATGATGGTATGAAATCTAAGAGAAGATCAGACGGGTGTAGACCACAAAATTCAGCCTCAAGCGATGAATACCAGTCAACATCGAACAGCAAATCCCGTCGTGAAGACCGGCAATTGAAATCCAAAAGAAGGTTTAAGCAAGAGAGAAGACTTGGTTCTGCGTCAGGTGATGATGGAGAGTCTAATAGGAGGCGTCATAACAGATCTAGGTCATGCGACCAATCTAGGTCACATGACAGGCACTCCAAATCCAAGAGGTCCAAGCGCAAGAGCAGTTGCAGTTCAAGTGATGATCCATCTGAACAGCGGAGCAAGTCGAAGCAAAGAAGTAGGCAGTCCCAAGACAAATCAAGTTCCTTTAGTTCATCATATTCCTCAGATAGCTCTTCTGGATCGTACTCTACAGATTCTGAGTCAAAGGGCTCAAGTAAGCCGGCTAGAAAATTTGAGCGGTTTGACGATGGGGAGGGATTCGGCTTATCTCAATCTGACAGAAAGCGCCATATAGTAGCAAGAAGGACAATGTCTTTTCAGCGGAAAGGTGTGAGAACTGGGAGGAAAGGCGGGAAATACATTAATAGTAGAAATAAGAACATGTACAAAATTAACAGGAGGAAGGAGAATAAAGGCATGACTGGGAAGCGGGCATTCGGGAAATATCAATCAAAAACTGGTTTGCCGAAAACGTCATTCTTAGCCAGAACTGACAAATTTACCAAAACGGTAGAGGATAAATCTAAGAAGAATGGGGATGCAGACACTGATAGACCTCAGGCACAGAAGGTCATGGTCATAGCTGCCGACACGGACGCTGTGCCTGATACGTTAGCTGGTCCAAAGATGGCTGCTGCTGCTACTGTCAAACTAGCAACCTCCTTAGACACCCCATTTGGAAAGTGGGACTCGCCACCTAAATTCTCACAAGCACAACAAAAAACAAAGGGAGAAACACTGGACGAAATGGAGAACTTCCTGAAACAACTGAAGGAGAAGAAGGCGGCAACCACGCCAAAGACAACCGTAAAGAAGAGCCGATGGATGCCATGAGACTGGTGGTTTTGTATTAGTGTATTTACAGTCAATTATTGAACAGTGGATGTTGGATTGATTTTTGGAAGCGCTATTATTGATCAAATAATAATTTTTAATTGAACTGAGTTCAGTACTTTAAATGAGTGTTGGATTGAATTTTGGAAGGGTATTATTGATCAGATAATAGATAATAGATTTTTAATGTTTAATTTCAATGTAATACTGAGCATGGCATTTGGGTGGTATTTGCCAATTAAGGCTTAGGGTAAGTGGGTTTCGTAATTAAATAAATTTCTCTAAATTTCAATATATATTCTCCAGTCAAAAAGTGATCAACAAGTAGAAAGGTGAAGCCGAATTGTGCGTTTATCGAATGTAAGAGATGACCTATTATGAAAGGGAATTCTAGTTGTCCTGTAACTGTATAAACTGAACTTATATTAATAATAAAAAAAATACCCACGACCAGATGTTGCGTATTCTGTGATAGTATTGATGCTGATAGTAAGATGTTGGTTTGCTTTGCCAATCGCCTATGTTGTAAATAAACTATTTCACTGATGTCTTAAAAAATATATTTATACATTTCATATTGGTTAGTACCCGTTCGTTAATGGTAGGTTTGGGACTAATTATCATCAGCAGTAAATCAGTTTGCACTGCTATTTTTAATGAAAGATCATTTAAATTCGGGCTAGCTAGGTCTACATTACGTGTACTTTTAAAATGTGAATGCAATTAGAGTGTTAGAGCTGTATGCTCAGGCCAAGTCGGAGACTCCGCCATCAAGGCCC
Source organism: Branchipolynoe longqiensis (assembly GCA_030323885.1). NCBI lineage: Eukaryota > Metazoa > Annelida > Polychaeta > Phyllodocida > Polynoidae > Branchipolynoe > Branchipolynoe longqiensis. The sequence continues at coordinate 74,242,468 of CM059197.1, read as the reverse complement.
ACCACATGTGGTGAGGATGCTCTGTTCAGTTTTATTATGTGCAGTCATGCTTTTGAATCTACTGGTTTTAGCTCAGACCTATCCAAATTGATTAATTGCACCGGTCTGATCATACAATTCCGCTTCTTGTCGTAACTTTGTTTTTTTAAGGGAAGATAATATAATGACGAAACTCGATCAGTAGGCTACAGATTTGATTGATTGGTGGTTGCTTTACGCCGTGTCGGCAGCATGGGCCATATTCACGGCGAGAGTACAGATCTAACAACTTACAGATTACAAGTTTTGTTATAAAGCTACATAGTGCGATGAAAACTTGAACATTTTCAAAACCTAAACAGTTATCTAGCTTTGATTCTACATATTTAACTTAGATACTAGTGCACTTATAAAGCATTTGTCACCACTTGGAATGGAACAGAGACAAAAAAACATAAACTGTTACTGCAGAAGCCTATGGTGTCAGTTTGGGCATGGTTGCCAAAATTAATTTACTGCGATTGCACTTCGAATATCTTATTTAGCCATTTAAAATAAAAGTTACTTCAAACTAAAGTAAGGTAGATTATAACATCAACTTAATATAGTTATCTCAGAAAATACTCAAAATTATCGGACTAATTGATGAGAATTGACTTTAAATGTGTAAAGTGAGGTAGGCTAAAGTAAGGTGTATATATATATATATTGCCGCGCGCCAGACGCATCCACTGTGTTCGCTATTTCCGCCTGAGAACCGCATTCCGCCCACGTCTTCTGTGAAGCTGGTCTATCCAGAGATTCTGTACTGTAGTTATTCTCAGAAATTCTAACTGCAATACAATTAATATTTCGAGAAAAAACAATTTAGAATGTAGCAAATATTCCTGTACGGACTACATGCTCAAGTCACGTGATAAGATATTTAAAATTGCATAGTTCGAGAAAAGCATCAAATTTTCAAAACCAACATAACTACCTAGGATTTGATCATACATATCTAACTTATCTAAGCATAGAAGGGAATACGGAGTTAATATATTGCTACTGAAGTTTATGGTGTCAGAATTTGGGCTTGTTATTCAGCCACTTAAAAGTTACGAAATAGCGAATGGTAGACAGGAAGTGTAAACACTTATTTGTCTCTCATTTTTCCTTGAGTGCAAGTAAATATGCAACACAAGGAAAAATTAGTAGCATGTGGTGAATAAGGGGTCAAATTTCCCTGGATCATCAGCCCATGCTTTTTCTAATCTGTTCTTGAATGAATTTATTTGAACTAAAGTAAGTTAGATGATAACAATCAATTCAATATACTTATCTCAGAAACGTTACAAAACCATCGGACTATGCAACTTTAATGCATAGTCTAATTAGTAGTCCACAATACTTACACATATTCCATGAAATGCACAAAAGAATAGTGGAAACGTATTCCTAGCAATCCATTCTCACGTAACCTAAAGCAGGCGTACTGAGTTTTGCTAATATTAGTACCAGTCAATATCTGAATATTGCAGTAGCTAGTCTACATTGACCTCTCGGACAAGGAGCCACATAGGTGGATAAGATCTATGATTGTATTGAATAGTTTAATGGTTACGGTGCTCACCCGAAAGATAGAAGGTAGTGGGTTCAAATCTCACTATAAATGCAAAGGTGTTTTTTTTTCATTTGCGACACCACTCACTTATAATTACAAGGGGATGTCAGTCAGTGCAGTAGTCTGCACTGATCTCTCGGTGGTTCATATAGGTGTGGATATGATCATTGCATAAGGGAGCCTAATGATTAGGACGCTGGGAGTTCGAATGCCACTCTAAACACAATGTTGCGCAATCCACACACCCCCCCCCTACACGTGCGCACACAACAGATATTGGACCTATATTCTGCAATGATCCGAAACCCAATCATAAAACTGTTACCGGTACTTTTCTTCGTATGAATAAATCATGGTCTTTTGTATCTGATACATCACCTGTGCCTCCATGAAACTATTCGGTCCCTAGAGCATCAATTGCAAAATCTTCCTTTAAGAATGTCACCTCAGGGAAGTGTGTTGGGACCAATATTATTTATAATATTTATAAATGACATGCCAGGCAGTGTCTCATCAAACCTAAAAATATTTGCGGATGCCATAAAAGATGTAGGAGATAAAAATCTCTTGCAAGAGGATATTCTAAAACTCGCACAATGGTCCGAGAAATGGCAATTGCCCTTCAATGAAAAGAAGTGCAAAATTATTCATTAAGGGAAAAATAATCCTCGTTATGCCTATAATATGAAGAACGCTGTCCTGCAACAATACAGCTATGAAAAGGACTTGGGCTTAACCTTCGACTCCCAACTCTCCTTTCAGAAACACATGAGGACTCATCTCAAATGCTAACCAGAGAGTAGGAATAATTCAAAGAACTTTCCATCGCCTCAACAAGAACAATTTTCTCATTCTATTTAAGTCTCTTGTTAGGCCAATTTTGGAATACTGTCCACAAATTTGGAGCCTAATTTTTCAGCAAGATATTCTGGAGATCGAAAAGGTTCAGAGACGTGCAACGAAATTAGTTGCAGTTATAAAGGACTTACCCTATGAACAACGGCTTAGGGAATTGAAACTTCCTACCCTTTCCTACAGAAGGAAAAGAAGTGACATAATTGAAGTATTTAAAATTATGAAAGGTTCACCTTGAATAAAAGAGAAGGTAGTTGGGGCCATACTCTCAAACTAGTAAAACCCAGAGCCATTTCAAAGTTAAGACAACACAGTTTCTCAAACAGGATCATAAATATATGGAACAGTCTCCCACAAAATGTTATTGATGCCGAGTCAATAATATTAATATCAGTAATTTTTCACATGAAAAAAGGAGAACGCAGAAGTGCAATAAGCTACTTCGCTTTAGCCATTTAAAAATAATACATATACATTACTAATGTGAGTGCAAGTCCCCACAGGAGTGCGATCTGTCTGCCGTATTATGTCACGTGAATCTATGGATAAACATCTTTTTTCTTCAAATCACCTGTCATCATTATTCTCCAAGTGTCAACAATTGAGACTACTGAAAAGACTAGGACAGTACTGAGTGGCTATTGTCATACAAAAAATCAGATCTGTCACAACAGCAATAGAGGGAGTGCACGTGACGTCAGCAGTCAGCGGCCAGCCATCTTGGATTACGAGCACCCTTGGAATTTGTCAGTTACACTATATAAAAAGGAAAAGGTATATAATGTTTATTGGTCTCTGTGTTTCTGATTGAATGAAGCAAAGGGGCATGTGATATGTCACGGCCCACCAGCGGGACGCCCAATGGAAGGTAACCATGCCAAAACTAGCCAGATAACACACCACACAGCTACGTACAAGCCTATGATATGTAAGTAGGAGTAGGCTAGTCTAGTAATAAGAGTAGTAAAAATAAATACACATATACCAAGAAAATCCAAAAAAACTAACATAGGCTATTAACCATACCAACCAATTATCTATCTGCTACTGAAATGCAGGCAAACAAATACCTTATCAGCAGCCAATGTGGTAAGATAACACCAACACTACAACTGGCCAGCATTGAAAACAAGCCTGGGTACCCGGGCTTATATGCTATGGACAGTATAAATACAGCCTCAATTAAAAAAAAAAAAAAATGTACATACATAGCCTGTATCTATGATAACGTATATGCATGCATAGATGTATACATACATATACACATCTTGTACATATGATGTCCTATACACAAATAGCCTGAACTGAGAATAGTAATGACGTGGTTAGAATGTTGAACTTGTAATGTCATTACACCCCCTCTATAGAATCGGCTATATGAATGGAGAAAGTTTCTTAGAAATATACCGACATTTTTTTTAACAAATTGTTTTTGCAAATATAAAAAAGTAACACAAAAACATTGTCAGAAAAATGTTTGTCCTAATTTGAATGGATCCTACGCCGTGTGTCCGGTGTGGCGTTTTCAGCACCCGGTCATGCTCAGCGGCCTGTCGTGGCTTCTGCGCATGCGCGGATTTTCGCACGTTGCGGCGAGCACTGCTATTTGTTTTGTTTACTGGTACGTTGTTAGCTGCTACGTTAATATCGCTTGGAATTTAAGGTTAATTTAATGAAATTTCATTATTTGAGTATGTAATTCTGTTAAATATGATCGCATTCAATAGATTTCGGCCTGATCGGACCCTAACACTGCCGGGCACCAGCTGAGCTGGTAGCCGGCGAGGCCACGGGTGTTTTGCATATGTCTTAAAATCCGCCCATGCGCAGAAGCCACGACAGGCCGCTGAGCATGACCGGGCGCTGAAAACGCCACACCGGTATTGTGACACTAATATAAGGAAAAGCTGCTTTAGTTCCAAATCAAAACTGATAGCTCTAAATTAAACCACGATAAGGATAGGCATACGTTCCTTTTATCAGATGGCCTATGTTTGGACTTTGTTTGATAGCAACATTTTTGTTTTGACCTCTCTGGCTGCCAGCTGCAATCCAATAAACTACATTTCATTTTTGTCTGTTCCGTCTGTGTGGATCAACAATGGGGACCTTTCAGTTTGCTTGACTCTCTCGTCAGATGTTGCACCATGTTGGCCTCGGTATAGCCGTGTTCACACGGGCAAAATGTAAAGCGATTTAGACAAGGCGAATCATATGAATCGATTTAGTTTGAAAGTGTTTCGCGTTCACATGGGCAGTGCTTTGAGTTGGTTTAAGGCGGAAGTGGATATCTGCGCATGAGCAAGTCCAGACTAACCAGCGCCAGTTTGGGTTTGTTGACGTCAGCACGAAAGTGTGGGTTCGACCTAGATATGTATGGACTGAATCGTATTGGTTTGGAACGATCAAAACTTTTGCTGGGCAGTGAAACCCTAAAAGTAAATGATGAAAAAAATATCTGTGCACAGCTAGTGGTTTCATAGACCAAATTATATTATATAGTGTGACGTCCTTAATCCGCCTCAAGTAAGTCGGTTGCATTCACACGGGCAAAATAAATCGAATCACAGAAATCTACTCACGTACACTACCTCGACAAGTGGCTTACATTATCAGCATCACAGGAATCGATTCAGCCCTAATCCAACTCAGCCGCGTGTTCACAGGCGAAATGTAACCCGAACTATACAAGTCGATTTCTACGAATCGATTTACATTGCCCGTGTGAACACGGCTTATGCTTCGGTGTGTGGTGGGGGCATATGTTTGTGTGGTGGAGGTGTAGGGGTGTGGTGAGGATTTGGTGTGTGTGTGGATTTAGGGGTGAGTGGGTATGGTGTACGTAGGTGTGTGGTGAGGGGTGTACCCTCACCACACACATACACCTCAACCACACACCTACCTACACAACCACAGATACACCTCAACTACACCATCCCTACACCACCAGCACACACACACCTGTCTATCCAACCATGATGGCTGATTTGGACCGGGAATGGGTGCTGCCACCAAGTGTATAGCGAATGAAATGGCTCATGAAAGGTCCCCATTAAAAATGGAAAAATAATATTTGCACCGCCTTTTAATATTAAAAAATATTTAAAATAAATAAGGAGAATGGCAGGATCTTGCCTGGCCGAGAACGCGCCCTGACCTTTTATTCAGAGAGGGCGCCACTCAGACCATCTGGATGCACCGAGACACCACCAAGCAGTCACAATGGGAACTGGAGCTCGACTAGTCTGGTATGAAATAGTTCGTAGGTACCAGCTCGAGTAGAGAAATCCAACCTGAACAAAACCTCTTTTTAGACATTTATTTTCACAAAACAACAGTGCCTAAACATGTCACAAATATGAGTACATCATAGCATTTTCTCAAACAATACAGTTACTGTGGTATTACTTCAGTTCGTGACTTTGATGTACAGGTCATGTCAAGGTCAATTTATTTAGGACTTTCTGTACTCCTTTGTATAATGCCCAGATTTGGTAGAACTATAGAAAGTATGACATAAGAAAACTGAATGCAGCATATCATAACATTATGAGGTTATTACTCCGTCCACCTAGGAATAGGCCTATCACAGTGCCGGTTAGATAAAAGATTCACACTTGTAATACACGTGTACTGCTAGTACCGGGTGAATCCTTTATCTAAGTGCCAGTAAGGTATTTGCCTTCCATGCTGTTATCAGGAATCTTATAGTCAATTTTATCACTATTATCCAGGAACTTGTGAAAATTATGAGATGGTGATCTCAGATTTACCTCTGCCAAAATATGAGGAGGCATTTGTACAATTAAACTACCATTTTGATAATGTTTAGTAGTTTAGTATTCATACTTTGACTCGTATGTTATTCACATTTATTTTTATATGTACCTACTATGGACCAATTTATGTAACTACAATAAAAAAAAGAGTCTGAAATAAAATATGGAATTTAATTGAATTTGTCTAACTTTGACGTTATAGGCCAACTATTAAAGCTACAAGTTGTAGACAGCCTATTTGTGGATGTTATCGAATCAAACTCGAAATGGCTTATGCATAGAACTTTCAATGAACAAAACATTTTAAGTGAAAGTATCTAGTGTTCTCCCATGTGAGCCAATACCGTGGCGCCCTCTGACATGAACGTCTGAAATCACATGATCATGTGACCTAATACCGCCATTTTGTTTTGAACCTTGCTTTGATAAACATTATATCGCACATTGATGTTATTCAATCCACAGTGGAATACGTGTATTGTGACAGAAATGTCCATGTAGGATCTGCGTAGGTAAGTACTTATCGATAAACAATCCCTCTTCAAATCCAGGATACATTTTTTATATCGCGACAATTGTGTGTTCGAGAGTCGTTTTGGTGCAACCTAAATCCAAGTTCTTGGACTTGTTTTTGTTGTGTTCACGAAAGGCTGAACTTCCCTGTGACACTTCAGTGCACTTGACTTGCACTGTCACTGGTAACATACCTGAACACAGTTGTCATCATATATTCCCCATATTTTTAAAGATATTCTTTTTACATCTAAATACCCTATTCATTCTTAACAACAAACATACTTAGTACTATTCAGAGACAGAGTAGTATTTACCACTTTAGTGCGTTTCTTGTTATAGACTTATGCTTCATCATTCATGATCAAGTTAGGTAACCCAGTAAAATTTTCAAATTATTCCAAACATCCAAATTATAATTTCATTGGAAGCTCCAATGAATCAAAAGCAATATGCTTTTTGAATTTTTAAGATATTCCAAAAATTGAATGAGATATGTGTATTTGAAGTTTGTTGAATTTAAGATTTTTTGTATTAGCTAATGCATTAGAGAAGTGCCTTATTTAGGGCTGTTAGTTAGACTAATTATAACAACATTTCTTTGTAGTTTCTTTATTAATGATCAGATCCTTATCAAACTTCACACCAAGGTTCTTCTTCGTATAGCAAATCACCCCAGCTTATCAAAACTGATATAAAAAAAAGTAGATCACAGGAAAATGTAGGTTTCCATGGCAACTATAATAAAATCACTCCCACCTACAATATGAGTCAACTGTAGTTCTTTTTAAATAATGGTCAGATCCTGATGAAATTTCACATCAAGGTTCTTCTTGGTCTGGCAAATCACCTCAGCTTATCAAAACTGATATTAAAAAAATAGATCACAGAAAAATGTAGGTTTAAAAACTGCCTGACACCAACTTTTGGCTGCCAGATTCTAGAGTTGCGATTCTAGTTGTAGTCATTGTATGACCATTTTTAGGTTAACATGGACATTCCTGGCAGTCTTAGCTCTGATTTTTGCATCTGAAGACTTGAATGGCTTAGTAAAATGCCTTTCAAATGTCGTACAACACTGAAAATAGTCTCTATCTGTGTTTAAGTCTTTGGTGCTTCAAAAACGGATGTAGCAATGAATGCAGTGTGCCTGTGCTTCATGTGTGGTGCCGTTTTCCGACATGACTGTGCCGCTCAGGAGGTCGCAAAAAGTTGTACAAGTTTTATCGGTCCGGCGACAGTGGCGCTCCCGGTCGATTCTAGTTCAATCATTCAATACCGATGGCCATTAATATGCACGACGGCACTTATGTGCACATCCACGCTCTACGCGACGGCCGTTTTCTGCCAAATAAGTGTTCCTGGAATAGACTGTCTGATAATAGCTACTCCAAACAGGCTGTCATCAGTGACTCAGACAGGCTGCATGAAACCTGGCAGGAGTTGGCCCTGAACCCCCATGTCTATTGTGTGGCAGTGATTGGTGTGTTAAACAGTTACTAAAAATATCTAACAATGGCAGGACAGAAGACAGTTTGAGCCTCATTTTGAGACCAAACATGTTGAGATACATGTGATAGAAGTGAGGGAAAATTCAAAGGAAAAGTTGAAGACAAGATTTCACAGTGACAAAGACAACAATTCCAGGTTCAACACCTGTCAAATTAAAAACTTTTTGCTATTAAATCAGCATGAAAAATATTAAATTCACTCACGGCACACGAATCAAGAAGATGAAGAAGTGAGACCGCCGAGCTGAAAACACTATTTCAAATGCTTCAAAGAGGATGATGTTGCTGTAACTGATTCCTACTACATAATAATGTTATGTCTGTGAGCAGTGAATGCTGTTGTAGGGTTTGTGTTCGAGTCTGTGGCTATGTAGGTAGGACAAACAATACAGACGGAGAGAAAGAGAGAAAGTAAAGCAAAAGTAAGAGTGTGAGAGAGAGTCCAAGCCCCTCAGGTTTATTATATATAGTAATTGGATTCTTAGTATAGGATCATGCCATTCATTCAACCAATAGGGAAGCAGCATTCCCAATTCCTCCAATAGGGACTCAGCATTCCTGGTTACCATGACCACCATTGCTCTGCCCACCACCAAAGCTGGTTGACCTGTGGCCACCACCAACCCTGACCCCTGTGACAATTGACCCCTACCTCAGCAGAAAGCCAGGCTCTGAGTGCACTCACCCAGACCTGCCAATCGTCCAAAATTCTATAATTACCTGCCCTCAAGCATGGGCTAAGCCATATATACACAACATATACACACATTCTTGGTCGGCCACACAGAATAATAATAGAGGATTTCCATTTCCCTCCTCTGCCGATTATTGGAATATTTTACAACGTACTCCGCCCTCCACTTCTTACCACCTGCGCCTAACGCAGCAAGGAAAGAAGTTACTCCTCACCATCAATCCACGAACCAACAATAATAATTAAAGTAAATCTTTAATGGATAAGACCTTCTGCCTTTGACTCTTAATTATTTTAATTTTATAACCACGTTTTTCTGCCATTTGCAAAGAACATAAGCCATTTCTGACATTCAATATGATGTTAAAAGATGTGTGCGAACAACTTGTGACCATTTTGAGTCAAATCTGACCTTTTACCAACTCTGTGACACTTCAGAGGTCCTTGTGACACTCTAGAGGTCAGTGTTCAGTCCAACAGCATCGACCTTACATTGGTACCAATCGGCTTTGGCGTTACTACCGTTTAGTCCCTAATCGATACGCTTGGCCCACCCATTTCGTCTTTCCGACTGTCAAGTTCGGAGAAACCTGAAGATGTCGATGGTACTGTAGTGGTCTGCACTGACCTCTCAGGCAAGTAACCACATAGACAGGTAGGCGTGGGGAGTGTGTTGATATCAGGGAGCTTAGGTGGTGTAATGGTTAGCACACTGGCCCGGAATGCAAAGAGATGTGGGTTCGAGTCCCACTCTAGGCACAATATTTCCCATTTTCATCACCCCCACGACACTGGTTGCCGTGATCATGATCCTGTACAAGCTTTGCGCTGTATGGTTGTTGAACCTACCCTGTGTATGTATGTGTTAGTGCATTGCCTGTATGTATGTAATTGTAAGCATTACAAGACTTACAATTCCAGGGGGACGAGTGTAGTGGTCTGCACTGACCTCTCAGGCAAGTAACCACATAGACAGGTAGGCGTGGGGAGTGTGTTGATATCAGGGAGCTTAGGTGGTGTAATGGTTAGCACACTGGCCCGGAATGCAAAGAGATGTGCGTTCGAGTCCCACTCTAGGCACAATACTTCCCATTTTCATCACCCCCACGACAGTACTATTGGTAGACACATGGTTGTTTGACAGGTCTCCATAGTCATAACATGGCAGTGGTTCGCTTCAAACTTTGAAATTACAATGGCTACGTCTATATTATTAAATAATAATAGATTTCTAGCTTTTAGCTGCAATATTATATGCTGTCACGGTTTCCATACAATTTCATCAGCAATTGCCGCCGTTTCTTCATGTTAATTGTCTCCTTTGGTATTATGTCGATTATTTCTTCGATTTAGTTATGTAGGCCAGTGTTCTCCTATGAACGACTGCATTAGCATTGCGATATTGACAGTATCGAATCTTGGTCTTGATATTCGCAGTTCTGTAGTATATATCTTCTATATAAAGGATTGTCAAAAATGTCAATTACAGCATAAAGTTAATAATTATGATCATTAATGACAATATTCAATCAATTTATATGTCCATGACTTTCAAATGAACTACCATTTCACGACAATCAAAGGCAATATCCGATCAATTTTAATGTCCATGACTTTCAAATGAACCACATTTCATGACAATCAATGACAATATTCTCCCGATTAATGTACATGAATTTCAAATGAACCACACTTCATGACAATCAATGACAATATTCTACCAATTTCTTTTGATGTCCATGAATTTCAAATGAACGACCCTTCATGACAACCAAAGGCACTATTCAACATCTTTATGTCCATGAATTTCAAATGAACTACCATTTCATGACAACCAAAATGACAATATTCGACAATTTTATGTCATGGAAGATAAACCAACACCATCTTATAATAAACATTTTATAGTTAGTAGCAGTTTTATAGTGTTTCTTGGCATAGTCCCAGCAAACGCTTTTCAAGTATATATATACAAGATCAATTTTGTAGTTCAAAAAGTTTTGTAGTTATCTGAAAAGAAATATATGTGAGCTTAGCTCTTCCCACCTTTGTTTTTGACAAGATGAAGAACATACCACAATCATTCTTCTCTCATTCATCTCAGTGCTATGAGGAATTTGAATAACATACCAGATACATTCATCTTTCATTCATCTTAGTGCTATGAAAATGAAGAACAAATAATTGAATAATGAAAGAACAAAATCTCTCATCAGTTTTGTAGAAATTCTCTTCCACAAGAAAAGTCATCAGTCTTTTAGCTGGGCTCTCAAAAGACACTTGCTTTCGGAAAAGTGAATTTTCATAAAAGACTCTATCACTCTTTTAGCCAAGCTCTCAACAGATACTTGCTTTTGGAAAAGTGAATCTAATAAAAAAAAACATATATATATCAAGAAAGGTAGTGAAAGGAATCTCATGCATTCGCCTTAATTCTCAAAATTTATCAGTTTTATTTCATTTGATTAAATAAATAGTTTATAATAATTTATTATGTGTTTATTATGTAATATCAACTATAGTATTAGTCTTTATAAAAAAGGAAAGTGATTTTTTTTATTTAAATTTTTTTATTTTTTTTATATTGAGGCTGTATTTATACTGTCCATAGCATATAAGCCCGGGTACCCAGGCTTGTTTTCAGTGCTGGCCAGTTGTAGTGTTGGTGTTATCTTACCACACAGTGGCTGCTGATAAGGTGTTTGATTGCCTGCATTTCAGTAGCAGATAGATAATTGGTTGGTATGGTTAGTAGCCTATGTTAGCTTTTTTTTATTTTCTTGGTATATATGTATTTATTTTTCTACTCTTATTACTAGACTAGCCTACTCCTATTTACATATCATAGGCTTGTACGTAGCTGTGTGGTGTGTTATCTGGCTACTTTTAGCATGCTTACCTTCCATTGGCCGTCCCGCTGGTGGGCCGTGACATATCACATGCCCCTTTGCAGTGCAGCTTACTGGGGGTTTCCTAGCCTTATTTTGCACAGATATTTTTTGTAGTTTTTAGGTCAGGAATTTGTCTTCCTTTACTGTTTGGGCATTCCACACCTTGGTAGCCATTTCCAGCGTGCTTCTCTCGTGAGCTTTTATTTGGCTTCTGGTCTGCTTTAGTAGTGGCGCATTATTTGCTCTAGTAGCCCTTTGTGGTTTTGTTAGAAGTTTAATGTTTTGACTATAGCTATATGCTAATGTTTTCAAATGAATTATTCTCCTATTTTCTAGTAGTTTCACTTTGGTTCTTTTGTGTATGCCATAGGTTGGGTGCAGCTTGTCTATTCTTAGACAGATTTTTAGGGCTCTGTTCTGCAGTGTTTGCAGTTTTTTTAGTAGTTCTTTTCTCGCACCCATGTAGTTTACATCTCCATAGTCAAAATAGGGGAGCACCATGCCCTTGAAGATTTTTATTGACATTTCTTGTGTCATGTATTCTCTTAGCTTTGCAAATAGCCACAGTTTGTGGTTTACTTTTTGTATAATTTTATTTATACATAGGTTGTAGTTTAGTTGGCTGTCCAACTCACGGCCTAGGTATTTGTAATGGTCTACATTTTCTAGTGTTTGGTTTCCTAACTTACAGTGTAGTTTTCTTTCTGGCATTTGTTTATGCGAGAAGAGTACTGTTTTTGATTTGCTTGTGTTGATGGTTATTTTGTTGGACTCACACCACTCATCTAGTTTTAGTAGGAGTTTATTTAGTTTAGTTATTACCTCCTCTTCTGTGGTGCCATTTGCATATAAGACTGTGTCATCTGCATATAGTTGGAGGCATTCAGTTTGCAACCATTTTTCAAGGTCGTTTATATGGATTATAAAGAGTAGTGGCCCCTAACACTGACCCTTGGGGTACACCACATGTGACAGGTTGGTTGTCTGATAGTGTATTGTTTATTTTTGTTTTCTGTTGCCTGTTGTTCAGGTAGCATCTTATCCAATCCATAGTGTTGGATTTTATGCCCATGGTTTTTAGTTTTTCCAGTAGTATTTTGTGGTCTATTGTGTCAAATGCTTTGCTGAAGTCAATAAAGGTGGCTCAAACTAATTGTTTTTGGTTCATTGATGCTATTATGTCATTTGTTAGGTTAGCTATTGTTTTTGATGTGGAGTGCAGTTTCCTGAAGCCCCCTTGTCTTTCGCTTAGTATGTCGTTTTTTTCCAGGTGTTCATTGATGTGTCTATGTAGCACTTTTTCAATGAGCTTGCCTGGGGTTTGAAGAATTGATATTGGCCTGTAGTTTCCCATGTTTTGTTTGTCTCCACCTTTATGAATGGGGGTGATGGTTGCCATTTTCCAGGCTGAGATAAAACGCCCCTGCTCAAAGGAGATGTTGAATAGGTCTACTATGGTGGCTGGGATGGCTTGGAGTGCCTCTTTCAGTATTTTGGTTGGTATTTCATCTATTCCACTTGGTTTTATTCGTGTCTATGTCATTTATTAATTTTTTTACTTCTATCATATCTGTTTTGCAGGTGGGGATTTCGTTCTCCACAGTTCCTGATCTGTTTTCCCATCTTTTTTTGAATTTTTCTGACAGCTTTTGCCCTATTGTGGCAAAGTGTCTGTTCAGTTTGTTTGCTGCATCTTTGTGTGAGCATTGCCCCTTCGTTGTCTTGAAAGTTTGTATGCTCTTCTTTGTTATTTTTGGGGAATAATAGGTTTACATTTTTCCAGAATTTGTTTGTGTTGCTTCCCCAGAAAACGTAAATTAATTATTATTAAATTCTATATTTTTATATTTATTTCTATGTTTTATAATGTATATAGTAATATAGAATAGATTTTGTTATTTCATGTTTCTAAGTGGATGTCTTTAGATCAGGGATCTGTATTTCTTTTACTGATTGGGCGTTCCAAGCCTTAGCAGCCATTTCTAATGTGCTCCTTTCATGGGCCTTTATTCGGCTCCTTGGTTGTTTTATTAGTGGTGCATTGTTTATTCGTGCATCTCTGGTTGGTTGCTTTTGGTATTTCCTATCACGACTGTACACAAATGCAAGTGTTTTGAGGTGTACTAGTCTTCTATTTTTTTAAAAGCAATTTTGCTTCGGTTTGCATGTGCAGGTCATAGGTGGGGTGCGTTCTGTCCATACTGAGACATATTTTTAATGCTTTATTTTGTAGGATTTGCAGCTTGTCGAGCAGTTCTTGCTTTGCTCCCATGTATATTGTGTCTCCATAGTCAAAGTACGGGAGTACCATTCCTTTGAAGACCTTTATTGACATTTCTTGTGTCATGAATTTTCTTAATTTGGCAAATAACCAGAGTTTGTGATTTATCTTTTGTATGATTTTTGTCACACATTAGTTGTAGTTTAGTTGGCTGTCCATCTCTAGGCCTAAGTATCTGTAGTGCTTTACTCTTTCCAGTGCCTGGTTTCCTAGTTTGGACTGGGCGTTACTTTCCGGTAGTGGTCTATGTGAGAAGAGGACTGTTTTGGATTTGCTGGCATTTATGGTTATTTCATTAGATTCGCACCAGTTATCCAGTTTCTGTAGTAGTTTATTTAGTTTATTTGTTACCTCTTCCTCAGCGTTGCCCTCACCATATATGACAGTATCTTCTGCATATAGCTGGAGGCATTCAGTGTCTAGCCACTTCTCTAGGTCATTTATGTATAGTATGAAGAGTAGTGGTCCTAGGACTGACCCTTGTGGGGCTTCATATGTAATTGGTTTGTATTGTGATATGCCATTTTCTGCTTTGGTTTTTTGTTCCCTATTTCTCAGGTAGCATTCGATCCATTTTTTGTGTGGCTGATTTTATTCCTATTTATTTGAGTTTTTGAAGTAGTATCTTGTGATCTACTGTGTCAAAAGCCTTGCTGAAGTCTATGAATGCTGCCCCTGATATATATTTTTTTGTTCATTGAGGCCAGTAAGTAACTGGTGAGTACGGCTATGGTTTTTGATGTGGAGTGGAGTTTTCTGAAGCCCCCTTGTCTTGAGTTTAGTATATTATTTTTGGTCAGGTGTTCATTTATGTGCCTGTGTAGTAGTATTTTTTCAATCAATTTGCCTGGGGCCTGTAGGATTGATATGGGTCTGTAGTTGCCCATGCTTTGTTTATCTCCACCTTTATGGACGGGGCTGATAGTGGCCGTCTTCCAGGCTTCGGCCAATTTACCTTGTTCGAAAGTCTTTTATGGTGTCTGGGATGGCTTGTAGAGAATGTTTTAATACTTTAGTTGGGATATTTTCTATGCCACTTGGTTTATTTGTGTCTCTGCTCTGTATTAGTTGTTGTAATTCTTTTGCATTAGTTTTGCATGTGGGGATTTCGTCTTGTATTTGTTCTGACTTATTTTCCCAATCCCGTATGAATGTTGTTGATAGTTTTTGTCCCACTGAGGCAAAGTGGTCATTTAGTTTGTCTGCTGCTTCTAGGTTTGTTAGTGTGCTGCCTTTCTCATTTGTGAGTGCTATGCAGTCTTTAGATTTATTGTTGGGGAATAGTAGATTTACAGTTTTCCAGAATTTGTTTGTGTTACTAACCCATTGATCATTTTGGCTTATTATGTAATTTTTTTTGGCTGTTCTGACAGCTTATTGGGACTTATTTCTAGCTGTGTTGTAGGCTAGTCTATCTGCTGGGGTTTTGGTGCTTTTTGACAGGTTCCGTTTTGGTTTCTATCTGGGCTATTAGCTCATTGTTCACCCATGGATCTTGTTTATTGTTTTTTTAATTTTTTTTTTATTGGCCACATTTGGTTTAGTGAGGTTGTTATTTTCGTAATGATATTGAACTAGAAAATGTTAATATCATTTTTGTTACTATTTTTTAGTTTTCTTTACTCTAGGTGGTTTTCTAGTGATTATTTTAAGTAGTTTACCAGTGATCTACCCATCTTGTATTCAAAATATTGATTTTTGGTTTAAATCTTTTTTATGGTTACCTATATTAGCTCGTGGTCACTAATAGTAATACCCCAGCTTCTGGTACCCCATTTTGTTGCATGGTTGGAGTTGGTTAGTATTAGGTCAATTGCCGAGCTATTTTCACTGAGTCTGGTATTTTCTGTGATTATCTGTTGGAAGGCCTATGGTTTTGATAGTGGTCTGCATTAGTTGTTTTTTTTCATTTGAGTTGTAGTTTATATTAAAATCACCCAGAATGAAAATGTCTGTAGTTGTCAATTTTTGTACTGCGCTAACACTTTTTTCAAAGGCCTCAAGGAAGCTGTCTATGTTTCCTGTTGGTGGTCTGTACATACTTGCTATAGCTGTGTTTGCTTGCTTATCATTTTTTATTAAGCACCATACAAGTTCTATGTGTTGTTCTGAAATATTGGCTGTTTCTAGTGTTTCAGCATCTAAGTTTTTGGTGAGTTTGCAGTATATAGCAACACCTCCACCTTTCTTTGTTTGTTGTGTTTCATTTAATGTTTTTCTGTCATTACGTACAAGCCTATACCCATCTATGTTCAGAATATTGTTGCGCTGTTTGTCAGTGTACCAGGTTTCTGACATTGTTAGTACATCAATGTCTTCATGTTTTAGGTGTAGTTTTATCAGGTCTAGTTTATTGTATGCACTCTGGCAGTTTAAGAGGGCAAAGTCTGTGCCCCTGCCTAGTCTGCACTCAATTTCCTCAACCATGGATAAAGCAGTGGATGTCGGATTATGCGAGTTTATTTTTATTTAGTTTTATATTATATTTAGTTTGTTTATGTGTTATTAGGTTGCTGAGGTGCAGGTACCAGTGTTTGGGAACTTACGACCCCCTTGAGATAATAATAACATTTATGTAACCTGTGTAAAGGGAGGAGAGGTACATGTGTTGCTATTGTGTTAGTTACATAAAATAGCTTAGCATTATTTCTAGGTTTGTAGTGGGTTATTTGATAGAAGTAGGTACCTCAAACACAGGCAGGTTGCAAATGTATTCTGTTAAAATAAATGCTCCACTTCAACCCACTGGCAAAACAAACCACAAAAGGTTTTTACAAATTTATTACAGCACAAACAACAGTTGTTCTCTTACCTTTAACCTGGTCTTGGATTCATTTTATTATTCAACGAAATAAGCCTGATACAGCTAAATAAAAACTACTACAAACTCCCAGTTTTCACTCTCAATCCATGGTAATTCCCAGGTGCAGATGTGTCATGGTATCCTTAGTAGAATTAGCTAGTGTACATCCAATTTGTGCAACAACGCCATTTGTTGATCAAAGCACCCAGGGAAAAAGGTACTAATACCCCTAGATAGGTGAGATTCCAAGCTTTCCATTCATATAAAACAGTATATATGTTTTAATTGCAGAGAAACTGCAAAAGAACTGATTGAAATTTGAAGTTAAAAAAATTCCCATTTTAAGTGGTATTTTCTACTGAAAATATCATTTAACAACCCTTAAAAGTTGGTACTGAATTAAAGAGAATTTAATTTCCTATCCAATTATAATTACCAGTGCTCATGCAAACCTATGGCGCCCATGCGCACAGAGATTTAATCCCCCCACCTCTCGACCCACAACTAACCACTACCCCACCACTCCCCGCCCTCCTACCCTCCCCCTCTCCACACACCCACATTAACTCAAAGGTAGTGGGGAAATATGAAGATATATATAAAGAATTAAGTGTTGCTTCTCCGATTGTGAATTTAGGCTCTCATTTAATTTCCCTGCTTTTTCGACAGGTCCGACCTGTTTTTAAAAATCACTTGGGATACCTACTATGAGCGATGACATCACATTTGTGCTGGTACCGTCCTGCAGCAGTACTACTATGTGTTTTTTTAATGTTTAAAAAAAAATCAGATTAATGAAATGGAAACATAACTAAACTATGCAATCAAAAAATACTTTAACCATAACTCAGATTTTTGTGGGTTTTTTAAAACCAGATTTTATCACAGTAAAATTTAAATAACCCACATCTACCAATGTTTATTGTATATAATGTAAACAGAAAGAGCATATTGAGGATAATCAAGCCTGAAGATTTCATGAAATTATTTTGGACTGGTGCATTTCTATGCCATTTCAAACTTATTCAAAATTGGGCATTTTGAGAGATTTGATCATTGTAAAATTAAAATAATTCACACAATCAAAGTGTATTGTATATAATGTAAATAGAATGAAGATATTGAGCCTAATAAAGCCTGAAAATCTCATGCAATTATCTTGTATGGTGATTTTCTGTGTCATTTTAAACTTTCTCAAAATTGTGCATTTTTTACCAGATTTTATCACTTGCCAAATTGAGCTCTGGATCATTTTGGACCTATATTTCTATAAACTTATCCCAATCGTATGCGGTCCTGAAAAAAAAAACTCACCTATAGGTCAGGAAGAAATAAGAATATTCCATCTGGGGTGCACATTTTTTCCACAGGCCCACCTCCAAAAGTGCTTGACAGCTAAATTTGAAAAATAGCGAATTATGGGAAATTGTTGTTTTTAGCATTTTTGAAGATCCATATAATGAAATGTAATGATCTCATACCCCTTTTTTCTCTCTTTTTTTTGGTGTCAAGTTTTTTATTCTGCCCATAACATATAAGCTCATGTGAGGGTCCTTGTTTTCAACGCTGGACAGATCTCTATATTCTCTTTATACAGGCCATGGAATCACCAGCAAAAAACATTACAAGTGAGATAGGGTGATTAGTTTTAATTTTGGGGACCATCACAAATGTTATCTTTTTTAGGTTTGGATTGGCCCAATTAAGTAAGAACCTAAAAATGCCCATATCTTCCTTAATATTAGAGCAATTTTGACAAATGAAGTATCATTTTGTTTCAAATTAAATATCCTAACAGATGAAATCCATTAAATTAAGCTCAGACCTGTTTTTAAAAATCACTTGGGATACTTAATAGAAGATAGGGAAATTTAGTGTTTGATACTCAAGGTTTGTAGTTCCAGTTCTCCCCGATGCTGCGTCATGTTGGTATCCACTTGCCTAGTATTCCGGTGTGGCTGGAGTATTTTTGCATAATTTTTTAGGCTTTACTTGATATTTTTTTGAGGATTTCTCCCATTTAATTTTTGTATCCTTGTTTGACAATTTCCCCTTCATTTGCATTGTTTAAGAAAATGCCTGTTCCCCAATATGGGCATCTGATGCATTCTCTGAATGCTTTGCCTGGGGCGTTTATCAATTTTTGCTTTAATTCTTCGCTTTGTATAAACTTGGCTCTGACAATGTCCTCTAGGACTTTCTCGTTTTACACAATTCTAGTGTCCTCCACACTTTCTTTGCAATCGCCTTCACTGTGTAGGGGTTTTCTGTGTTGTCTCATTAGGTCGTATTTGTCATGGAACTTGTCCATGATGGAACAGTAGTACTGTTCAGCATATGAGTATATTTTCCCATCTTTTCCTATTATTTTACACTTGTAGAGGTTACCGAATGGAGAGATTTGTCCCTGGAAGGACACTCCCCATTCATGCTCCCTGGTAGCTGCTTTTTCAGGGCTTATTTCCTTGAATTCTATGTTTTCGAATTCTTGGGGTTTGTAGGTTTTCCCATTTATCTAGAGCTATGTTGCAGCCCTTCATTTTGATCGATTGGAATTTTTTGTTTTTTGTTTCCTGCGCGAGTGTGCACATTTACTGCACCGTTTTTTCGTTCAGTATTTCCTTTTCTGTCCTGACAGGCCTGATTGTTACCTTTTCATAGTTTTTTTCCGTCTGTAGTGTTTTCTTTTTTTGGAAGAGCTCCTTTTTGTGTGATTCCTTTTCTAGTTGTATTCTTATACTTCTGGATCTGTCAGTGGATTATTTTGCTGTCTGATTTGACTAGATCTGCAGTCTCCTGATTATTTTGTCACCTATTTCCTGTTTATTTTCCGGTTTGACTGTTCCTTGTGTTCTTTCTTTTTTTTTGTCCCTAGGCGGTAGGCTTTTGTTACTACCGTCCAACCAAAATTACATTCTGCTTCGCTTAGTATGTCAGTGACTGTGGATTCTATTTTTTCATCCTCTTTTTCAGGAACCACATGTATCACAACACTGAGTTTTTTGTTCTCAAGTTCTGGTTTCTTTTTTGGGGTGGTTTCAGTAGTCATTTTTGTCTCGGTGGTTGTTTTGGTTTCAGTTTTTTTGGGGGTGCTGTTTCCCCCATCTTTTTTGTTTTTCAGCTTTTCATATTCAGCTTTGTACCAGGCACACTCAATTGTTCGAGTGTTGTATGCTACTTGGAGCTCCTGGAGTTTGTTCCAGTTTTGGTCTGTTTTTAGCCGTGCTGTTCCATCCGTTGTCCGTTTTGTTAGTTTTTTGTCCATTGTTGTTTTTTGGGGGCATGTTTTCCCGTCTCTATCACTAGAAGACGGAGGTACTGTACCAACCCAACTCTACCATCGCGACCGACAGCATGATGATGATCACTAGCTGATTATTTCCTCTTTAGTCATATTTTTGTTTTCTTCAGTTGTTGTGGTGTTATTGTTTGTGTTGGACATTGTTTTTCCTCCTGTAGGATTGGCATTGTGGTTTGTAGAGGCCTCCTCCTGGCTCTTTCCCGCCATTTTTAACGGTCTCATTGTTGCTGTGTTTTTCTGTGGGTTTTTTTCTTGTTTTTTGTTGTTGTTTTGGGGTTTTTTTTCTCCTTTATTCCTCCTTATATGTGGTTTTACATCACAGGATACGTATCGTTGGTAGAGGCCTCCTCTGGCCTTTTCCCGCCGTTTTTTAACGGTCTACCTGTCGCTGTGTTTTGTTTTGTTTTTGTTTTTTTTCCTTTATTTCTCCTTATATCTTGTTTTACATCACAGGATACATATCCTTTGGTGGTTTTAGCACTATTTAGGACATTGATCCTCGCAATTAGCGACGTTACCACAGTTCCGATCTGGTCGCCATCTTGTCATCTCAGGCATTGTTATCTAATGTAAAATATTTGCTAGAACAATTTCACTACAATTTACTTTAGAAACAAATATCTGGCATGAACCATACCAAGTTCAGTCATCACAAATCATGTGATTATAGGTGCAAAGTAAGTTTTAGGTATTTTTATAGTAGGTATATTTAGTGTAAGTTTATAGTAAACGACAAGTGTAGTAACATTTTCTGCAGGACTATACTTAATATTGCATAATTTAATGTACTGTATTTAGTATTGCACACGTGTTACTTTAAATTTAAGACATGCCTGTTTTCTAACCAGCCTAATGACACTGGTACCATATCCCATATGGAGTGAATAGAATATAGTAAAGGCCCTGTCACATTACGGCGTATGGCGGGACCGTATTGAAAACCTACGTAGGTCCTGCGCGTGCCGGCCTATGATGACATTTGGTGACCTTTCGGGTGGTTTTGAGCGTATGTGGAACCTACGAGGAGCGTATGGGAGCGTGCTGTGACATTTTTTGACGGTATGGGCCATACGCCCTCATAGGTTGAGATTTTTTGAGCATGCACAAACAAATTTGGACGGACGGATTTATGAAAGCGTATGGCGGCGTATGCCTCATACGCTTCACATAAGCCGTCACCTGGCGGCGTATGAGTAGCGTATACGGCGTATGCTGACGTATATGACGAAACGCGCCTACGCCACCATACGCTCCCGCAAAAAAACCTAATGTGACAGGCCCTTTACTGAAAACCAAAATAACTCTGTGCAATAAAACAACAAAAGTCACGGTTGTACATAACTGTCCTATTTATAATAGTTCTCATAGGTGGACATATTGCTTTCAAATAGGCCTCAGCTTTCGAATTCGTCCCATTTGAAATCACTGCGCCAGTGCTTTCAAAAAGTTGTGAAATAGGAATTGGAATAGTAAAATTAGACATTGCAGATGCGGTGCCTTTGGCACTATAGAGGGAGTGCATATGACGTCATCACTCAGCGGTCAGCAGTCAGCGGCCAGCCATCTTGGATTACGAGCACCCTCCCTAGCCATGTTGCGAATGCATGCAGATGCAGTAAAACAGAGTTTTCTTGTGTTCTAGGCAGTTTACATCAACTGTGTTTACTTACAACACTTTAGCAACAACTTCTGAGGTCACACTGCTTAAAACAGTGAAAAATAAACCAACAAATCAGTAAATAAGCACAGTGTAGGCAGTTGCCAGCCTTCTGTATGTAATCCAATATGGCCACCGAAAGTTGCCTCATGACTTCATTACACCCCCTCTATGGAGCATAGTCTATGTTATGGAAAAAGTACAGGTCGCAGGTGAGCATGTAGACGATGCTGGCGGTGTTCGCCGGCTCATTTTGAAAGCACTGTTCAGCCCACATGGGACAATCACATGTCCCATGTTCTATCGCCAGAGGCTGTTCACCTTGGCATTAAAGTTGCATAGTCCGATGGTTTTGAGTTTCTCTCATTTTCTGAGATAAACATTATTAGGTTGTTCATTATAATCTACCTTACTTTAGTTTGAAGTAACTTTTATTTTAAATCGCTAACTTTTGAGATA
The DNA here is from genome assembly GCA_030323885.1 of Branchipolynoe longqiensis. NCBI lineage: Eukaryota > Metazoa > Annelida > Polychaeta > Phyllodocida > Polynoidae > Branchipolynoe > Branchipolynoe longqiensis. Next base: position 74,220,142 of record CM059197.1, on the reverse strand, counting down.
TTTGAAATGGAAACATGCTAAATTAATTTTGGCAAGCTTGCCAAAACTCTATCACCAGAGGCTTCTGCAGTAACAGGTTCTATTAATTGACTCAGTATCCCCTTACTTGTGACGACAAATATTTAATAAGTGCACCAGCATCTAAGTTAGATATGTAGAATCATATCTAGATAATTGTTTTTGTTTTGAAAATTTTATCTGTTCATCGGAGTATGCAGCTTTAAGTATTTTGTAATATTGTGTTTTGTCGATTATAATAATGTGTGTGTGACCTATGTTTGTTTCTCAGGCGCTAACCGCGGGTTGTCATGGTGCCCCAGATCATCCCGGGCCACATCACGGCCCTGTACGTGTTCGCGTGCATCAACCTCATGGCCCTCTTCCACATCACGCTGGTTGAGGCTGACATCAGAGTGGTACGTTGGTAGATGGTTGGCCGGCTAACCTCCGAAGGGAATCTAAGCCGGTTCATATACCGTATTCTCGTGGGTTAATCACTTAATGCCCTGGGCGTTTAAATTGGCAAATCACTGAAGTATGGGGTGGGCATTTACCAACACATGGGTGTTTAAGGGGTGGGCGTTTATGAAATATTGGCTAAGTCGGAGGTGATCATTAACACACACATAGGTGTTAACCTGCAAGAATACGGTAATGATATTTAAGGCTGCAGTCTAATGGTTTTGACTTTTTGTCATTTTCTGAGATATATATATCAGGTTAATCGGCATAATCTACCTTGCATTAACTTTGTAACTTTGATTTAAAAATGGCAAACCTTTTGAGATATTTGAAGTGCAAATATGCTAAGTTAGTTTTGGCAAACACGCCAAACCTCCTTCAATGCCATAAGCCTTTTGTTTAATAAGTGCACCAGTATCTAAGTTAGATATGTAGAATTAAATCTAGAAAATTGTTTTGGTTTTGAAAATTTGATGATTCACAGTTACATATTTTGATATAAAGTATAGAGCGCATAAAACCAATACACGCACCTAGATTTGATTCTCCATAATATCTTCAATTTAGGTACTGGTGCACTTATTAGACATTTGTTGTTGCATATAACTTAGAAGGGAATACTAAGTCAATTTAATAGAACCTGCTACTGCTGAATCCTATGTTTTTTTTTATGCGCATGCCAAAAGTAATTTTGCTTGTTTTCACTTCAAATATCTAAAAAGAAATTAGCCATTCATAATAAAAGTAAAATAAGGTAGATTATATTGATCAACCTAATGTAGTTAACTAAGAAACTCAAAACCATTGGATTCTATCAATTATCTGTATCTCATCTGTTTTAAATCCCATAACCCTTCGTTGATGATGATTCAATCCTAATTCAGTCAATATCACATTGGAAACACCGGTTCTTATCTAATCAAGTTAAAGCTGCATAGTCCAAAGAAAAACCCAACAAAACGAACCGACTTATCTAGATTTGATTGTATATATGTAGTTTAGGTACTGGAGCACTTCATTGGGTGCGGTGGACGAATCGGTAGAGCGCAGGCCTTGCTTGCGGGAGATCGAGAGTTTGGTTCCCGGTCGAGTCAAACCAATGACTTATCAAATTTATATTTGTCGCACCCTAGCCTGGCGCTCGGCATTAACAGGATAGGGCAAGGAATGGTTAGCTCAGTGTCAGGATAATGTGACTGAGTGTGATTGGGTCATGGTGCCAGCAGCCTGATTTCCCAGTGGAGCAGCACTATAAAGTCACCATGAGTGCGCACTGTCACAAGTCGGTACCTGTCCTGATATGACCTTGGATGTTGCCAGAACTTAAAACTTCAACAGCCAACCAACCAACCAACCGGTGCACTTATTATATTAAGCATTTGTTGCTGTATAGAAGGGAATCTTAAGTTAATTAAATATAACCTGTTAGTGTTAGTGTTACTGCTAAAACATATGATGACAAGAGTTTTAATGGGCACGCAAAAATTAATTTGGTATGTTTTCACTTCAAGTATCTCCAAAGGTTAGCCATTTAAATAGAACTTAGAAGTCCCTTCAAATTGTGAATGTTATTCGTAACATGGGTAATTCCGGCCGGGCCGCGAAACCCCACTACCCTGACTTAAGCGGCCCGGTGGTGCCACCTCTAATATCGCCTTCGAACTAAGCCTGAACACTACCAGTGGAGCCACCTACCAGCTTTAACCGAACCATGTTACTCGGACACCGACATGTTGTAAAATTTTCCGATATTTGAGATATGGACTATGGAGAACTACTCTATAATAAATTGCAAACTAGCCTATATTATGGTAGATGGTATGTAAAACCAAAGGCATATGAGGTATATGTGGAGTTGGTGATCCATTACTAATTAAAGAGTGTATATCAATATAGATAGTAAGAGAGGGTCACTTCTTGACATGTGAGAGAGTCTTTGGAACCCTCCTCACATACCCCGTCCCCTCCAAGTGTTATTTATGGATCACTGCCCACCAGACACAACAGGGCACTGTAGCCAGACCTAACCATGCCTTGGTTACAAGGATATTGAACCCTCATTGCTGGATAGAGCAATGCCTGTTAGTGATTGGAAGACTGGATCATGTGATATCACCATCATCTTGTTTCTTGAAACTATATATACAATAAATGGGGGAGTCTCACTCTCCTGCCTTTCACTCTTTATCTACTTTCCTTCCTTGCCTGTAGTGATTTCCTATTAGCCTATCTACACCACTCAAACCGCCAGCCGTCGACTTTACAATGTGACTGGATTCAAACCCAAACCCCCCTCCACGGCCCAGTTCTCCTCCCGCCACCATCCAGAAAGGACCTACACCCACCCATTCTTCACCCACAGACATCGGGTAGGGTTGAGGGTTCGATTCCGGTGCCAAAAGACTGAGTGCTAAAAAAAAGGGCGGGGGTATTACCATGGCTCTGTATGACCTATATACCTGAAGAAAAATAAAACCGCTGTATATGTGACCCGCCCCCCCCCCCCTTCGTGAATTAAAGTATGGTGAATTATAATTGTCAACCTATGTATTACTAATATATTTATTCTATATTAAAAAAAAGATGGAAACCCAATGCCATCCCAATATACATTTTAAGCAATGTTGACCATGCCAGGATTTGGACGGGTGATCATCTGGGAATGCAAGATGTTGCTGATCCAGCTTTTGAACGGAGTTTTGGGAAACAATTTTTTTAGATTGCTCTGTTTTCCAAAAATCGAACTTTAAAAAATTTAATATGGATTTGGAAAGCTATGAAAAAATCATAAATGCAAGTTTTGTTTTTGTTTATTTTAGCCAGAAATAAGAACAGTAAGCTCTAAAAAAACTAAAAACACAAAAAAACGTGTGGTATAAAACCTTATACAAATATTATTGTGATGGAACTTTCCTTTCTATGTGTCTGGCGGGGGGGGATTCGAACCTCCTACCCCCACGCTCACGGGGAGGCCGGTGGCAAGCCTCCCCCATCAGGCGTTCCGTCCCTCCAGCTCCTGCGGGGGGGCGGGGGCAAGTCTACTCACTAAGGAGGCAGGCGCATGCGCGGCCGCCCTCCCCCAACGGCAAGTCCTGTGTTCTGCCCATTTGATTCCGATTTCTAGCTTTAGGCTTAGTTTTAGGTTCTTTTTATTACAAGTGTCTTATGTTCTATTCTTGCTATGCTGTTATGTTCTTTATGTAATGATGTTTAATAAATATATTACAAGTTTGTCCACCTTTCCTTGATGAATTGTCAAATATGTGTGTTGCAGATATTACAAATTGTTGTGGGTCACATATCATTGATGTTGCTCGTGGCGCTGACGATGACTTTTGTGTTGATGCTGTACTGAAAACTGACCCAATGCCTTCCGCCTTAGATGCGGTGGAAGTTGTGAACACAAGCAGTATTGATATAGATGTACTCAGTGCGGACAATGCCGCTGCTCTAGGTGGGCGGGGCAAACCGCAGGGCGAGGTAGAGGTGGGCTCTGCCGGGCCTCCATCATCAAACATTGATGACGCAACGGTCAACCTGGCGGGTCCAGCTTCGCCGGGCATGAACAATGGTAGTGCCAACTGGTGGAGGGTGATCGGGCCAGATAAGGCAGACCCGCTGGAAGATGACCGGCACTGTACCTTGTGGGTTTGGGACGAGTATGGTGATAACTGTTCAAAGAAATGTATTGACGTTTTCGCTAGTTGTTTGCAAGGCACCTGTGAATGTAAGCATGAAATTGGTGGTGCCTGCGCACAGTTAAAGCCGTGTCGAATCTATGCTGAGGCGATGTGCCGAGGCGACACGGATCCCGACTGGGAGTACATCCTCAGGGGTTCATGTTTTGGTTACCGGGTAATCGACCCGGATTGTGTTAGTTCTTACTTTCAAGGTAACTACTCATCTATAACAAATAATACTACTGGTGAGTTGATGAGCGATAGGCTCCAGCTCGAGATATCTGCAGGACTGGTGTCCAGAGTAGATGAGCCATGTTTGTGTGTTCACCCGATGGGGGCCGTGCCAAAGGGGCACGATGATTTTAGGGCGATCGTGGATTGCTCTAGCCCAACTGGTTTCTGTGTAAACGACCACACCAGGGCCTGCAGAGCGAATTTCAGCTATAATTCTGTCGAGAATGTCACACAGTTGCTGCAGCGGGGGGACTATATGTCAACGATAGATATATCCAATGCCTATAGGGCAGTCAATATTCACCCAGTCAGCAGGGAACGCCAGGGCTTGAGCTGGGACTTTGGTGAGGGTCTGGTAAACCTCCGAGACAATCGCTTATGCATGGGGCTCAGCAGTAGCCCTTTCGTATTCTCAAAGATCAGTGACTTCATTGTCCGCTGCATGGTCCGGGAGGGTTATGAAGAATGTGTAAATTACCTAGACGACTTTTGTGTCGTCAGTCGTACTATACAAGGCTGTATTGAGGCGCAGCGGGCCCTGGTAGCTATCCTGAGACGGATGGGGTTTTATGTAAGTTTCCGGAAACTAACACCCCCTGCTCAAATAACCAGGTTCCTGGGGATAGATATAGACTCTTTAGCTATGGAGTTGCGTCTCCCTGAGGACAAGTTGGCTAAGTTAGTATCGCAACTAAACTGGTTTCTGCAGAAAAGGAAGGCGACGAGGCTGGAGTTGGAAGGCCTCGGGGGGGTCCTAGCACACTGCTGTAAAGTGGTGCATGGTGGTAGGACCTTTTCGAGGAGAGTCTACGACTTGATAGCCTCTGCTAAGAAAGCCACCCATAAGGTCAGACTAAATGAGGACTTCAGGTTGGACCTGAAATGGTGGCTAGAATTTGCATCCACTTTCAACGGAAAAGCGAGTATCATCCCCTCGGCAGACCCGGTAATCTCGGTGTACAGCGATTCCTCCAAATTCGGGTTTGGAGCGCTGCATGGCGAGGACTGGGTGGCTGGCGCCTTTGATTTAGAGGCGGCAAATGAGCTAAGAGAATGGTTGGGCCATCATTTTGTCTGCGCGGATGATGTGGGGTGTAGGTCAGACAACATAAATGTGTTGGAAATGTGGCCCGTGTTGGTGGGCGTGAGACGCTGGGGGGAGACATGGAGGAATCGGACTGTGGTTTTTGTCACCGACAATACGCAGGTGATGGCCGCCTTAAACTCAGGCCGGAGTAAAAACAAAATTACGATGACCTGGTTGCGCCTGATATTTTGGGCCTCTATTACTTTTAATTTTGATGTACAATCGGTATATGTGAACACCAAGTATAATGTGATATGTGACAGCCTAAGTCGTCTGGATAAGTTTCAGAGTATCGCACGCATCAGAGATGCCGATCAAGTTGATGCAATGTGTTGTCACAAATTATTCAGTTGTTAAAAATCTTGCTTCAGATTGGAAAAAACTACTGGAGGAGCGTCGTAACTACGACAGAAATCACTACGCCAGTTCCACTCTTGCGGTTCGGTCTGTACAGGTGAATTCCTATATCGCCTTCTGCGAAGTGTTCGCAGGCCAATTAGCCCTTACCCCTGTGATTCCGACCAGGTATGTCTATATATGTCATATCTAGCGCGTAGGCTATGCTATTCGTCCATTAGGAATTACCTCAGCGGCCTGAACAATCATCTGAAAGATTTAGGTTGTCCACCGATAAACTATTCTGATCACTATATAAAGAAATGTTTGGCGGGCATCCGCAGGTTAAAAGGTGATGAGGTGAAGCAAGCAGCACCAATCTTGCCATATGAGTTACTAAAATTGTTTGCGGTTTTGTTCCCTACCAGGGGCCATACAGCGGTTAGGGCAGCCATGTTGCTCTCTTTCAGAGCTCTACTACGCAAAGCACATGTCACTAATTCAGATGCTGCCCTTCTCCGTCAAGATCTGGAGTTCTACCCATGGGGGATGCTTGTGTCTGTGCGGAAATCTAAGACGAATCAGTTCAGAGAACGGGTCCATAAAATCCCGGTTGCTAGAGTTGCGAACAGAGAATTGTGCGCGGTTTTTTGGGTTAAGAGACATTTGCAACAGTGCCCAGCCCCGCGGGATGCGCAGGTATTTAGGATACCTAGAGCAGGACACTCCGTCCCACTGACATATGCTTACTATACCGCAGTATTGAAGGCGGCATGTTCCGCGGCTGGTCTACCTCCGTCTGAATTCTCGTCTCATAGTCTCAGGCGGGGTGGGGCGACCTTCCTCCGCCTATCAGGGGCTTCGGAGGAGGAGATCAAGGAGAGAGGCGATTGGCGATCGGATTGTGTCCGTCAATACCTAAAGGCGTCGCTGGTGGAGCGCCTGACTCTCGACATGCGAGTGGCCGTGATCCTGGGTATGCTAAACTGACTTCCCCAGCCTCCCGCTTAGCTCCTCTGGTTGGGGCTGATTTGGGTCTTTTGTGGCCAGCCAGAGTACCTACTCAATCCATTCATGTATCCTGTTATGTGTAATGAATAATAATGTGTGGTATAAAACCTTATACAAATATTATTGTGATGGAACCTTCCTTTCTATGTGTCTGGCGGGGGGGGATTCGAACCTCCTACCCCCACGCTCACGGGGAGGCCGGTGGCAAGTCTAGCCTCCCCCATCAGGCGTTCCGTCCCTCCAGCTCCTGCGGGGGGGGCGGGGGCAAGTCTACTCACTAAGGAGGCAGGCGCATGCGCGGCCGCCCTCCCCCAACGGCAAGTCCTGTGTTCTGCCCATTTGAATCCGATTTCTAGCTTTAGGCTTAGTTTTAGGTTCTTTTTATTACAAGTGTCTTATGTTCTATTCTTGCTATGCTGTTATGTTCTTTATGTAATGATGTTTAATAAACGGTAGGTCTTTTGTGGCCAGCCAGAGTACCTACTCAATCCATTCATGTATCCTGTTATGTGTAATGAATAATAATACTCTAAGAACATGATCTACAGAGCTAAGTATGCCTAAACCATACTGGAAATGGTGGCTGATAGTAATTAAAGTTTATCAAGAAATGGTGACTTCAACTACTGGAGAGTTCTGGAATTATGGTTAACTAAAAGTGTAACATGCTGTGTTCTGCGTCAGTAGTGGCTAAGTAAGAATGTATATGCGCTAGGACCGGGTCCGGTGGCCTAAGCGGTAGAGCGCAGGCCTCATGTGCGGATGGTCGGGAGTTCGGTTCCTGGTCGAGTTAAACCAATGACTTTAAATTTTATACCTGTCGCTTCATAGCCAGGCCCTTGGCAATAACAGGATAGGGCAAGGACTGGTTAGCTCAGTGTCAGGATAATGTATTGAGTGGGATATCCGGTTATGGTGCCAGGGGCCTGATTTCCCAGTTGGGCAGCACTATAAAGTCATCATGAGTGCGCAGTCACAAGTTGGTACCCATCCTCATATGACCTTAGATGTTGCCAGGACTTGAAACTCCAACAACCAACCAACCTATGTGCTAGGAAGGTCGTGAACCTGTGCCCCGTATGATGAAAAGCCTCCATACGTGGACAAGCCATACATTGTGAAGTCACAACCTAAAGATATATTTGTATACATTATATGTAGACTATTTTATTTATCCAGGAAAAGCTTAGAGAAATACTGTAGAACAGCAAAATGTTTCACATTATATCCATTATGTTTAAAGTCGCATAGTTCAACGGTTTTGAGTTTCTTTCATTTGTTGGGAGAAATATAATAACTGGATCGTTATAATCTATCTTATTTTAGTTTGAAGTGACTTATTCTAACCAGCTAACTTTAAGAGATATTTGAGGTGAAAACACCACTGCATAATTTTGATGTGCACATCAAATGCTGACGTCATAGACTTCAACAGTAACATAGTCTGTTTGATTGACTTAACATGTATTTCTATGCAGCAACTAATGCTTAATATGTCCTCCGGTATTTAAGTTGGCTATGTAGATTCAAATCTAGATACGTTTTGTGTTGGTTTAGAACAATTGATGCTTTCATCGAACCATGCAGCTTTAAGTTTAGGTTAGAATCAAAATGTCTCAATGATTGTTTCACATGGTCAATTATGCACGTCGATTTGACTTGTATGTGCAAATGTTACTAATGTTGTCCACCCTAGTCAGTTGGTTTTAGTGAAATCACCCCAGTATGTGCGGTAAATCCACAAAGGTTTACTGCCAAATATAGAATCTCCTGATATCACATGAACTTCCTAGGTATTTATTTTCTTTCTTTCTTTCTTTCTTTCTTTCTTTCTTTCTTTCTTTCTTTCTTTCTTTCTCTCTTTCTAGGTATTTATTTTCTTTCTTTCTTTCCTTTGTTTTCTTTTTCTTTCTGTCTTTCTTTCCATCCCATCCCATCCTCCTTTTTTCTTTCTTTCTAGGATTTAGCAGAAAATATCCCATTTCGTCTATGATATTCTATTATTGGATTCTTTACGAGAATTTCACAATGTCTTCAAAACATTAGCAGCACATTTGTTATGCGCACAGTTGTTTTGCATACAAATATACCTTTAGCTGGCTTCTGGTAAAACTGTCCGTAATTGTTTATATGCCGGGACTGGAGCGTGTTTAACTATGCGTCTGTCGATAATGTCCACTGATTAGGGAAATCTATTGTTCGCCACTCACAGCTGGATGTGGGGAGGTGTCTGGAGGTGAGGTGTCGGTGTGTAATCATGTTTACCTCAGGCACTGTGTCAACCTATCACGTGACCAGGGGCCATGTACTCACATCATCCCGAGTTCAACCTGAGTGTAACATAAAGGTGCACATAGAAAATCACACACCCCCTCCATAAACACCACAACTCAAATCTCAGTTAGCAGAAGGGGTACGCGGATGAGTGTCCTATCAAAATAGAGCTTAGGCCAAATTTAAAAAAAAAGAATTGGTGATTGTCTCTGCCCGTGCCTGAAAAATCGCCCACCCATGATTTTTTAATCTTAAAAATTTGTTTAAACTTAATTAAAGCCTGTTAAAAATGCGTCAGGCTAGCAACAATTCAACTTTCGTAAGCATACAATTGAAACTTCTAGAACTGTGTGATATAATGCATTTCGAAATGGGAATACAGTGTTCATTACTGAAAGCATTGTGATGTGTACATGAATGACATATAATCCTATTATCAGTCAAGGGTGGCCCAATGTTTATAAAACACATTAATATTGACTAGCATATATATAGTGCCAATGATTTTCCGCGATCGCAGAAAACGGACGGAAATCGCGGATTGTCAAGTTTGAAACGGAATTCATAAGTTGGAGCAAAATTCCGTTATTTTGTGATTTATATGCATATTTATTGACTTTACTTATATCTTATTAACTTTTATATGTTATATTCAATTTCATGTTCTGTTTTATGGATTTCAGATAGTCATGATCTCCAATCTAACATCAGTATTTATTTTAATTTTATTTGTCATTCTTTTGTGTGACCATCATATTGCGATGTATTACATTATTATTTCAATTGGTATCATTATAATAAAAGTGTAGTGTCAAGTTGAATGCTAAAGTCCCCATCACCATCTCAGTGTCTCTTACTCTGTCATCAGAAAGCTCTTTACCTGCAATTAGACAAGATTCAATTAATTCTAACATGATAGCAATACATAAGTAACATAATCAAGCATAAAATTAAACAGTGTGGAATGGAATTTGTTTGCTTTTTCTGAAACAGAATTGAAACGGAATTTGCTATTTGGTGAAATGGAATTTGCCTTATTTTGAAACGGAAAATCATTGGCACTATACACACAATATTTTAATGAGTAGTAAGTTGATTTACACATCATAGACAACTGTCTATTCTTTCACCAATTTAGCCACTCTGTGTTCTCAATAGTAATTGATTGCCATTGCTAGTATAAGCTTTTTTGTATGGACATTCTAACAAAATACAGAGAACAAATTGGTAATATAATAAAGCAACAAATAATATAGCATTATTTTACTTGTATCCTTTACTCAGGGTACGACAATAAGGGCTGCCCAGGGCACCTAGTTTGTACTCAGTCGGGCAGATGAAGTTCTCGGTGACTTGCCCAAATGGGCAAGTCAGTTATTTTTCTGATCTGCAGTAGCATATTTTACTTTCAATTGGCTGTCATGGGCTTGGGCAAGTAATTTTGCCACTCGGCCAAGTGGAAAATTCAGTCACTTGCCCGATTGGGCAAGTGGGAAAAAAGGTTACTTTCCTACCCTGTTTACTTTTGGTAATAATCAACCAATGTTCTTCCAGCTCAATATTTTGTTCTCCATCCTCTATTTTCAGTTGAACTCATATAATCAGACAAAGGCACAGTACCTGGATCTTCCAGCGCGCTTTGGGCCAGAATTCCCCGAAGAGGGTCTATATGTAAGTATTATACTACTGTCCTCTTACACCCAAGGTATACAAGGTATTTGGCGGCTTTTCACTGTTTGTATTGGAGACGGCACACTCGGTTTGCATTCACACTGGATCGTCCCATATAGCAATTGGTGCGAAGACGAACCAAGTGTGCCATTACAAACAACAAAAAGTCACCACATACCTCTTACGCATTTGTATCCCGCATACTGTGTATCTGGAATTCCTTGAAACGGGTCTCTATATGTAAGTATTATACTACTGTCCTCTTACACCCGGCATTACTAGGATGGGGCAAGGATTGGTTCGCTCAGTGTCAGGATAATATGACTGAGTAGGATATCAGGTCATGGTGCTGGCAGTCTGATTTCCCAGTGGGGCAGCACTGTAAGGTCGCCATGAGTGCGCACTGTTACAAGTCGGTACCCGTCCTGATATGACCTTGGATGTTGCTAGAACGTAAAAAAACAACAAACAAACCTCTTACACCAGACGGAATACATGGTATGTGGCAGCTTTTTGCTGTTTGTATTGGAAATGGCACATTCTGTTCGCATTCGCAACTCCGTGTACCGATTGGTGCGAATATGAACTACGTGTGCCGTTACAAACATCGAAAAGACGCCACATACCTCGTACACATTCATATACAGCATACTCTGTATATGAGCCTGTCTCAAAAGGTGCTAGCTCTTCATTTTTTTGTCCATAGTAACGATTGACACAAAACAGCACAGAAACGGTTACACTGAAAACACAAGGACATTTGCTTCAAATCAATATGTATTCTATTGGGATTATGAAACACCATGTAAAAAACAAATCAGTTTATCCTGAGCAAATGCATAAATAGATAGTGTGTTGATCGTTACTCTGGACAAAGTTTTTTCCCATATTGCTTAGCACCTTTTGAGACAGTCTCATATAGGAATCCTAGCTTAATACAGTGTCCACTTGAGGGAGGTAGCGGGTTCGATCTCTGGATGAGTCTACATGGATGGCAGATCTCTATGATGGACTGGTTCCGCGATTTTTGATAACCATCGATTTTTGATAATTCTAATGTATTTGGACAATTTCGTACATACTCGGATATATATTTGAATAATTAACCATCGTCTCACACTCTCATGATTATTTTAATGTCCGTTGGAATTATGTTTAGGCAAAAGCGTAGAAAGTGTGCGGTGGCGGTTGTCTGACTCACCGCCTCTCCGTTCTGTTTCAGGGCCGGGTGCAGTACTCGCCACTCTATAACGGATGCAGGCCCATGCCCATCCCCCCGATCAGCGAGCCGGACCCATTCATCGGGTGGATCGCTCTGCTCCAGCGGAATGGCTGCAACTTCGATGTCAAGGTATGACACATTGTAAAGTGCAGAAGAAGGACAGGCAACCCCCCCCCCCCCTCCCATGGGTGTTACACACAGCTCAGTGTTGAACTGCTTCTTTTGGTATCTCTAGAGTGAGTGTGTGTCTGTGCTTAGCAAGTGCAAGGAGTACAAGGGTGACTGGGCTCACACAGCCAGCCAATCAGACACCTCTGCAGCCTGGGAGGGGCGTCGCCCAAGAGGGCCACCTGTCACTCAACCCCAGTGCAGGTGGTGTCCATAATATATGTTGAATGGCTGGGTGTGCTTACCCAGTGGTCCCATGGTAATAAGTAGTCGTCATACAGTTAAAATAAACATTAATATATGCTCCCGCTCCATTTGCACTCTTCCTGGTACACGGAGGGAACATTTCTGTAATTAATAACCGTATCTTAATATCCGGATATCATACCGCAATCCCGGTCACTGCGCGCCATAATATTTCCACATAGTTATTTATGTCACACAGCGAGTGGGCAAACATTGCGTCACTATTACATAACAATGGTCCCCAACTCCGTCACCCGAGATATTGATATGATTCCAAGCTCATCTATCACAACCGAAAGACCGTATATTTTTACACCATGGTCGGTTGATTTACTGTATATTTACTTGTGGCATTGACTGCTCTCTGGTTGCTGGTTGCAGGTGCTGAATGCGCAGAATGCCGGTTACATCGCAGTGATCGTCTACAACAATGACTCCGACAACCTCGTGCCAATGGGCGGTGGCAAGGGTAAGGACCTTTCTGTTGTATCCAAATGTCGTAGTCCTGCTACAGACAAAGGGAACAGCCTTCTTAGGGCAGGACTCGAACCCACACTCATGCCATTCAGGGGCAAGCGTCCTAAGCCTCATGTTCGGTATCCTTGCTGATGCGTTCAGGCATTCAGCATAAACCTATGCTATGTTCCTCTCTGCCTGCATTCTGAGCTACCTGAGCATCCCAAGGAAGCAAACCCCAGGTCGGAGTTTCTTGAGTGCATGCGCGAGATAGGCTCTCAACCTCCACTCTGACCAGAATTTTGATAATCTCATAAACGGCTCTTTTCGGAGAACCAGCCACAGGTTTCGTTCTCGACCAACCAATTACTTGTTTGTTTGAAGCTAAGTAATAAGTAGAATATTAGGTGTGGACGGGTGGGGGAAATTGTGGACTGAAATTTGACTCAGTCGTCGGTTGGTTGGTTGGTTGTTGGAGTTTTACGTCCCAGCAACATCTATGGTCATCAGGGTGGGCACCGACTTGTGACAGTGCACACTGATGATGACTTTATAGTGCTGCTCCACTGGGAGACCAGGCTGCCAGCACCATGACCTGATATCCCACTCAGTCATATTATCCTGACACTGTGCAAACCAGTCCTTGTCCTATAAGTTATTGGTTTGACTCGGCTGCGATTGGAACTCCAGACCTTCCCCACTGAAAGCCTGCGCTCTACCGATGAGGCCATCACGTCCGGTGAATCTAAGTAATAAGGTAAAATATTAGGTGTGGACGGGTGGGAAAATTGTGGAAGCGTTGACCACTTGATGGCTGGAGTTTAAATGAGTTGCCGGATAGTGTGGTGTTGTGTAAGACCGTGTGTAAAGTTGACTTGTGTCTGGTTGTATGCCTTTTTCCAGAAGCAGATAGCGTCATCATCCCATCATGCTTCATCAGTGCGCAGGACGGACTGCAGCTGCAGGAGTTTGGGTTAGACCCAAGGTTAGCTATCTTTTATAATTTTATCTCTGTTGAAACCTTATTTTTGTTGTCTTTGTCGCACAATTGACATTATTAAAGATGCATAGTCCGATGGTTTTGAGTTTCTATCATTTTCTAGGATAAATATATAAAGTTGATTGTTATAATTCACCTTACTTTCCTTTTTCTTTCAGCTGGTCGGTGATTATCGATAACAGAGTGCCGTTTAACTACAATCTCTACCTGCTGCCCTTCGCTATCGTTGTCGGCATCTGTTTCGTACTGATGCTCGTATTTATGGTAAGCGCCTTGAAGAAAACTAAATATTTAAAGAAGTATTCCTGCAAATTGTATCCATGCCTAGAAATGAGAAGAGAGGAGCAGGACGTAGCTCAGGCAGTAGCGTGTCCAGCTGTGTAGGTGTGGGTCATCCGATCGATCCTGCTCAGTGGACACATTTGCAGTTTGGGATATTTTCCGTTCCAACCAGTGGTCCACAACTGGTTCATCAAAGGCTATGGTATTTGCTGTCCTGTCTCTGGGAAAGTGCATATAAAAGACCCTTTCTTTCCTGCTTATCAGAAAGAGTAGCCTATGTGGCAGCAGGTTTCGTCTAAAGAAATGTGTCAGAATGACGAACTGTTTGACGACCAATAGCCGATGATAAAAATCCATGAGCTCTAGAAAGCAATAAGCAAACAAGGACAGTTCTGAAGAGCAAATTAGCTCTATCTTTGTTGTGATGGAAATCTATTTGAATAAGATCAAATTAATCAACAAGATTGATAATATTGTAATTGCGCAAATTTATTGATTAGAATAAAGTCATGAGCAATCAACTTAGGTATATCCAGTCAACAGTTTAGTCAGTATCGCCTGGAGAATCAGGGTACAGGTTATACAGATTGTTACGTAAAAATTATAAAGCACTATATCAAGGCGCAAACAATGTTTGATGGTATAATATGTATTGTAGCAGCTTGATAGTCGAGTCGTAATTATTCTGACAACTTTCAACTTAGAGATCGCTACACAAAATGAGTAATTGCAACATACAAATCGTCAGCAGGGTTCGCACAATCTTGAAAAGGCCTTGCATTTGAAGGGGTCTCTTGAAAAGCCTGAAAATGTCACAACGGCCTGGTCTCCAAGTGAGGTAGGACTATAAAGTCAGTACCCATCGTGATATGGCATTAGATTGGTTGGTTGTTGGAGTGTTACGTCCTGGTAACATCTAAGGTCATATTAGGGCAGGTATCGACTTGTGACAGTGTGCACTCATGGCGATGTCCCACTATAGAGACCAGGCCACCAGCACCATGACCTGATATTCCACTCAGTCACATTATCCTGACACTGAGCCAACCAGTACTTGCCCTATCCTAATAATGCTGAGTGCCTAGATAGGAAGTGACAAGTATATATTTTTAAGTCATTGGTTTGACTTGACCAGGGTTCGAGAGACGGACGCTCAAAACGAGAGACGGACCAAAACGAGAGACGGACGCTCAACTCATTCGGCCATCCTGTCTGGTCTATGACATTAGATGTTGCCATAAAAGACCAACAAAGAACTAATCGGGAAGTGGGTAATGTCACCTGGTCTACTTGCCCTGTTTGTGTAGATTGCGAAGTGTGTGAGAGATCTGCGGCGAAGTCGGCGGGCCCGGCTGTCACGTGAGCACCTGAAGAAGCTGCCCACCAAGAAGTTCAAGAAAGGTACCCTATTCTACTGTCTGTCTGTCCCTTTAAATGTATTATACTAGACATTAATGTGTAATAATAATAATTAATAATATTAAGTCCGTAAAACAACCAACCAGCCGTATTTCTTGGCTGCATGTGTCTTTATGTCTCTTTTAAAAAGTGTTTTATAAGGAACTTATTTATTCTAATGTCTGTATGTGTCAGTTTCCTTTAAATGTATTGTGATGGGCCTCTTTTGTTGGCCTCCCGGAACTTCACCTCACGCTGTAGACCGCCCCCCCCCCCCCCCCACATGCAAGCAGGAGAACAAGTATGATTGCTTCTCAGTCCACGATCAAGTGACCTGCCTCTGCCCTGCCAGGTCCCACGTCAACTTCCTCATGGGGAGGCGGGGGGTGGTGGTTACGCTAGCACGCAGTAGGTGGCAGCCCTTTCGCGGCACTGCCCAGCGGCTACCGTACCGCCACCTATCGCTGTAAACTTTGACGGTGATGGAGCAGTCCTTGCTGCCACCATATGGTAGTGGAGCCCATGTCTGGACTACTACACTATTATATAAGGCATATAATAATAATTAATAACCAGTCTGTATTGTTTGGCTGCGTGTCTGTCTCCTTTAAATGTGTTTTTATCAATTTAATAATCACAACAAGACAGGATGGCCGAATGAGTTAGAGCGTCTGTCTCCCGTGTTGGTAGATCGTGGGTTCGAAATCCGGTTGAGTCAAACCAATGACGTAAAAATTGATACTTGAAGCTTCCTAGCCAGACGCTCGGCATTACTAGGATAGGGCAAGGAGCAGTGGAATGAGGAAGACCAGTCGTCTGCGACTAAAATTTCCCCTGCTTAAACAACTAATGTATCAACAAGAACAAACAAACTCATTTATTATAATATCTAGGTCTATGTCTATATCCTTTAAACGTATTATATAAGGCTTATAATAATTACTAAGAAGTCTGTATTGTTTGGCTGTAGTCTGTATGTGTCTCCTTTAAAGGTGTTTTTATAAGACTCATTTATTATAATCTAATAATATCTGTCAGTCGGTCCGTGTGTTCAGTGATTCTCAACCCTTGAAAAGATTGCATAGAACTTATTCACAGCTGATCGAATGTTTTCCGTCATAATTCAATATGTAGTCTACACTGAAAAAAAAGATAACCATGTAAGAAAATACGGGTGTCAGTTTTTACAATTCGTGACATTAAATTGAACTTGTAATACTGTGACATGTATATAAATGAATTGATAGATACTCGGGAGATGGACTAGATATCTGTGTTGCATACAGAAGTGCAGCAGCGAGCCTTGAGAAGTATTGAATTGAAGCTTATTGACACAAGTATCATGGTTTTGCCAATTGGACTATTTAATCCTCAGTGGAGCCCTGGCTCTTGCCTCTTGTGCAGGTGACCCTTACGACATGTGCGCCATCTGTCTCGATGAGTACGAAGAAGGGGACAAGCTGCGCATTCTGCCCTGCTCTCATGGTAAAGTATCCCAGAATCCTCATTGTTCCATACTCACTGATGATAATGGCGGTAATGATGATGGTGATGATTATAATAATAATCATCTGTCCGGATGAGTACAAAGAAGGGGACAAGCTGTGCATTCTGCCCTGCTCTCATGGTAAAGTATGCCAGAATCCTCATTGTTCCATACTCACTGATGATAATGGCGGTAATGATGATGGTGATGATTATAATAATAATCATCTGTCCGGATGAGTACAAAGAAGGGGACAAGCTGCGCATTCTTCCCTGCTCTCATGGTAAAGTATGCCAGAATCCTCATTGTTCCATACTCACTGATGATAATGGCGGTAATGATGATGGTGGTGGTGATGATTAGTCTGGATGAGTACGAAGAAGGGGACAAGCTGTGCATTCTGCCCTCATATTTTATTATTTAATTTTTTTGTGATGTGAGTTTATGCTGTCCATAACATATAAGCTCGAGTGTTCGGGCTTGTTTTCAATGCTGGGTAGTTATTGTTTTGTGATTCTTATTGTTATATTTTGTGGTTAGTAATCTATGTTAGTTTTTTTGTGTTTTCTTGATAATATTTTTTGTTCTACTCTTAATTCTAGACTAGCCTATTCTATTTACATGTCATAGGCCTGTACATAATTGGGAAGTGCAGTTATCTGGCTAGTGTGGGTTTGGTTCCCTCCCATGGGCTGTCCTGCTGGTGAGCCATGACATACTACCGACTGCTGACTGACTACAGACGGGCCCGGGGGGGATATGATTGAAGTATTCAAATATCTCCATGGTATCTACAAAACAGACAGCCCCTTATCAGAGATTCCCAACACCAGGACCAGGGGATACTCCCTGAAGCTGAGGAAGCGGTACTGCAGAGTGGACCTGTGACACAACTTTTTCGGCTTTAGGGTGGTTGACCTGTGGAATGACCTGCCAGAGAGTGTCGTAGCAGTGGAATGGGTGAACTGTTTCAAGTCCCGACTGGATGCATACTGGTCAAGCATTACATATATCTTGGAGCCAGTGACAGTTGCTATGATCCACCACATCTGAAGAACTGTCTCCATTTCTATTAAGTAAGAGCGGCTAACAGGTCCAAGGCCTATTATAGCTGTATCCTATTGATTGATTGATTGATATCACATGCCCCTTTGCAGTGTAGCTCAGGGGGGCTTTCCTAGTTTTATTTTGCACAGATATGTTTTGTACGTTTTTTAGGTCAGGAATTTGTCGTTCCTTCACCGTTTTGGCTTTCCATATCTTGGCAGCCATTTCCAGTGTGGTTCTTTCATGAGCTTTGATGCATGGTGCATTGTTTGCTCTAGTGTTCCTTTGTGGTTGTGTTAGGAGTGTAATGTCTTTACTATATCCATACGCTAATGTTTTTAGGTGAATTATTCTGCTGTTTTCTAACAGTTTCACTTTAGTTCTTTTGTGTATGTCATAGGTGGGGTGCAGTTTGTCCACTTTTAGGCATGTCCTCAGGGCTCAGTTTTGCAATATTTGCAGCTTTTTCAGCAGTTTTTTCTTCGCACCCATGTATAATACATCCCTATAGTCAAAGTAGGGGAGCACCATGCCCTTGAAGATTTTTATTGACATTTCTTGTGTCATGCAGTCTCTTAGATTTGCAAATAGCCATAGTTTGTGGTTTACGTTTTGTATGATTTTTGTTATACATAGGTTGTAGTTTAGCCGGCTGTCCAACTGTAGGCCTAGGTATTTATAGTGGTCCACATTTTCTAGTATTTGATTTCCTAGCTTGCAGTGTAGGTTTCTTTCCGGCATTAAATTATGCGAGAAGAGTACGTTTTTGATTTGCCTGCATTGATGGTTATTTTATTGGATTCACACCAGTCGTCCAGCTTTAGTAGGAGTTTGTTTAGCTTGGTTATTACCTCTTCTTCTGAGGTGCCTTTTGTATAAATGACTGTGTCATCTGCATATAGTTGGAGGCATTCTGTTTCCAGCCATCTTTCTAGGTTGTTAATGTAGATTATAAAGAGTAGTGGTCCTAGGACTGATCCTTGCGGTATACCACACATGACAGGCTGTTGGTCCAATAGGGTATTGTTTAATTTTGTTTTTTGTTGCCTGGTTTTGTTAGGTAGCATTTCATCCAGCTCATGGTGTTAGATTTTAATTTTTTCAGTAGTATATCATGGTCTACATTGTCAAAAGCTTTGCTGAAGTCAATGAAGGCTGCCCCAACTAATTCTTTTTGGTTCATCGACGCCAGTATGTCGCTTGTTAGGTTTGCACTAGTTTTTTACATGGAGTGCAATTTTCTGAAGCCTCCGTGTCTTTTATATAGTATATTATGTTTCTCCAGGTGCTCCTTTATATGTCTGTGGAATATTATTATCAATTAGCTTGCCTGGAGTTTGCAAAATTGATATTGGCCTATAGTTTCCCATGTTTTGCTTGTCGCCACTTTTGTGGATTGGGGTAATGGTTGCCATCTTCTAGGCTGAGATGAAGTGCCCCTGCTCAAAAGAGATGTTGAATAGGTCTACCATGGTGGCCGGGATGGCTTGTAGGGCCTCCTTCAATATTTTGGTGGGGATGTCATCTATTCCACTTGGTTTGTTTGTGTCTGTGTCATTTATTAATTTTGTTAGTTCTATTGTATCAGTTTTGCAGGTGGGTATTTCATCCTGTGTAATTCCTGATTTATTTTCAGTTTTTTTGTGAATTTTTTCGATAGTGTGGCGAAGTGTGAGTTTAGTTTGTTGGCTGCATCTCTATTTGTGAGTGTGTTGCCTTCATTGCTCTGGAGGTTTATGCATTCGTCTGTGTTATTTTTGGGAAAGCGGGTTTACATTCTTCCAGAATTTATTTGTGTTGCTTCCCCAATCCCTGTAAAGAACAAGACGTCTTAACACTGCGAGAACTGATTCACAACTCTTTTATTAATAGAACCGGGCTCTGCCACCTTGACTGCCCTGCCGCCACTCGGGCAGGCTAGCCGCGTACCGTGATACTAACTAACCCACCGACGATATCAATGGACATATATTACATCCCCCTTTTTTTTATATTAAAGTTACTTAAACCTAAAGTGAATCTAGCAACAACTTAACTAACATCAATTATTACCATAAAGGACCCTTTGAAATGGGTGTCTTGTTGTCGTCTAACATGGTTGCATGACAACTGTTATACAATGATGGAATAAACTTAATTAACATTTTGACATGTATGTAACATCTATTTCATTATAATAACTCTTAGAATCTAACATCAGCAGA
Source organism: Branchipolynoe longqiensis (assembly GCA_030323885.1). NCBI lineage: Eukaryota > Metazoa > Annelida > Polychaeta > Phyllodocida > Polynoidae > Branchipolynoe > Branchipolynoe longqiensis. The sequence continues at coordinate 74,199,878 of CM059197.1, read as the reverse complement.
TAAATCAGGCGTTATTTTGCACTGTAGGATGCACATGTCGTGTTGAGTTTTAGTTCTCGTGTTGTAACTGGTATGTGCACCGGTGATCTGCTGACTCAAGTATGTTCGCTCTGGCTCGCTTTGCTGATAGCACTTGGTGCTATTTCGAGCTATGCTTCGCTCGGCCGTGTGAGCGCCTGAGTCCGTACTGGACATTTCATATTTGTTGTTTTAGGTCAATGCTATCCCAAGGCGGAGTGGTCTACGTGACACGCGCCCGTGTCTTGTTGTATATGCGTTCACAGCTGAGCGCTCATGTGTGTCTGCACCTTGGGGTGCCGGCGTGGCATGTTTTTGTCTGTGGTTGTCTTGTTCTATTTGTGGGATTCTAAATATGTGAATGCGATTACGTTTGAACTTGCTGCCGGTGCTGGTAATTACTTCATAATCGCGTGGCCCGGGATTGTTAGTTTTTGTAATGACGCCGGTTGCCCATTTGCCCTCGTGTGTTTTATAACGTACATTATCTGCGATTTGTAATTGTCTCAGCGGCTTGCCTACTCGCTTGTTGTAGTATTTTTGTTGTGCTTCCTGACTTTTAATTATATGCATTGTTTTTGACTTTTGAACCATTGGTCTTAACATCCGTTCAGTGGTTGGCAACTTCGAATTGAGCCTACGGCTCATTAGCAATTGTGCTGGAGAGGCATCCATCGCTACTAATGGCGTATTTCTGTAATTTAACAATGACAAATTATAATCTATGTTTTCAGCATTAGCCTTTTTTATCAATTTCTATACGGTCTGCACATACCTCTCCACTTGCCCGTTACTTTTCGGGTAGTGTGGGTTAGAGAATACATGTAAGAACCCGTGCTTTAAGGCAAATTCGCGAAACTCACTGCATGTGGCCCATTGTCCGACACGAGAGTTTTTGGGATGCCATGTGTGCCAAAAATTTCCATTGGTGCTTTAATTACATCTTTGCTCGTGGTTCTCTTTAATTCGCGTAATTCCGGAAATTTAGAGAAATAGTCGATGACAATAACGTAGGTTTTGTTATCAATTTGGAATAAATCGGTCCCGACCTTACTGAACGGCATAAGAGGTATTTCGTGCGAAATTAGTGGTTCTGCATGTGGTGTGTTTCTGTGTTGTTGACATATTGTGCAGCACCCAATCTTGTCTTCTATTTGTGAACTCATCCCTGGCCAGAACATGTGATCTCTCGCTAGTTGTTTGCATTTTATGACTCCCATATGTGTTTCATGTATGAGCTGTAACATTTCATTTTGTAAGGAATTTGGCACAATCATTTGATTTCCTCTAAGCAATATGTCATTTTCAATGGTAATTTCATCTTTGAATTTAAAGAAACTTCTTATATTTAATGGAACGTCTTTACTGTTTACAGGCCATCCTACCTTCACTACTCGTGTTGCCTCTTGTAGGGTGGGATCAATCAATGTTTCAGTGTGTATGCGGTGTGCCACGTTGCGCACCATATCAATGGCCGCTACTGACATTTCGGTGTCGAAGAGGTTGTGTGGCTCGGTGTTAGTAGTGTGCGCCCGGGACAGCGCATCTGCAAAATACATGTTGCAACCACTTATATGTATGACAGACACGTTGTAATTTTGTAAACGCATTCTCATACGCTGCATGCGTGCAGACAGCGTATGCAATGGTTTTGACATGATGTTAACCGAAGGTTTATGGTCTGTTTCAACCGTTACTTGCTTCCCGTATACATACTCGTGAAACTTCACGCACCCGAAACAAATTGCGAGCAGCTCCTTTTCAATTACAGCATAATTGGATTGGGTATTGTCGAGCGCTTTAGAAGCCATTGCAACAGGTTTACCTTTTTGAAATAATGTGGCGCCCAGGCCAGACTTCGAAGCATCCACTTGGATTGTAACATTTTCATTAACATCATAATATTGTAGTACTGGCGCTGTTATCAACAATTGTTTAAGTAGATCAAATGCGAGATGCTGCTCTTGTTGCCAGTGCCATGCTGTTTCCTTCCCTAGGACAACCCTTAGAGGTTTAGTTATCTCGGAAAACTGAGGGATAAATTTACTGACGTATCCCACCATTCCTAGGAAGCGCTGAATGCCGGCTTTATCCGTGGGCGGAGGCATTTCTGTTATAGCTTGTATGCGTTCCGGGCTTGGTTTTAACCCGGTGTGTGTCAACACATGACCTACATAATTTACAGTCATTCTACAAATTTTTGACTTCTTTGGATTGAGTTTCAAATTTGCTTTTCTTGCTCTGATGAAGACTTGTTCTAGGTTTTTGTTTATGTTCAGTAACTGATTTACCATATACTAGAATGTCGTCAGTAATGACGTTCACCCCTTCTAAGCCATTCAGAATGTTATTCATTTCGTTAATGAAAATATCACCTGATGTCTTAATTCCGAATGGTAGTCGAGTATAACGGAATCTGCCCCACGGGGTATTAAAAGTGCAAAGCTCTGAACTCTTTTTATTTAATTCAATCTGCCAAAACCCGCTGTTTGCGTCTAGGACAGAAAAATATTTTGCATTAGCAGTTTTTGCGATGACCTCCTCAATGGTTTGTGTCAGATATGGTGTACATAAAATAGCTTTGTTCAATTTTGTTGGGTCAAGGCACACACAAATTTTGTTAGGTTTTCGTACTACGGTTATCGAGCTAACCCATGGTGTAGGCTCAACCTGTGGCACTATCACTCCTAACCTTAACATTTTGTCAATCTCATCTTTTACTTGCCCTGACACAGCATGTGGAATACGGCGTGGTGGGTCGACGGAAGGTCACACAATGCGATTCTATGCTCCAACTCCCGAATGTATGCAGCAATACTGTCCGTTGTTTGATTGTACGAATTGAAATTGTACCGCACGACGGTGATGTTTGTGTGTCCATAGCAATACTGTTCAAATATGTCAATGAGTGGTTGTATCTTGTCCTTATTTTCACTGTCCACTTTGAATGTTTGGTACAACTTCTGGGCTTCTGTCCCCGCCACGTGCAGAAATACGCAGCTTTGTATCTTATCAGTTTTTGTCGCTGCTCCGGACGCTACTGCATAAATTTGGTACGACTGTAGCCATGAACGCCAGTTCAAAGCTAAGTTCCCCTCCAAACATAAGGGACCTGGTGGTTTTAAACCTGAAAGCGCCATATTTGCTGGGTTTGTACGCTTCTGACACCATGTAAAGAACAAGACGTCTTAACACTGCGAGAACTGATTCACAACTCTTTTATTAATAGAACCGGGCTCTGCCACCTTGACTGCCCTGCCGCCACTCGGGCAGGCTAGCCGCGTACCGTGATACTAACTAATGGACATATATTACAATCCCTGTCCTGTTTTATTATGTATTTCTTTTTTGCTGTTCTCACCGCTTTGAGTGAGTTGTGGTATGACTCTTCTGAGTACTTTTTTAGGGATCTGCCCATTTTGTATCCATAGTGATTTGCGCTTTTAAGCTTTTTCCTGGTTACATATACTAGCTCATGGTCACTTATACCCCAGCTTCTAGTGCCCCATTTTGTGGCATGGTTTGAGTTGGTTAGTATTGGATCGATTGTTGAGCTATTGTTGCTTAGCCTTGTGCTTTCAGTGATGAGCTGCTGCAAGCCTAAGATTTTGATGGTGGTTTGCAGCATTAGTTAATTTTTTTCATTGCTGCTGTAATTCACATTGAAGTCCCCTTGCGCAAAGATTTCTGCATTTTACAGTGTTTATGCTGTTTTCTAGGGCTTCAAGGAATACTTCAATTTCACCTGAGGGTGGCCTATAGAGGCTCACTATGGCTACATTTGCTTGTTTTTCATTTTTTATTAGGCGCCATAGTAGTTCTATGTGCTCATCTGAGAGATTTGTTGGTTTTAGTATTTAACTGTCTAGGTTTTTGATGGCTTTGCAGTAAATGGCCACACCTCCACCCTTTTTTGTTTGATTTATTGCATTAATATGTTGTCTGTCATTACGTACAAGCCTATATCTGTGTATATTGAGGATGTTGTTTTGGTGTTTGTCAGTGAACCATGTCTCTGATAACGTTAGTACATCTAGATTGTCTTTTTTTAGATGCATTTTTATTATGTCTATTTGTTTGGATGCGCTCTGGCAGTTTAGGTGGGCGAAGTGTGTGCCCCTTCCCAGCTTGCATTCAATTTCTTCTACCATATTTATTTTACTTAATTAAACAAATTTTTTTTAGGATAGTGGTTGCTTGATTTCGCGAGTTTTGATTTTGTTTGAATTTATTTTAGTTTAGTGATTGATGGATTCGGGGCGTATCTGCTGGTGCATACAGCAGATATGGCCCCTTTTGATAGATAGTCATGTATACCTCTGTAGTTTTTACCTGCGTGCATGGAGGAAGGCATGAGCATTACAGCGTGTATTAGTTGTTCCCAATTTTACTTATGATTTAGGATTTGGTTAGTGAAATTTATAAAAGTTTGTGATACTTATGGTTTGGAGGTGGTGCTCTTCCCATTTCTCCGTGATGCTTTTTGACAGCCTGCCAGTGACGCATCTGGCATACTCCTCGTTTTAATGTATACCATCCGTTTTAATGTATGCCAATGCCATGCCGTGCCGATCTGTTTCCATGCCTTGTTTTGTGGATGTAATTTGCATATCTTGGCATGGCTACACCACCGCTTTAGTTGTTGTTTAGGTGGTGGATGTAGGTATTTACTTCCTGTATGCACTCATCTACCAGCCTTTGGTATTCTTGGTTTCGGCTGTGGCCACAGTACTTTTCCAAGTCCATGCCCACAAGCTCTCATACCACCGGTAGTTTAGTTAATTGGTTGAGTGTGTCATAGGCTTGTGTGTACTCCTGTACCATGTGGTCCATGAGTGTCACCTTGGTTTTGAAGATCTCTGTGGCCCACTTTTACTGTTAGGTCACAGATTCTTGCCATCATATATATTTGTGCTGGTGGAATTTCGATTTTGTATTTCCAGTATACATCACTTGTTATCCTGGCAATAGTTACTCCTGGCACAGAGACTACTACTTCTTTGTATTTCGGTGCGTCTTGGTGTAGGTCTTTCAGGTGCGTGGTTAGAGCCCTGACCCTTGAGTCTCCACAGATCATGACCTTTTTCTTCATTTTGTTATTCATTTGCTTAAACGACCCGCTGACGTCGTTGTTGTAATTCGCAGTTGATGCCTTTGATATTGATTCGCCTTAGTGTTTAGCGCCTAATTCTCTGTCGTCGCCGTAATTCGCTGTTGACAGTTTGTTGATTCTAATTTGGCATGGGCGGAAGTGGAACAAGCTTGTTTGTTGCTATATTTTTTGCACCGTGACAAACGAAACATGGGGAACTACAGACCAATATCAATCTTGCAAACACCAGGCAAGCTAATTGAAAAAATATTCCACACAGGCACATATATGAGCACCTGGAAAAAAACAATATACTAAACAAGAGGCAAGGAGGTTTCAGAAAACTACACTCCACATCAAAAACAATAGCAAACCTAACAAGTGATGTGCTGGCATCATTGAACCAAAAGAAATTAGTTGGAGCAGCCTTCATCGACTTCAGCAAAGCCTTTGACACTGTAGACCACAGCATATTAATAAGAAAATTAAACAACATGGGCATTAAATCCAAATCAATAAACTGGATAAAATGCTACCTAAACAACAGGCAGCAAAAAACTAAAGTAAATGGTACACTCTCAGACCAACAAACTGTCACCTGTGGTGTACCCCAAGGATCAGTCCTGGGACCATTACTATTTATACTATACATAAACGACCTAGAAAAATGGCTGGAGACAGAATGTCTCCAGCTATATGCGGATGACACTGTTGTATATGCAGAAGGAAGCACAGTAGAGGAGGTAGTAACCAAACTGAACAACCTTCTGCTAAAACTGGATGGCTGGTGTGAGTCCAATAAAATAACCATCAATGCAAATAAATCTAAAACTGTACTCTTCTCACATACAGCAATCACAGGAAGAAACCTACAATGCACACTAGGAAACCAAACACTGGAAAGTGTAAATCACTACAAATACCTAGGCCTAGAACTAGATAGCCAGCTAAACTAATCTGTGTGTAACAAAAATTATACAAAAAGTAAATCACAAACTATGGCTATTTGCTAAACTAAGAAACTATATGACACAAGATATGTCAATAAAAATCTTCAAAGGCATGTTACTCCCCTACTTTGACTATGGGGATGTAATCTACATGGGTGCTAAAAAAGAGATACTTAAAAAATTGCAGATACTACAAAATAGGGCCCTGAAAATATGCCTGAAAGTAGACAAACTACACCCCACTTATGACCTACACAAAAGAACTAAAGTAAAGCTACTAGAAAACAGAAGGATAATCCAGCTAAAAACATTAGCATATGGATATAGCCAAGACATTAAGCGTCTAACCCAACCACTAAGGGACACCAGAGCAAGCAAGGCACCACTACTAAGGCAGACCAGAAGCCAGATCAAAGCCCATGAAAGGAGCACACTGGAAATGGCCTCCAAGGCATGGAATGCGCAAACAGTGAAAGAAAGACAAATCCCTGACCTAAAAACGTACAAAAAATATCTGTGCAAAATAAAAACTGGGAACCCCAACTGAACTGCACCATAAGGGGGCAGGTGATATGTCACGGCCCACCAACTGGACAGCCCAGGGCGGGATAACCAGAAATATAAAAGCCAGATAACATATCCAACAACAATATAAATCAAATCAAATTCAAACAAACATAACTCAACCACCTGTTACATACAGGCCTATGGACATGTAAATAAAATAGGCTAGTATAGAATTAAGTAGAAAAAAACGGAAAACTCTTCCCAAGAAAACCCCAAAACACTAACATAGAACCCTAAGAAAACAACTAACATAGTAATAAGAATAGAACAAAGATACAATGCCAAGAGGGCTCCAAAAAAACTAACATAGACTACTAAACATACCAACAGATCTATCTGCTACTGAAATGCAGACAATCAAATAACTTATCAGCAGCTACTGCTTGGTAAGACAACACCAAAACTACAGCTGGCCAGCATTGAAAACAAGCCTGGTTACCCGGGCTTACATGCTATGGACAGTATAAATACAGCTTCAATAAAAAAATTTTTTTTTTAAAAACCTACTCCTTACCTGCCGGGAGAGCTCTTATGCTTTCTCCTGTTTTTCATTTTCGACTATTACTTGTTTTCTTACGACATATTTGTTTTTGTTCATTTATTTATTTATTTGTGTTTGATTCATTGCATTTAGTGTTTTTATTTTTTTACTTTTTTAATTTTTCGGTGCTCGACAGGCTTTCCTTTATTTTTTGGAGGATGTCCCCCATTTTATTTGTGTGTCCTTGCTTTACCGTTTCGCCTTGACTGGCACTGTACAGGTACCGACCTCAGCCCCAATATGAGCATTTTGTGCATTCCCTGAATGTGTTTCCTGGGGCATTTATTAGTTTCTCTTGTAGGCTTTCTAATGAGTGAATTTTGCGTGGACGATATCCTCCAGCACTTTTTCATTGGTTTTGCACCACTCCTGTGTTCTCCATATTTTCTTTGCCATTGCCTTTATCGTATATGGATTTTCAGTGTTGTCTATCATTCACATTATGTCATGTTTCTCATGGTATTTTTCCATTATTGAGCTGTAATATTGCTCAGCTGATGTATATTTTTTCCCATCCTTTCCAGTGATTTCACACTTGTAGAGATTGCTGAAGGGGGACTTTTGTCCTTGGAAAGACACTCCCCACGTGTGTTCTCTCGTTGCTGCCTTCTCTAGTGTGATTTCTGCTATTTCTATTTGATCAAATTCATTGGGTTTATAGATTTTTCCATTTACCTCTATATTGCATCCTTTCATCTTGATTGACTATATTTTTTCATTTTTGTTTTCCATTGCAAGTGTATACCAGCAATCCTTTGCAGGGGTAATACATTAGGGATGCCGTGTATTATGATGCTGAGTTTTTTTTCATCACCTTTCGTTGCCTGTGTTTGGGCTGTATCTGTGGGTGGCTTCTTTTTGTCCGTGGGCGCAGTCCTGGCATTGTTTGTATTTTTGTTTGTATTTGTGTTGTTCTTTTTTTCTTTGAGCGTTTCATACTCAGCTTTGTACCACATGCATTCGATTTGCAATGTGTTGTACTCTACCTGTAGCGCCTGGAGTTTGTTTTTGTATTCGTTGTCATTGCTGTTGTCCCTTGGTTTTCTTTTGTTTTTTCCGTAATTTCCGGTGTCATCCATACCGTTCCGTCATATCCTTCTATACACTTTTTTTTTGCCCTCCTTCGCTAGCTCTTCCTTGACTGTTTGAATTACCAGTCTCACTATCTCATCCATATCCATATGCTTATCTCCGTATTTCATTATTTCCATTGCGTTATCCTGTTTGTCATCCTTTCCCGCCATTTTTAACGGCTGGCTATCTGTCGTAGTGTTTATCCTTTTTGTTTTAGTAGATTTCCTCCTGTTTGCTGCTTTTACATCCTTGGATACTTATCCTATAGTATCCTGGTGTGTTAATGGGGAAGATCCACTTACATATGTGGTGGGGGTGGGGGTGGCGGGTCTGTCGCCGTCGCAGTCGCTGTCGCAGTCGCCGTCGCAGTAGCAGTAGCAGTAGCAGTAGCAGTAGCAGTAGCAGTAGCAGTAGCAATAATAATAATAATCCGGCTCTGCCAATTTAACCCTTTGTGGGGGTCATACAATAGGCTATAGTTGATCATTGGTTTTACCGAGTTAACCCTACAGTAGGCTATAGTTGATCATTGGTTTTACTGAGTTAACCCTTTGTGGGGGTCATACAATAGGCTATAGTTGATCATTGGTTTTACTGAGTTAACCCTTTGTGGGGGTAATACAGTAGGCTATAGTTGATCATTGGTTTTACTGAGTTAACCCTTTGTGGGGGTCATACAATAGGCTATAGTTGATCATTGGTTTTACTGAGTTAACCCTTTGTGGGGGTAATACAGTAGGCTATAGTTGATCATTGGTTTTACCAAGTTAACCCTTTGTGGGGGTCATACAATAGGCTATAGTTGATCATTGGTTTTACTGAGTTAACCCTTTGTGGGGGTAATACAGTAGGCTATAGTTGATCATTGGTTTTACCAAGTTAACCCTTTGTGGGGGTCATACAATAGGCTATAGTTGATCATTGGTTTTACCAAGTTAACCCTTTGTGGGGGTAATACAGTAGGCTATAGTTGATCATTGGTTTTACCAAGTTAACCCTTTGTGGGGGTCATACAATAGGCTATAGTTGATCATTGGTTTTACCAAGTTAACCCTTTGTGGGGGTAATACAGTAGGCTATAGTTGATCATTGGTTTTACCGAGTTAACCCTTTGTGGGGGTCATACAATAGGCTATAGTTGATCATTGGTTTTACTGAGTTAACCCTTTGTGGGGGTCATACAATAGGCTATAGTTGATCATTGGTTTTACCAAGTTAACCCTTTGTGGGGGTAATACAGTAGGCTATAGTTGGTCATTGGATTTACCGAGTTCATCCTTTGTGGGGGTCATACAATAGGCTATAGTTGATCATTGGTTTTACCGAGTTAACCCTTTGTGGGGGTAATACAGTAGGCTATAGTTGATCATTGGTTTTACCGAGTTAACCCTTTGTGGGGGTCATACAATAGGCTATAGTTGATCATTGGTTTTACCAAGTTAACCCTTTGTGGGGGTAATACAATAGGCTATAGTTGATCATTGGTTTTACTGAGTTAACCCTTTGTGGGGGTAATACAGTAGGCTATAGTTGATCATTGGTTTTACCGAGTTAACCCTTTGTGGGGGTCATACAATAGGCTATAGTTGATCATTGGTTTTACTGAGTTAACCCTTTGTGGGGGTCATACAATAGGCTATAGTTGATCATTGGTTTTACCAGTTAACCCTTTGTGGGTGTAATACAGTAGGCTATAGTTGGTCATTGGATTTACCGAGTTCATCCTTTGTGGGGGTCATACAATAGGCTATAGTTGATCATTGGTTTTACCGAGTTAACCCTTTGTGGGGGTAATACAGTAGGCTATAGTTGATCATTGGTTTTACCGAGTTAACCCTTTGTGGGGGTCATACAATAGGCTATAGTTGATCATTGGTTTTACTGAGTTAACCCTTTGTGGGGGTAATACAGTAGGCTATAGTTGATCATTGGTTTTACCAAGTTAACCCTTTGTGGGGGTCATACAATAGGCTATAGTTGATCATTGGTTTTACTGAGTTAACCCTTTGTGGGGGTAATACAGTAGGCTATAGTTGATCATTGGTTTTACCGAGTTAACCCTTTGTGGGGGTCATACAATAGGCTATAGTTGATCATTGGTTTTACCGAGTTAACCCTTTGTGGGGGTCATACAATAGGCTATAGTTGATCATTACCGGCACGGGCAGGGAGTAACGCGGAAGCATGAATGGGAATGACACAGCTTTATTCTCACCACAAACATCGTCAAGGGCTCAAGCGGGGTTAGGTTGTAGATGGTCGAGGTAACCCGCGGCGAAGGCTGACATGAGCATCAAGCTATGTATAAATGGTAATTTGAAGATCAACATATGTACAGTGGTTTTTATGAACGGACAAGTCAATACAGTAGTGACATAAATGTAACAGTAGTTTGTGATTATTAATCGTGAATCACGCAAGTTCAGTGAGTATTGAGATAGATGATAGAGTGTCTGGTGATGGTTAATTGTCAATCAATTGGGGAGTGTTTTCATCAATCCAGGTATGATTATTTATGGAGTAGCGACATGACGGGATGACCTTATCTAAGGTATTGATAAATGACCATTGAAGATATAGGCATGTCATGATATGTTTAAGTGATAAGTTTTTTAAGTATTAAGAGTTTTTTGTTTTTATTTTTTGTCTCGTTATTGGTTATTGTAATCGAGACAAGTGCAGGTAGAGGGTGGGTGGGGTTTTTTGAGGAGAGATGTGGCGCTGACGAGGGTCAGTGGAAGAGTGGAGAGGCAGGTGCAGGCAGAGGCGTGAGGAAGAGTAGGGGGGGGGGGTGAAGGCCTCTGATTGGCTGAGGGGGAGTGAGGCCACCTGGCAGGAGGTGAGTGCTGGCAGGTGGGAGGGGGCTTCCCGAGCTCCCTCCCTGCCCCCGGTAATGACAGCAAATGACCACCTCCGTGATCATTTCACCCCATTACCGGCACGGGCAGGGAGTAACGCGGAAGCATGAATGGGAATGACACAGCTTTATTCTCACCACAAACATCGTCAAGGGCTCAAGCGGGGTTAGGTTGTAGATGGTCGAGGTAACCCGCGGCGAAGGCTGACATGAGCATCAAGCTATGTATAAATGGTAATTTGAAGATCAACATATGTACAGTGGTTTTTATGAACGGACAAGTCAATACAGTAGTGACATAAATGTAACAGTAGTTTGTGATTATTAATCGTGAATCACGCAAGTTCAGTGAGTATTGAGATAGATGATAGAGTGTCTGGTGATGGTTAATTGTCAATCAATTGGGGAGTGTTTTCATCAATCCAGGTATGATTATTTATGGAGTAGCGACATGACGGGATGACCTTATCTAAGGTATTGATAAATGACCATTGAAGATATAGGCATGTCATGATATGTTTAAGTGATAAGTTTTTTAAGTATTAAGAGTTTTTTGTTTTTATTTTTTGTCTCGTTATTGGTTATTGTAATCGAGACAAGTGCCAAGGCCAAGGTGTTCGTGTGTTGTTAGTTTATGGCCGTTACTAGGGTTTTGTTGACCTTTTTTGAGTCTGCCGTGCTGATGTATGTTCGGTGGGCCTGGGATGCCCAGCCCCCGAACCTCTGCACTTCGAGTTCGGTGCTGCCTGACGCGTATGCGACAGTGGCCGCTGTCTTCCTTATGGCATGTAGTGTGTAGGGGTGTGTAACGCCTACTGCCACTTGGGTGTCCTTCCATACCCGTGCTATGTAGGGTATGGTCATGGTGTGCCCGTCGATTGGGTACACCAGGAGTGGTTGGTTGGACCGTCGTGTTGGGTCCTCTCTTATCATGCGTTTGTAGGTTGTGACTGGACACAGTGGGGGGTTGGGTGCTGGGGCTAGAGTCAGTGTCCTGGACTGAGCGTTGCCCTGAAGATTTTTCGCCCACTTCTGGGTTATCTGTAGATTGGGTCCGACCACCTCCAGGTCTGCTCTTGTCGCGTGGCGTGTGGGGTCGAAGGCGTTCGCTGCTCTTGGTGCCACCTCCGACTGTCTCACGCCCGCGTAGTACATGACTAGGATGGCGAATGCCACCACCCTGTGTTTCTGCGTGTCCTGGAGCTTGTTGACCACATCCTTTATCGTGGTGACTGGTACGTGGGGGGTGGGTCGTGGCTTGTGGTCCTTCGACCTTTTGAGAGCATCCATGGCGAGTCTGACCCTGATGTCGTCGAGTGGGTCGAGCGGCACTCCATTCAGGCGGAAGTGCATGCGAATGTGTGATACTGTGTTGGCCACTGATGATGGGCACTGTCGGGCCGCCACGTCTTCGATCCAACATCGGATCTCGTGTGGGGTAGGCTGGGTCTCGTTGACCCCGAACCTTGTGCAGTGGTTCTTGTATGCTCTCACCGCTGCCCGTTGGTTGGCCCAGGTGCCCGGTGCCCGGGCCTGGGTCTGCCTCGTCTCCGCCGCTGCCATCAGCCGCGCATAGTCGTGATCTGGATGGGAAGAAAGAATCATGTTGTCGGTATGCTAGAAGGCGGGGTTGTATGGGAATTAAGCGGTGTTGTGAGCATAGTTGTATTGCGTTTCGCCTATGGCGGTCGCTTATGTGGGCCCTGCTCAGGGCGTCGGCTAGGACGTTGTCCACTCCTGGGATGTGTCGGAATGTCACTTTGACCTGGAGGACCGCCTGGAGCATCCAGGCTGCCCTAGCTGCTTGTAGGAGGCGTGAGTCATGTGTGCGGCCTGTCGTGAGCACCTGGACGGCGGCCTGGTTGTCACACATTACGCGGATGTGTCCTCCTCGGTCGCCTTCATGCAGGAAGGTGTATAGGGCGACTATGGCATTGAGAGCCTCGAGATGGTTGATGTTGGTTTCGGGGTCATCGTCGAGGGTGCCGTGGAGCTGCATGGAGTAGGCGCTGGTGGAGTCGGCTCCACCTATTCCTCCCATGCATGCATCTACCTCAATAGTCCTATGAGGGGTGGTCGGCGGTATGAGTGATGTGCCATTCCATTTGCGGGCGAATTGAGGGAACCATGACAGGTCAGCTCGCATGTTTTGGGTGACTGGGGTAGGCCCATCCCCCATGTGGCGGAGGGTGTGGAGTAGGCGACCGACGAATATGCGAGCCGGCTGTACGCATTTTGCTAGGTGAAAGAGCTTGCCTAGTATGGACTGGAGCTGCTTCTTGGTGATGTGTTCTTTCTTGATTGTTGCATTGACGTGCCTTATGGTGTTTCTTAATTTATCTATCGGAATTGATAGAGTCATGTCTTGGGCGTTAATGGTTATGCCGAGCCATCTAACCACTTGTGCTGGTGGCTGAGTCTTCTCGGTGGCCTCTGGTAGGCCGAGCTTGCGGAAGAGATCTCTGGTTATGGCGAAGTGGGCATGGGATGTGGCGGCGTCTGGGGCCACCACGATCAAGTCGTCAAGGTACATTATTGCATTGATATTTTTCTGTTTGAGCATGTATACCACTGCCTCGGCTACGCGTTGGATGTGGCAGCTGGAGCCCCTAGCGCCGAAGGGGACTGATATGTCGAGATAAAATTTATCCCGCCAGGTGGCGCCGAGGAGGGGCCAGTCGAGGGGGCATGTAACGAAATTCTTATATGCTCGACTGATGTCGATTGTAAACATGTAGCTGTTCTGACCCATGGACCTGAGCTCACGTGTGAAGTGGTCGAGTGTGGGCAGGGTGTGGTGTCTGATATCACCCAGGGCCATGTTCTTTATGATGTAAGCATTGATGGAAGCTCTTACCGGAAATGACATGTCTGTGATGATCCTCCTTTTTGTTGGGTCAGCCTTCTCCCTGGTCATTATCGGGGAGACGTGGTACCATGGTGTAAAGGGTGGTTGGCTGTATGGGCCGTAGACTGCTCCTAGGCTCATCTCTTTGTGGATGTATTCATCGACTGCCTCCGGATGCTGTTTGGCGCTTGGGTGGTTGGCGCAGTCGGTGCTGTCAGAAGTGGGGCCGATGTATCCGAGCGGAAAGCCGTAGGCGATGAAGTCGAGGAGCTGAGTGTGATCGTCGGAGTTTGTGAGCCTGCTGGCCCATTCGTGGTGGTTGAGGGCTGAGGGTACGGGTATGCGTGCGTGGATGGCGTTTGGGAGGCCGGTGACCCTGACTTTTTCGTATATGGTGGCTATGTCCGGGTGGAGTATGGGGGAGGGTGTCGGCCAGTTGGTGCGTCGGTGATCGCTAAATGCGTGTGGGCTGGGATCAATTACACTGTTGGGCAGGACGGTTGTGTCGGCCGCGCAATGCTCGCGTATGAGGTTAAAGTTGATGTTTGATGTCCCGGGTGTGTGTAGACAGTCGATTGCTCCTGCGCTGGGAGCTTTGTGGCGGTGGGCAGCGGAGGGGGGATCGTGTATGATTGGAGCCGTTCCGTCGCCACGAGCTGTTCGGCTGTCGCTGCTGTGGCCGGAGCTTGCGTTATCGCCCAGTCCATTGTTTGTTTGGGCTGTGATGTCGCGCTGTTGTGTGTTCGCTACTTGCGCGCCTTGGTCGTGAGCTGCGGCTGCCATGCGGGGGCTTTCGGCTTGTTTGTGTGCGGCTCGGTCTTGGCCGCCGGCGTGTCGTGTGTGGGGGGCTTCCCATTGTCGCCCCGTGTGTGGGTAGCAGCCCCCTTGGGGGGAGGAGGGTGTGGCGGCGGTGGGTGCCATCTTGGATTGTAGGCCGCGATTTGCGTGGTTGGCATCTGATATTTTAGAATGGTGGAGTTTGATGGGGTTTTTGATCGTGTTGTGTAGTAGAGGTAACGGGGGTTCGCCGGGGGCGTGGGTGTGATCACTGTTCGTTTTTTCACTGTTCAGCGATCCGACCCCCATTTTTAGTTTTTTGAAACATTAGTCCTGTTCTTCTTCCTACATTGCTGCTCGGTGTGTTCATAGTATGATTGTGTCGTGCGAAAGCAGTATGCGCACGCGTGTACGACGTCGTTTGGGCCATCCTGGTGGTGCTGCGGCTGGGGGCACCTCCTGCCTGAGTTGTATACCTGGCATGGCCTTTCATGTGGCTCGGCCTCTAGCCTCACCCTGCCGGTCTTGTTATCGAGATACTGTGTGCCGGCTCGCTCGTCCCTTGTGTTGACATTACTGTGGTAATTGTTGCTGAACCCGAATCGCGCCCTCTCGTTGTGGAGGCCTTGCTCGTTGCTCCATGATAGCTTCTTTTTTTCTATTTTGTCGAAGACTTTCTGACTCCACGCCCTGATGGCGTGCCAAGGGCTATATATAGCGTCTTCCGCTATTATTCGGAGGTGGTCGAGCATAGGTTGGAAGTCGTTTGGATCATATACCTCCTTGTCGTCGAGCAGTGTGAGGTATGCTGCTATGTACTCCCTCTCGGTCATGGTGTGTCTGGCCGCGATTTTTTGGGCCAGCGATACACAGTTTTGCCTGTCGAGGTACATGAATGGTTTAGCTATGGGGTTCTTAATGAACATATCATGAAGTATAGCCTTCCTACCTTCCATACGTCGGTAGAGGGCCCTCCTCCTGTCCATCTCATCATCGAGGGTCTCGGTCTGCTCCTCCTGGTGTTTCTGCTGCTCCTCTCGTACATTCCTGTAGGGCGACCGGTCTGCCGGGGCCGCTGTGCGGCGGGCGGCCCGTTGGCAGCTGCAGGGGGGGTCCCGCCTCCGGGGCCGCTCCTGTTGGTCGGGCTCCTCGTCGTCCGATGTGGATGTGGCCCGCCGCCGCGGCCTCCTGGGCGGCGGGAGTGGGGGAGGAGAGGGCGAGCGCGGGTGTGGCGGTGCCCGTGGCCTTGCCTGGGCCTGTGCGGGCGTGGGTGGTGCCGGGGCGGGGGCCCCCGGAGCCGTCTGTATGACTAGCTGCCTTAGCGTCGCCTGGACAGTGGCCATCTGCTCCTCCATGGCCTCCATCTTGGTCCTCATCTGGTGGTCCTTGGTCCTCGGGGGTGGCTGGGCGGCCGGTGGGTATGATAGGTCCGTCTCGGATCCGCTGTCTATGATGTTGGGTTCCTGGTGGGAGCCCGCCGTCGAGTTTGACGGCTGCTGGGGGGTGCTGCTGGTGATCCCCCGGCTGTCCCCTTGGTGTATGGGGAGGGTTGCCGAAGCTCCGGCCGGGCGGGCCGGTGCCTCCTGCCGTCCCCGGCCTCTCTTCTTCGACGATGAGTTAGCGTGCCTTGGCATCTCGTTTTTTGAGGAGAGATGTGGCGCTGACGAGGGTCAGTGGAAGAGTGGAGAGGCAGGTGCAGGCAGAGGCGTGAGGAAGAGTAGGGGGGGGGGGGGTGAAGGCCTCTGATTGGCTGAGGGGGAGTGAGGCCACCTGGCAGGAGGTGAGTGCTGGCAGGTGGGAGGGGGCTTCCCGAGCTCCCTCCCTGCCCCCGGTAATGACAGCAAATGACCACCTCCGTGATCATTTCACCCCATTGGTTTTACCGAGTTAACCCTTTGTGGGGGTCATACAATAGGCTATAGTTGATCATTGGTTTTACCAAGTTAACCCTTTGTGGGGGTAATACAGTAGGCTATAGTTGATCATTGGTTTTACCGAGTTAACCCTTTGTGGGGGTAATACAGTAGGCTATAGTTGATCATTGGTTTTACCGAGTTAACCCTTTGTGGGGGTCATACAATAGGCTATAGTTGATCATTGGTTTTACTGAGTTAACCCTTTGTGGGGGTAATACAGTAGGCTATAGTTGATCATTGGTTTTACCGAGTTAACCCTTTGTGGGGGTAATACAGTAGGCTATAGTTGGTGGTTAGTTTTTCTGATTTAACCCTTTGTGGGGGTAATACAATAGGCTATAGTTGGTAATTGGATTTACCAATTTAACCCTTTGCGGGCGTAATACATTAGGCTATAGTTGGTCATTGAATTTACTCATTTAATCCTTTGCAGGGGCTATGCAATAGGCTATAGTTGGTTATTGGTTTTGCTGATGTAACCATTTGGCTCTGAGAGATAATGCCACAATGCTTATCAATTTCACTATTATAACCCAAAGTGTTATTTTGCTGCAAAGAAAATCCGAGAACCAGATTAGTCATTTACTTTTTTTTTAAGCGACATTTTAGAGACTAATTTACTCCTTTCTGCAGCCTATCACATGAAATGCGTTGACCCATGGCTGACCAAGAACAAGCGCAACTGCCCAGTGTGTAAGCGAAAGGTGATCCCTGGTGATGAAGAGGACTCGGACTCGGACATGGACTCTGATGATGAACACGATGCCCCGTCTGAGACAACCCCACTGCTCACCACTCAGACAGCCGAACAACTTGTTGCAACCAACACCGCCTTCCAGACCTCAGGTCAGTGGGAGCCATTATTAACCATCTAGAAACTGAATAGTATGCAGGTAGAAGCCATTTAGACTGAGGTAGGAGCCATTGCACTTTTTGTTGTTGCTGCGATATTGAAGAATGTAAAGTTACATAAAACAATGAAATCATAACCAAAACATTTATCTCAATTTGATCTCACATGTGCAACGTAGATACAAATATACTCATTCATCACTTGTTTGGTATTTCTCCCCCTAAAAACGTTAAACCTTGCTGACTGTGAAATGGCCTTATCATCTGGCCTAATGATGTCACGTGAAAGTCAGTACCTGATGTTGATGTCATTGAGCTATAGATTCTAAAGAATATTCCATGCACTCTCTCTGTCACACACATGTGTACTCACACCACACGCCAACAGGTGGTGCTGTGTCTGACGCAAACTCGGTGCATCCGGAAGATATCCCTTCAGAGGACTCTGACCAGGACGAACAGGAACCCCCAACGACATCCACCTCAGTCGTGCACGTTCACACCCCGACCAGCACAACGGCCATGGCCGGGGCCCGGGGTGGCGGCTACGGCTCTCTGGGTCGCTCACCGAGCCATCACCAGCACCCAGACGACAACCCGGAGTACCGTGGCGCTGTTGGCGGCGTCGGGATCTACATCAGCGGCGACGAGGACGAGGATGAGGGCCTTGGGGCACCTCACGACTCTGAGCTGCGTGGAATCCTGAGTAGTGAGCCGGACGAGGCGGAGGCAGAGGTGGAGGCGGAACGCGAGAAAGGTCTTCGCGTCAAGATCATCTCGCTGCTGAAGAGTCGCCGACAGAACAGACGAAGCCGACGCAGGGACTCGCACGAAGAGGCATGAGTGAGCTCTTTGCGGATGCATTGATGGGTTTTCTTGTTTTTTAAATTCTTTATTAATCAATTTTTCTTTTTAAATAAAATTTACTTTTATATTAATTTGGAGATAAATTCTAAATTGAGTAGAGATTGATTTAATTACAAGGCGATGGGAGTGTATTTGATTCTTGTTTCTGACGGGTTCTTCTTTCTTTTAATTTTTCTTTTCTCCATGAACTGAAGTGGGAGGTGTCAAAAAGAAGGGAGGGAATGAAAAATATTGATCATTTTCTATAATATTTCAATCAACAGCTATTGAATCGAAAAGTTTATGGTGTATTACAGATTCGTTTTTGTCCCCTATTTTTCTCTTTTTTGTTTGAATTAAGGCGATGACTATAATAACTATATGACGCTATGTCATGCAGCATGCTCAATATTCATTAAGTACATATATGTATATATATACATATATATTTACATTATATATACATTCATATATATACATATAGGTGTGTGTATATGTGTATATATATACACCCATTCGTATTAAGTTGTACTTCAGCATTTATAGGGGATTTTTATGATACTACGAAAACAAATCTAAGAAAGTTTTTATTCCCATAACTCATTAGATATTTTTACGGGAAGCAAAATGTTTTATTGTACATTGTGATCTTATCCAGTACCGAATCCAATTATCCTCATGGTGAGTCTATAATCTGACATGTGAACTTATCTGTTCTTGTAGTTAAAACAGAATCTGTCTAAATCTCAGGGATGAAAGATCTCCGCGGTTTCGCGGATTTCCGGGATTGTTTATATTCACAGATTAATGTTAAACAAAATTCCAAAAAATGGGATGTATATGACACCAGTTCGGTGGTTCGAATCCCTTTCTTATATGACCTTAGATGTAGCTAGAACATCGAATCTAAACAAGAAAGTGTTTGGTACGGCTGATAATGGAATCACAACAAGGCTAGTTGAAACCTGACTTCCGGTATATTTCCGCGATTCCCTGACAATGCTAAACCTATGGGAGAATATCCGCATTTCCGCTTTTTTTCCCGGAGACTACTTTCATCGCTGAAATCTGGAGATCACACAGATTAAGGCTTTGGAAAGCTCCATCTTCTTCTTGGGCGCATTGGAACGTGAATGTTTCGAAGCCGACTTTAAAGTTGCATAGTCCAATGATTTTTAGTTTCTCTAATATTTCTGAGATAAATATATGAAATTGATTGTTAAAATGTACCTTACTTTAGTTTGAAGTAGTGTTTATCTTAAATGGATAACTTTATTTGAGATATTTGAAATATAAACATGTCAAATTACTTTTGGGCTACATGCACACCAAAACTCTGACAGCATAGGCTTCTGCAGTAACAGATTTGATTAAATTACCTTTATGTGGCGACAAATGTTTTATAAGTGCACCAGTACATAAGTTAGATAAATTAGAATCAAATCTAGATAATTGCTTTGATTTTGAAAATTGGTGCTTCATCGGACTATGCACCTTTAACCTTTGAACGGCGTTTACTTGATAATCGCAAACAGGGTCGCACCATTGGCTGTTTTTATGTGCTGAGGCCGCCATGTGGTGCGCCGGTGAATAGCATAGCTAGCGTCAACAGCCGGAACCGGGTCCCCGCTCATGTTGGCTGTGACCCTGACCTTGACACTCAGGAAGACATGAATAAGATGAAACTTAACATTTTAATACCTCCTTTGGTTGCTTAATTGCTGTTTGTCAGAAATTGGAGTAGCAAAAAAAAAACCCAAAACCCAAGTTAAGATATTTTGTTGGGGTACTTTAGTTGTTTAAGCAGGGGAAATTTCAATCGTGGACAATTGGTCTTCCTCATTCCACTGTTCCTTGCCCTATCCTAATAATGCCGAGCGCCTGGTATGAAGCAACAAGTATCAATTTTTAAGTCATTGGTTTGACTCGACCAGGGTTCGAAACCAGGGTCTACCAACACGGGAGACGGACGCTCTAACTCACTCGACCATCCCGTCTGGTTAGATTGGTATGATTAAAGTCCATTTAAAAGCCATCTATGATATATCTGATTGGGTGGCTTTTGGACTGCTTTTGTGTATTATATTAATAAACAAAATGTGATTATTTAATAGTGTATGGGTAACATATAAGCAACAAGAAGTATCATTTGCCTACAATTTATTACAAAATAAAGTGTGAAAATAAAGCTACCATTATGGCACCATAAACTGTAATTGCAACTGCAACATCTTAAACTATTGTAACAACAACTAATTGCTGCAACATATGTAATTGCTGCAACTTCGTCCTGATATGACCTTAGATGTTGCTAGGACGTAAAACAACAATAAACAACAAGCAACATATGTAATTGCTGCAACAGAACTGCAACAACATCTGGTTATAAATAACTACAACATCATCGGGTAGCCTGGTCCCCATGCCTTTTCCACGGATTTATGACAATATTGCAAACACCTTTTTTTTTTTAAATGTCAATGTTGCCAAAATGTATTATTAATAGCACAAAAAGCCATATATTAAAATGCACTGGCTGATTTTTAAAGATGGGAATACATTTAAAAACAGTTATTGTGAGTGATGTTTTTCCCCCATTGCAATCCAACATTTTGAGTGTTAACCACAGAAATTCAGCCAATCAGGTACGAGAAAGAGGGCCTTCAAATACCGCTATATATTAGGCCTTTATCACTGCTATGCTATATTGCCTGGTATATCACTGTTTTACCTATGTCCACCTAGTGGAGCGGCCATCTTTAATTAAGTTCCTCTCGGCAGTAATATGGCCGAGATGGCGTAAAATTACAATCACCTCGGTGAAGTCCCAACTGACGTGAAAATAACTACAAATATAATTGAATAATAATGTAGTAGTCTGCATTGATCTCTCAGACAAGGAGCTGCATAGACAGGTATGCATGGGTAGGGTGGTGACATCAGGAAACCTAGGTGGTGTAATGGTTAGCACACTGGCCAGGAATGCAAGAGATGTGTGTTCGATTCCTGCTCTAGGTGCAATATTTCCAATTTTCATCACCCCTCACGACAATATCAAAGGGCAGAGATGGAAGAACAAAGCTAAAACATATTGAGAGAGTTTTTGCTTTATGACGTCACGATGAGAAACTAGTAGAACTACTCTTCACAGTGTTGGGTCCTTTATGAAGGTTTGCGTAAGTTTCATGAAATTTCAAGGTATATTTTATATTCTGGGAACAATTTCCGATTGACAAAAGTTAACTAAGCGTATCATTTACAATCTTCAATTATATGAATAGTGTAAGAAAATGTTCTAGTAGATTCTGAATAAGCCTGTTACAAGTGAGCTGTATACTATTTGAGCTGTCGGCTATTTTTGTTACAAGTGAGCTGTCGGCTATTTTTGGTGATCTGTGTTGCTTTGCTTACACTGATGTATCTATGAGATAATTAGAGACTAAAATAGACTTAAGCCGTGTTCACACACACACCTTTAGGCCGACTTAGATAAGGCGAACTAGATGAGGCGAACTAGGTGTGAAAGTGTGTCGAGTCCACACATGCAGTACTTGGGCCGGTTTAAGGCGGAAGTCGATATCTGTGCATGAGCGCGACCGTCCAAACCAGCACCATTTTCGGTCAGTTGATGTCATCACGAGATTGTGTGGGTTTGACCTAGATCTGTATTGACTGAATCATATTGTTTTGGAACGGTCCAAACTTCTGCTGGGCATTGAAAACCTAAAAAGGAATGATGACAAAAATATCTGTGCACAACTAGCTCTTTCATAGACCAAATTATATAGTATGCGCTTGTGATCGACCGGAAAATCAACAAACTCAGCGCTGGACTGCGCATGCGTGTGACATGCTTAAGCCGCCTCAAGTAAACCGCTAGCGTCCACACACGCAAGCTAGGCCGACTCAAGGTAGTTCGCCTCATATAAACTACCTCGCGACGCGGTCTACGTGAGGCGAACTAGATGAGTCGACTAAGCCCTAATTCGCTTCAGCGTCGCGTCCACACGGCCAATGTGAGTCGACTTAGATGAGGCGAACTAGCTGAGGCGACTAAAGGCCCGTGTGTGAACACGGCTTTAGGCTAAGTGGGTTTACAAAATTAGTTTGTGTGTATCCTCGAAGTAGTGCTATCGCACCAGTAAACACAAAGAAACACGAGAGAAAAGAACTTTAGACAAGATCCTACGAAGACGGTTTAAAGCTGCATAATCCCGATTTAAAGCTGCATAATCCCATTAAAGCATCACAATTTTCTAAATCAAACCTAGATTTAATCCAGCATACCCAGGTTAAATTCTTGATGCTTCTGTGTTGCCCTCGAAAATAGGCAAACAAAGGCTATGTTGGAGTTTTACGTCCTGGCAACATTTAAGGTCATATCAGCACGGACAAAACTATGTTCAGCATGTTAGACTAAATTAATTGTGGTATGCATGGAAAGATTAATTTGGCATATTTTCATGTCAATTATCTGGAAGTTAACACTTTAAAAACACTAAAATGAATCACAGCGTACAGCCAAAAGGAAATATGGCACAAACTCCAAAACATCGAATTATGCAACTTTGAATTGCTGCTGACGTTGGGATATCTATAATGCTCGTTAGTGCCGCAATGGAACATGTCCATGACGTGACGTGACGCCAGAAGCGATGTTATTGTAACGTCAGTGTGACGTGAATGACAATGTAGTCGCCAGTTTTTATAGGCCCAGGTTAAAGTGCCTGTCACACTATGCTGGATTGAGCAATGGACAGAATTGTCTAGTCCGGTGGTGTTTGGGCGTGATAAGTATCAAAATGTATTAAAATGTGTCAAAGTGTTGCGATATCAGGTCAAAGTCTGCCGAACGAACGGACATGAACGGATAGCCAATGGATGAAACAAACTCAAACCGGACAAGAACCGTAGACCTCAATCTGGCGGCATCCGTTCCAAGATTTGTGCATGTTCAAAACTTGTACGGACACAAACCGGACTTTGCCGGATATCAATGGACTTTGTTGGGTTTCTTTCCGTTTCCCCCAATCCGGTGATGTGTGACAGGGCCGTAACAGAAATACTCCAACCCTCCTGAAAGAAAACTTAAGGTTTATTTTAAATGTCGTATTTTAAATTTCTACCACTGATTATTTAATGATAGAGATGACTTTCCGTCAGTTTACATATTTACTCAATTCTTTTTATTGTTTTTAATTTAGTCACTAGTATATTTGATTTCCGATTGAGAACGCTAGCTAGCCTTAGGATGTAGTGTCTTGATAATGTCCAATTAAGGGTATCTGGTCTACCTTACCATTACTGATCTAGGAATGAGGAGGGAAAAGATCACGAATAGCATAAATGATGCAGGTCTCCTCAGCATTGAATACCCTACCATTTGTGTTTGATTCGTTGATTAAGCAGGACAAAATTTCAATCACAGACAATGTGATCTTTCTCATTCCACTGCTCCTCGCCCTATTCTCATAATGCCGAACGCTAGGCTTGTTAGCGACAAGTATAAATTTGAAAGTTGTTGCTTTTGACTCGATCAGGGTTCAAACCCAGGGTTCAAATTCCATAACCTACTACATTGATATCGGGCGCTCTACTCATTCAGCCATCTGGTTGTATTCTTTTAATTTAAAACATCTTGACCGTGCCCCCAGCTCTGCCAATTTGGATTTCCACCGCTGTGTATAACTTACAGCGTCATCAAAGGCCGGTTGCTCTCATACCATGTCTATGTGGTGTGGGAGGTTAAAAATCCCTTGGGTCGGTAAAAGTGTAGGCCCGGGCTTTCTATCGACCAGCAGTGGAATGAGTAAGACCAGTCGTCTATGACTGAAATTTCCCCTGCTTAAACAACTAATGAACAAACAAAAAATCAATAAAAAAAATAAAAAAATCAATAAATTCCAAAGTCTGAGAACTGGCATTGAGCCAGTTTCTAGATTTTGATTTCTGTTCCTTCAGAGCCCCATCGCATATTGTCAACTAGTGTTTCTTTCGAGTTGGAGGGCTATTTCACCCCCTGTAATTCTGGCTATTATTGTGTGTGAGTTAGATTTCGCTGTTAGTTGACGAATTCAAAATTGCATCAGATAGGGTTTTTGCTATCATTTTGGAATATTGTGTAAATGTCAATGTCAGCATGTGATTGTGATTGACAAGACTGACAGAATAGCTCACCACTAGCTTTTCGCTGTGACATGGCTCTTGCTACCGACACAGTGTTAAACAATCAATCAGTAATCAATCAATCAATCAATCGAGTTGGAGGGTTCATAGATCACCGTGACTTGAATTTGCCGCTGTCGGCTATTTTTGGTGATCTGTGTACAGTGGAGGGGAAAAAATGAGCGACAAGTTCGCATTTACTTTTAGTTTTACTGATTGTAGACACAACTTGTAGACACTTACCAAATCCATGTGATATGTTTATTTTGAGTTTTGTGACAGAATAATTTACAGGTTGAAAATTCACTGAGTTGTGTCCAATTGAATTTCTGCCTCCTTTACATTACAAATGCGGCGATTTTGAAAGGAGAAGCTCGTAAAGTCTGACAATATTGAAATCACCATTCCTCAAATATAATGGGCCGATGCTATATTGAATCAAATTAGAAAAAGATGAAGTAACAGTTGGATCGATGAAATAATAATACTATTCTAATATAGAATTGATTCATATTTTAACACATCTGTTGGCATTGGGAGAAAAATCTGAAATTACTTTCTAAATAGGTTGGCCAGAAATGAGAGCGATGGACAAAATGTCTGTCCTTGCATTGAGATTGAAAAACAAGGAGTGCGTAATGTAGTTCTCCTGGTAGGGCATACTAGAAGCGCCTCTGCCACCTGGCGGGCCAAACAGGTTTAACTATTCTCACAGTTTTTACTTCTGATAAGTCGCCATGGGAAGTCTTCAGTCATTGTTATCAATGTACCTCTAATTGAAGCATTTTTAATTGGGTGTGCTAGTAAAGCATTGTCCTTCATGAGTATTGGTAGGACACGTGCTGTTTTATTCATATAGAGGGCAGACATACTGTGTTAATTAGATGGAAGCAGTTTAATATATTTGACCCATCATATCGAATCGGGTATTAGGTAGGGTTTTGAACAATATCAGTTGTGCGCATATTCATATTCTGATGCTACTTTAGTGTGTGGTCTACAGCTAGCGTGCTGTCTACATCAACGAACACCCACATCAGTATCCTCCTCACATTGAAGGTTTGGATTAGGGGTTACGGTTAGAGTGAATCAGAGATGAAAGACCTCCGCGGTTTCGCGGATTTCCGGGATTTCTTATATTCAGCGATTAACGTTAAACAAAATTCCAAAAGAAGGGATGGATATGACATCAGTTCGGTGGTTCGAATCCCGTTCTTATATGACCTTAGATGTAGTTAGAACATAAAACCTAAGCAAGAAGCTGTTAGATATAGGCGATAACACAATCACAACAAGGCTAGTTGACACCTGACTTCCGGTATTTTTCCGCGATTCCCTGACAATGCTAAACCTATGGAAGAATTTCCACATTTCCGCTTTTTTTCCCGGAGATCACTTTCATCCCTGGTGAATGGCCAAGTAGACCGCATGCTAAAGTGTAAATGGCCAGGTAGACTACGGTAAAGTGTAAATGACCAGGTAGACTGCACGCTAAAGCGGCACCCATATTCCTTGGGTGATGCGCTCCATTTTGATACCACTCTTATCTTTGTACCATTCTGGTGGCTGAGATATCGCCACTTGATAACCAGGATTGCCCTGTTTATGTATAATGCCCTAGACGTCTGTTGGGAGTGATTGTTCCAGCCTAGGTTTTGGGACTTTATACCCGATAGGATGTGACTATTCACATATGTGATGGAAAAACAGGTGTATTATACCAAACACACAAAAAACACACAAACAAGTGATAGTAAACAGCAACACAAAAACCAATAACAGAAACAATAACAGAAACAATAACAAAAACAATAACAATAACAGTAACAAAAACAATAACAGAAGCAATAACAGAAACAATAACAGAAACAATAATAAAAACAATAATAACAAAAACAATAATAACAATAAATAGAACTACCTGGTGAATATAGAAAAACAAATAATGGCCAGGATGGAAATACTAATTATTTTGTTATATACTTGCACAAGTAAACAATTTCCAGCAGCAGTTAAGACTGTTGAGGGTATTTACTGGCATATGGAACTGAAATATAATCGGTAGAAAAGACTTCAAGAATGCCGAGTAGCATGTACATTTCAATTCGTCTAGACCACCCACATGGTTAATGTACATTTCGCAGTGTTGCTCGCTGGGAAATGTACATGCTGCACAGTGTGTATATGTATCATGCGTATTGTGTATTTTTATACTCTTAGTTGCTTTTGAATATTATTATATTATATGTGTACAGGTTGATTCCTCATAGTGAACAACTGCAGAAACTATGTGTACCCAAGTTAACGCACTTCTACATATATTGAAGCGCTTGATAGTGAGATGCGACATATAGTATTGGCTTCTATGGGATGAGAATAAAACAAGGGTGTTTCAACTATTTATAACAATGAATGAGATTGTCATATTGCGACGACGTTGGTTGAGTTTGTGTGCAATGTTGTATCATTAAGGATAGCTATGTGGAGGTTCTGCATTTTAGGTTTTTTTAAAGTTTATATAAAAATAATTGTTTACCCCCATGTTGAAAGTGTTAAAATTGCACAGTCCGGTGATTTTGAGTTTCTGGCATATTTTTAGATAAATATATTAGGTTCATCTTCCTTACTTTAATTTGAAACAACTTCCATTATAAATGCTTGACTATGGATATATTGGAAGTGAAATTAATTTTGGCATGCATGTCAAAATTTGCCGTCATGGGCTTGAGCAGTAACAGGTTTTATTATATTTAGCATTCTTTTCTATGCAACACCAAATGCTTAATAAGTGCACCACTGTTTAAGTTCAATATGTAGAATCAAATCTAAATAAGTATTTTTGTTTCGAAAATGTTAGGCTTCCATCGGACTATGCAGCTTTAAATATATTAATGGGAAACGCCACTATTATAAAGAGTTTGTTTCTGCAAGGGTTGGGAATTTGTAGCCTTTTACAAAGATGTATATTTGTAGATGCTTGTAATGCTTGCATAGTCTTTTGTTTGTACTGCTACAGTGTTATGTTGTAAGACCACGGTAACTACATTAATTGGCATTTACAAGTGTATACCTGGGTTATTCTCCAAAACTGGGCACCACATATTTGGTCTCCACGTTACGATGCTGAGTCTTTGTTTTGTCAATAGCAAGTCAAGTAATTATTTTAGCCTCTGTCTATTAGGTATGTTAGCAGTTCTACATGTATTGAATTTATCCCACATAAGATATCAAAATTATAATTGTATGATTTTGCGATAGAGTGAAAATATGAAAATTTACACATTGACCCCATACATGTAGCCAAACTTTTTTTCAACTTATTTTTCAACTTTTTTCTTGTAAGTCATAACCTTGTCTGCTTAACATTAATCAATAAAATCTTTTTTGACTATGTTGTATATGTTAAAATGAGGTTCTGGATGTGTCTTTGATTTTCATGTTACACGAGTGATTGCTCAATTTGTATAAGATCTAATTCAAAATGTGAAACTCATTTTTTTCAACTCTTGACATATCCACAACATACAAACCTTCATAGGACATTGGATTAGGCTATTATTTGGAAGGATCTTTGCTATTATTTGGAAGGTTTTCACTTTTGGTTTCCATGTCACACTTTTGTGCCCAGTTTTAGAGAATGACACACCTACATATATCCAGCACATAGGACTCCATAGTGGTACATTGTCTCAATATTTGCCACAACAACTTTAAACCTTTTGTTTATTCATTATTTGTTTGTTTATAATCTGTGTGCGTGTGTTATTTGCCATTGATTATGATCCTACGATGCCGTTGATCATATATGGTTCCTTTATTCCATATCAAGGGCTCGACCTTGATTTAAATGATTCTCAGTGGTCATGTTCAATGTTTTGATTAGGCCAAATGAAAAAAAAAGTTGGTGATCGTCCTTTTGATCATAATAAATCAAGGTCGGGCTGGCGATTTAAAAATATTTGTCTTTTTTCTGCCGTATGACATAGACGCAATATGTAACTACCATTAGTAAAGTTATGTTGGTCATATTGCTGCCACTTGAAGGTGTTTCTTTGACATACCATAACTTGGTAACTGTTGCACTGATTGTGTGCTTACGAAAGTTGAATTGCTGCTAGCCCGATCATTTTTTAACAGTTTTTAAACAAATAAAAAAGAATTAGGGGCGGGCAATTTTTCAGGCACGGGCGGGGGACGATCACCAATTTATGTTTGTTTGCCTTAATGCCAAAGTTTTTAATCAAACCTTTGACTTCGATCAAATCTTTGACCTTGACCATAGCAGTTTGACCTATTACGCGCCTGGGAACATCTTGGTCCAGTTGTTTAGCTGTTTGAGCTGGTGTGATTGTAAAGTGAGCGCTCACTATTTATTACATGCGCTCTGTGGTGTTAATAGTGATTAACAGAGAGGTCTTAATTGTGCATCCAACCTTCAAAGTACATAATAGTCAAGGATATTATAGTCAAAGAAGACAACTCTCATTCTATACTTCTTTTTTTTTCTGCCTATTATGGATAAGCCTGAATAGACTTGTTTTCAACATTAGACAGTTTGTCGATAGAAAGCCCGAGCCTGCACTTTTACCGACCCAAGGGATTTTTAACCTCCCACACCACATAGACATGGTATGAGAGCAACTGGCCTTTGATGACGCTGTAAGTTATCCACAGCGGTGGAAATCCAAATTGGCAGAGGTGGGGGCATGGGGAATCGAACCACTGACCTTCAGATTAGGAGTCTGACCTAGAAAAAAAGTCAGACACTCTAACCACTCCGCCACAGAGAACACCACAAAATTGCCATTATTCTAAAAATATTTCTCCATGGATCGATTGGAATGTGTTTTCTTCCTGTGTGTGTTTTTTTTTCTTGTTTGGGGGGGGGGGGCGGCTTAATCACTTGTTTATTACCTGTTGTGATTTCAACCACAACCGCTGGGTTTTACATTGTCCAAGACTCCAAATATAATTTGTAATTCATTATTGATTGTTTTGAAAAAAAAACTCCAAATATAGTTGTAAATTGATCATTTCGATTATTTTAAACTCGCGTGTCAACCTCCATGAATGTTGATATGACCTCGATCAATTCTGTAACCTTGACCCCATTGATCCGCTGTTTTGGATGTTGATTTTTTTTCTTTAATCCGTTGTTTATCCCTTGCTCACTGTTTGGTCTCAGACCAAGTTTTCAGTCTCGATAGTTTGGAGATGATTCTATGAATGTTGACTACAGCATTTGTTAAAATATATTTCCAGAGGGGATGTCTGTTGAGAATGTAAATTAACTGCGCTTCTTTCCTGTTGCGAATTATGGCAGGGTACCTACCGGCCACCAGTGTTTGTTATAGTTGTTGATGGATGTACGGTTCATATATCTTGCATATGTTTGATGCGCGAGAAGGAAGAACAGAGGCGGAGGTGGGAAAACTGAGGCGTTTATTGTGACGCCTCGGGCAACATACAGAGAAACAGTGAGAATAACAATAAATGACAAAGTAAGGTACAAACAGGGTAACTGAGGAGGTAAACAGGCTGAGGAGGCACAGAGCAATACAGGGGGCTTCGCATTACGACCAAAGCTGCATTGTCCGATGAAAACATCAAATTTTCAAAAGCAAGACGCTCATCCAGATTTGATTCTACATATTTAACTTAGATACGGGTGCACTGGCGCATTTGTTGTTGCATAAGTCAATTTAATAGAACCTGATGTACTGAAGGCTATATTTTGACGTGCTTGCCAAAATTAACTTGGCATGTTTTCACTTCAAATATCTCCAAAGTTAACCATACAAATTAAGGTTATTTCAAACTTTAAAAAGTAGATTATAATGATTGATCGAATGCATTTATCTCAGGAAAATGGAAGGAACTCAAAACCATCGGACTATACAACTTTAAGGTTTATTAGAATTTTATGGTAAATACATTTGACTGGAGTCTCTTAAATAGATGAAAGTTTTGTTCTGTGGATAATTTATCGAGGGAAGCAAAGGATTTGAGTTTCTCCTTTAAAGTTGCACAATCCGATGTAAGGATCACATTTTCAAAAGCAGAATATCTACTTTGATTTGATCCTTCGCGTCCGACTTGGATATGGGAGCACTCCTTAAACACTTGTTGGAGTTTAGTGCGTTTGTACTGTGCTGCTATGCTCGAAAACTAGTAAACAAAGCCAGTGTTGCAGTTTCTGCGACACACCAGTTTGCGAGGGACACATACATTCAAATGCATTGTCAATGGCCGTGAGCAAATCTTCGTACAGAAAAAGTGAAATATCTCTCAAATTACACCACCTAGAAGCAGCCCACTTGGAACACATATAGAAAACATATTCAATGTATTCAATTTATATGGTTAGACTTCTGCACTTCTATTAATTTTGAATAAAACTAATGTTTTGCACTGCGCATACCGTCAAACTCAAGGCATTGTCAATGGTCATGAGCAATCTTCATACAGAAAATGCAGAAAAAGTGAATTATCTCTAAAACCACACCACCTAGAAAGAAATCGCTTGGTACATATATAGAAAACATCTTTACCAAAAACATTAAATTTATAAGGTTAGTGACGATGCTGTTCGATTTTGACGCATGCGCAGAAGCGATGTGTCCCTTGCAAACTGGTATGCCGTGGAAACTGAAACACTGGAACACCAGTGCTCTGGCGTTGACGAGATATTATTCGATGAATAAAATACACTTTAGTAAAAATTTAACAAATTTAAAAGCAAGTCTAAAGCCTAGCATTTTTGTGTGCGTGGCAAAATTACTTTGCCATGTTTTCATTTCAAGTGTCAACTTTAAAATAAGATTTACTTCAAATTAAAGTAAATTAGATTATAAACATCGACCTAATGACGTAGCAGAAACTCAAAATCATTGGATTATGCAACTTTAAGATACAGTTCAATTATGTACGAAGACCTTTAATGATGTGCCAAGAAAGGATTTTTAGGAATACACAACTAACTTGTAGCCAATTACCTAGTAGAAGTAGTGTTGCTTTATATATGTTGATTTTACTGTTGCAGTAAATGGAATTCTTTGGGTGAAATAATAATTACCTGTACATTATAAGTAAATTATAGATTATCAGCCTTGATAACATTCAAATTTTCAAGTTCCTAAATTACTTTCTTGGCCTGAAGATCCACTCTCTTAATTGCTCTATTATCTACAGCAAGGACAATTCGTGTTCAAAAGGCACTTCAATGGAAATAGTTTCCACGTGGGATGGGAAGGGAAACATTTATAAAAAGTTAGAAAATATAAATAAGTTATAATTATGTGAGGAAGCCTACTTGGGTTTACCCCTAGATTACATTGAAGCGGGTCCTGTTTTTAATGTTGTAAAGCTTGTAAATATACGAACTCATGTACATGTGTATATAACCAGTGATTGACTTGGATGTGATCACCTTCTGTGCAATCTTACTCATTGGAATCGGGTGGGGGGGGGGGGGGTCGGGTAAGAAATATCAGTAATTTCGTTTTGTAACACTGACTATAGACAACCCATGTTGTGATATATTCAAAGGGTTCAGGTGCAAAAATCAAACGCAATCTGGGCCAAAATGAAACCATAACTACCACATTTGAGATGAAGCTGTCATCATGCCGATAATCAATGATGGCTTTTTTCCCCCGCAGAAGCTGCCACGTCCCCTATATAATGTCCTACTTAAAATGAAATTGATAAGACTAAGTTTCACTGGGAAGCACAATAATAAATTGTATTTTACAGAACTGAAATGGATTTGTCGGTTTTTGCGCCTGCACCCTTTATTTCTTTTAACAAAAGGCAGTGGTGGAAATGTATGCGATTTGCAAAGCCAGTCACATTTTGTTGTCACCATTTGAACACCATATCTATTCAATGTGAGAGTAAATAAAGTTGAATACGAAGAAACAAGCGTTTGTTTAGTTATAGTTATAGCAGCTAGAAGTGTCATATTATCACGCCATGTTCTGCCAAGACACTGTTTATCAATTCAATTCAATTCTTTTATTTTAACTATCTGCAAGGTATGTTTATAATAAACTGAGGTGATACAATAAATGCACACAAATTCCTTACAGACAAAGGATCCCAGAAAAGCAATGCTTATCTAGCTGGTCTCCATGATGTGAATGAACAAGTGATGACAATAACAAATGATTAAACTTAAGCTACATTTTTAACTAATGATTATGATGAGATACTGATATGTCTCTTCACAGTTAGTAAAAAACAAAGTAATGATAGGAATATTATATGTATATTGTGTCATGGATTCATGTACTTACATGCAGTATCAGTAGTTATTTTGTATGTATGTTAATAGGGGTAAATCTTATGTTCTTTGCCATAACCACTTGATATTTTAAATTATGCGACTAGTTAATAACAACTATATCCTATTATATATATTCTTTACTGGTAATCGATTTAGTATGCATTGAGATAGCTTATCTTTAGTTTTTTATAGAAGTTTTTCAAAGTTTTAAGGTTTCTAATCTCTACTGGTATTGAGTTCCAGATATTGGTTCCTTGGTTTTCAGTTGTTATTTTGCCATATCTTTCCTAGTAAATCTGCCATCTCACTTCCATTGCAATCAGTTTAAAAAGCAATACTCTAGACCTAAGTCGATTAGCAACAACTTTAATTAGCCTTGTTCATGTTAGCGCTAACATGGGTAATTCGCAGCGGGACATGGGGTGGTAGACCTCTCAAGCTTCACAACCACCGACCCACCACCTGCCGATTTATGGACAACCTAACCCCGCTTGGATTGCCCTAGCGCAACTCCACCTTACCCCAGCACCCGACCCTGCTGCCACCTATCGCCTCAAAAGCGCATCACACGAAACCACGCTGACCGCTCGCACACGACCAACCATCAGTTGCCGATTGGATACAAACCCGCCCACTACAACCAGACTGATTCAGCTAAGGATCCGCTGCCGCAGGACCGCCATACAAACGCCAAAAGAAAAAAGGATGCCGAAACGAACAATCAGGTCAAGAGGCCGCCCTCGCTCCATAGTGACAAAAGTGTTCGTCACAACCCCCTAAAGGAACACGACCGGCGGGATCGTCCGTACGTACGCCCTCCAACAGCGAGTCGGACGGCTGCTACCAACAACGGACAAGCCAACCGATGTCTCCGACCAACGGACTACACAGGATAGAGAAGACACTAACTGACAAGCTGGACACAGTTACGAGCGCCATCATGTCTAGGATCAACGCCCTGGAGACTGCTAAGGACCGAGTGTCCGTCTCGACGACGAACAATGCGGCAGCCGCAGCCACCGACCCACGTGGCACGCGTAATGGCCACCACAGCGACAGCCCGAGACGCCATCGACGCAGTAGGAGCCGCTCACGCACTAGGACGTCCACAGGATCACCAGACAGACAGAGCCATTACGATCGCCGTGAGGACAGCGTCCGAACCCGCAGGAGGAATAATCGGAAAAGGTCCCCATCCTACACCGATTCCGAGTCGGACCATAGGGATCAAGGACAAAGGATTTCGCTCAAACAAAAGAGGTAGGATCTCATTAATGCCACACACCTTTGTAATCCGAGGGGACAGGAAAGGCAAGGTGGGACTTGGTGAGAGTACGTGCATGGAGTGCTTTAGTGCATTGTTCCGTATGTGCAAAGATTCAAGCGTGCCCAGGTCATGGATAGAGCCATTACGCGAACACCAGGAGCAACTCAGTACAATGCCACTGGACTGGGGACTGGGACACATGCATACTCTGGTCGGAACGCGTCTTTAGCATGATAGACGATAGGTGCCTGCCATGCGGCTGGGACGATATATATGCAATCAAGGACGTACAACGGGATGCCCAGGCAGTTGGCACACGCCTGGCGACTAAAAAGAAGAAAACAACGGACTATTACAAACGACCAGAAGATTACGGAGGATACGATTACGGTAACCGCACCGAGTTCTCAACGGCTACAGCGGCCGCCCCTGCGATCAATGGAACTCGGGCAATGACTGCGGCCACTCGTCAACACATGGTACATTACCCAACCGTTACTGCCACGTCTGTGCATGGTGCGCAAATAAATACAGAAAAGCGAACCCGCACCGTGAAAACGAATGTAACAACAAAAAATGAGCTCTCGAGAAGAAGAAGCAAGCAGCCGAATCAGAATCATCAAACATCACCGATGCAGCACGGTCGGGTTTTCAGTAAATCGGCCGGCGGCAGCACCCACAGTACCCTACGGTGGTGCTGAGCTTCCGTTCGATGACAATAACGAAAACAACACACACGGTGAGCGACCTAGTCTTAAGCCCAACAACCATGACACTGAGTTGACTAGTTCAACCACCACCTTCCACCTCACATTCCCACAACCCACCCCACCACCCGCCTTCCTCGTTCGTCACCCCGCGCACTCCCCTACCCACACCACTCCTGACCCACTTAACGCCACGTGCTCAACCTTCACCGCCAGCTCCTCTCCACCATTAAGTGGGTCACCCACCACCCTCCCCCAGCGCACACCTCCCGGGGCCGCAGCACGCACGCCTGCCACCAAAGCCCGCCGCTCTCACCATGGTACCTACGCCACCGCTGACCCAGTTAACACCACGTGCTCAAGGAACACTCCCGCCGCCTCGCCCCAACCACACACATCCGGGCTCTCACCCACATGCTTCAACCCCGTCACCCAACCCCCCGGTGGCGGCCACGCCCCCTCCCTCGCCGTTGTATACACACCCGACACACCCACCCACCATCGCCGACCCAACGCAGTTAGTGGCCACCCCGCCCCCGCCCTCCCCACCCAACCACCAACTAACACTAAAAGTGGTGCAGCCCTCCCAAACATCGTCGGTGTCTACCCAAAAGTCACCGAAGCAGCGGACGAGACAGACGAGGCTCTTACGTACGATGACAGACAACAAGCAGACGAAGACGTTGATGCTATAACCAACGACGACCTAATAACTCCGGCCGTCCCCTACAACCCTCCCCACACACCGGCATCTTATCGACTGACCCTCGTTAAGATCTGGCCGATGACCGTCCCCGGTGCCTGGCACGACGAGAGCTATCGCGACATATACAATAAAGTTCGCGAAACAGGGCTTCCCAATCACATGGTTGCTCGGGTCCCCGTCCCATCAGGCCTCATAATAAACAAATGAAGACAATACCTCGTCGGCTACCATGACCAACAACTAGTCGAATACCTCGAATTCGGCTGGCCGGCCGACTTCACTGGAGACCAGCCACCAATCCCCTCAATCACCAACCACAAGGAGGACCCAGCCCACATGACCTGGATAGAGAGATACGTACGGACCGAGGTCGAACACGACGCACTCCTGGGCCCGTTCGCGAGTCCCCCCTTCACCCCCTGGGCGCAGACCAGCCCCATGATGACCCGCTCCAAAAAGAACACCAACGAGAGGCGGGTCATTGTGGACCTCAGCTACCCCAGGGGCTCGAGTGTTAATGCTGGCATTAGGAGGGGCCAGTACCAAGGATGGCCTGCGACCTACACACTGCCAGGCATACAAGACCTCGCCGACGAGGTGACCCGTCTGGGCGACACCTGCTACCTATGGTCAGCGGACCTCGCAAGGGCCTACGTCAACTCCGTGCTTGCCCGCTGTCTGTCCCACTCTATGGGATAAATCTACATGGACTAACCTACTTCGACATCGCCCCGCCGTTCGGGTGCCATACTGCCTCATTAGCATGCGCCCGAACAACCAATGCCATGGTCTACCTCCTCCGGCAGCGGGGCCACCACGCACTCTGCTACCTCGATGATTTCGTCGGGGTGGCCCCTTCACTCGCGAAAGCATGGGACGCATACGAGGACATTATCAACCTCGCCGGCGAACTCGGAGTCGCCCTCCTCTGGCCAAGTGCGTGCCTCCAACCAAGAGCCTGGAATGGCTAGGATACCTCATCTCAGCAAGTGAAATGACCATCCGAATACCAGACATCAAACTGGCGGACATCCTTGCGGTGTGCAGACTATGGTTGACCGGGCGAAGCGCCTCACGTCGAGACCTACAGAGACTAGTGGGCAGGCTCCAGCACGTGGCACGCTGCATCACGGGCCCGCATCATGTGCATGCAAAGGCGCATCGAACGCATCAGAGTACAACACCGCCTAGACCAATACGGACCCCCGCTCTAGATCTGTCTCCCAGGGAAGCTCGTATATTTGCCTCTCTCTTCCCAGGTGACCCGACCGACGACCGGCAGCACATACTGAAGCTACTCAACACTGCACTCTCCGCTGGAACCTGGAGGAACAAGCGACTGCAGTCCAAGAAATACACGGACTTCGCAAGAACGAGGGGATTCAACCCGTGGAAGCCCACCCAGCTGGACGTCATGGCCTTCATTGCCCATCTCGACAAGACACTCAGGTCCCTGGGCTCCGTACTCAACTACCTCAGTGGGGCCCGGACCTGGACTAGGTTGCTCGGCGGCACCCCCGAGGGCTTCGACACCTATCCGGTCCAGTTGGTTAAGAGGGGAGTGACCCGAACATCGTTACACATCCCAGCGCCAGCCTCGCCCCTCTCCACGACCCACCTAGAGGCCGTTGTACGGTACTTCAAGGCCGGGGGCGCTGCTGCACTGGCCCTCACCGCCGCCACCCTCATGATGTTCTTCACTCTCTTGCGGCAGAGCAACATGGTCATTCCGAACAGCCACTCAACCCGCCACACCCTCAGACGACGCGACATCACCAACGAGGTGGGCGGCCTCCGCATACACGTACGTTCCACCAAGGCCTCCAGATCGCGGGCCGACCAATACGCCATACGACTACACACCATACCCAACTCGCCCTGCTGCCCAGTCAGCGCCTGGCTTCGCTACACTGACGCAAACCCAGGCGACCCCTCCGACTTCGCGTTTGTCACCCCAGATGGATGCCCCTTGGCCACCACTATCCTGACCACCGCCATTCGCAGGGCCCTCCGAACCCACCACCACCCTGCGCCGGAGTCGTTCACCCTGCACGGCCTCCGGAGAGGCGGAGCCCAGGCCTGCGCGAAGGCCGGGGCCTCGGCCGATGACGTCCGAGAACTCGGTGCCTGGAGGTCTGACGGCATGTATGGCTACGTACCTAAAAAGGCCTTCTCGGTGGCCACTCGGGCACTCTCTACCTTATTTGGTTGAGATTGCCGAGGTTCCTGTTGTCTGATCTTGAGTATGTAACTGTCCGACTGTCCTGAATAAATGCAAATTATACCACACCTGTCTCATTGTGAATTGTCCATGTTAGCGCTAACATGGGTAATTCGCAGCAGGATGTGGGGTGGTAGACCTCTCAAGCTTCACAACCACCGACCCGCCACCTGCCGATTTACGGACAAACTAACCCCGCTCGGATTGCCCTAGCGCAACTCCACCGTACCCCATCACCCGACCCTGCTGCCACCTTTCGCCTCAAAAGCGCATCACACGAAACCACGCTGACCGCTCGCACACGACCAACCATCAGTCG
The DNA here is from genome assembly GCA_030323885.1 of Branchipolynoe longqiensis. Classification (NCBI taxonomy): domain Eukaryota; kingdom Metazoa; phylum Annelida; class Polychaeta; order Phyllodocida; family Polynoidae; genus Branchipolynoe; species Branchipolynoe longqiensis. Next base: position 74,161,868 of record CM059197.1, on the reverse strand, counting down.
CCGATTGGATACGAACCCGCCCACTACAACCAGACTGATTCAGCCACCGCCCACCCCTCAACTACAAAGGGACAGTAGTTTGCGGCGGTCGAGGCGGTAGGGTTGAGATTGCCGAGGTTCCTGTTGTCTGATCTTGAGTATGTAACTGTCCGACTGTCCTGAATAAATGCAAATTATACCACACCAGTCTCGTTGTGAATTAAAAGTTTAGTATACAGTAAAACAGTGTGGGTAGGCGTAATTCCAGGGAGGATTCCGAGTCAGTAAAACCTCTCTAATCGACCACCTCCCCAGATTGACCACTTCCCTATACCGATCGCTTTATTTGGGTCCCAAACGATCGCCAATAGAATACCATTGTAACGATAAAAACAAACCTCCCTAAATGGACCATTTAAAGTTGGTCCCTTGTTCGGTCGATTTAGAGAGGTTTTACTGTATTTTCTCAAAATAATTCCATTACTTTATGCAGGTGTATGGTCACATTTGATATTTTCTGCTATCCATGTGTATATTGATGATTTACAAAGCCAACATCATTTTTCTTATTTCATTCACATTTGTATTATTGATGTCAGTTCTGAGTGAGGATGGAGAAGGGCCATTTCGTAGGTTTGTTTAGGTTTATGTCCTAGCAACATCTATATTCATATCAGGATGCGTACAGACTTGTGACAGTGCACTCGTGGTGACTTTATAGTGCTACCCCACTGGCAAACCAGCCTGCCTGACACCACGACCCGCTATCCTACTCAGTTACATTATCCTGATACGGAGCATACCAGTCCTTCGTATCAATGCCAAGTGCCAGGCTAGGTAGGAACACGTATCAATTTTGTATGTCATTGGTTTAACTCGGCTGGGATTGGAATTTTACAACCTGGCAACATCTAAGGTCATGTCAGGACGTGTAGCGACTTGTGTCAGTGCGAAGTCATGACAACTTTATAATGCTGCCCCACTGGGGAATCAGGCCCTCATCCCACTCAGTCATATTATCCTGTCATTGAGCTAACCAGTCCTTGCCCTATGCTAGTAATGCTGAGCGCTAAGCTTGGAAGCAACAAGTTTCAATTTTGTAAGTCATTGCTTTGACTTGACTGGTAATAGGTACATATGAGGGGTTCAGGCGCAAAACCATGTAAACGCCATGTTCATGAAAAGTGAGATAACCAATGGAGACAGCACTTCTTAGTCCCTAATAGCCAATGAGCAAATCAATTTTGTTTCAAAACCTGCTAAGTCCTACATTAAATTGGACCTAAAATACGGTTTTGTTGCAAAACCTCGTAAACGCCATCTGAGTTTGTCTGCAGAACCATGTAACTTGTAGAGGGCCAATCAACGGCGTGCATCAGATCACATGATGCACAAAATGGCGCTGACCAGAATCACTATTTTTGCGCGCTGATTTTGCCAGATTCCTTCGGTGTACGGCTGGTTTGTCGACGTTAATTATGATACGCAGAATCATGATCAGATAACATACTCACTGTATTGGAGCATTTTTGTGTACAACTTCAATCTAGCATTTGGTCACCCTGCCACAGATGTATGTTCCACATGTATGAAATTCCGCAAGAAAATTAAGGATCTAGAGCAAATCCCCTGATGAAAAGCGAGAAAATATTCTGCTGTATGGGTTGCATCATCGCCGTGCCAGTCAATTTTACAACAAGATGAATGAAGTGGGAGATAGTTTCACTGTCTGTTTTGATGTTATCGAAAATCTTGTTCTTCCAAAGTCCCCAATAGGGCAAACGTATTATTCTCACTAGTTATACATGTATGTGTTTGGTATTGTTCATCACCGAGGTAGAGGGGAATCGCAGGGGAAAGATGACATTCATTTATATACATGGATTGAACATCAGAATGCCAAAGACAGCAATACAATTGCTTCTGCATTACATGATTACTTAGGTTCAGTGGTTAGCATGGACATCAGTCAAACTGAACTCCTATGTTTGTTCTCAGATTCTTGCTACGGCCAAAATAAGAACATTAATGTTTTATCCATGTTGTTTGCATTGTGCGGCCAGAAGTACCCAAATCTTACTGTTGAATACAATTTCCCAATACAGGGACACAGCTTTCTTCCTGCAGACCGAGTGTTTGGAAGAATCGAGCAAGAAATTCGAAAGAAGGAAACAATATTAATGCCAGAGGAATACTGTCAGAGAGGCGGTGAGGGCGCTTGCCAGGTCGCGGGTGTCGAGGTAAGGGAGGGGGGAGGGGTGGGTGGGATGGAAGCCGGGGAGGTGGTTGATGTAGGCGGTGTCGCCGGCCGATAGGCCGCGGCGGGACCGGGAGCGAGCCGGCTGGGGAGGGTGGGGTTGGGTGAGGCTGGCAGAGTCTGGTGGCGGGTAATGACTCCAGTGTCTGGGGTGTTACATAATCCGTCGGCGACGGCCAGGTGGGGCAGCGAGATCTGACGAGGTGGGGGGTGGAGGTGGGGGTGGGCACATGTCCAGGGTTCGGCGGCTCGCCACGGAGGGTGTAGCAGGGCTGGGCATCTGAGGGGTAGGCGGCGTCAGGGGGGGTGGCGACTTCCAGCGGTGTACTGGCGACTTCCGGCGGTTGACCGGCGGCATCTCGGGTGGCAGGGGTGGCGGGGTTTGTTGTGACGTCTGTGATGACGTCACCGGATGCGTGGCCGTTGTGAGGATGAGAGGCGGTGCGTGGGTGTGAAGGGGCCCCCTGGGAGGCGGCGGTGGGATGGGGCCAGCAACGGCCCACCACTGGAGGGGTGGGGCTGCGGTCTCGGAGGGCCACCGGGCTGCAACCGTCCAGGACCTGGTGGGCGTCCCGCCGCTGGCGGACTAAAAATCCATGCACTTTGTATAGCACACCGCCTCCCTGTGCGATGTGAGGATGCGCCTCATGTTGGCGCAGTAGGCGCCTCAGGGCGCCCTGCTCGCCGCGAGCCTCACTAGCTGGCGCGAGGTGGCACGAGGCGGGGTCGCAGTTCCCTGCGGGCCAGGGGACGCCATATGCCTCCCGGGTGTACGGCGTGCGGCCGTCGGCCTGGGAGGAACGGGCCTTGGCTTTCGGGAAGGTGGCGTCAGCAGCCCGGGAGAATGCAGTCCGGGAGGATGAGGTGGAGGCGGCCATCCCGGGGGTGGTGATGACCTCGAGGCGGACAGCATTGATGGCCATTGGGTCGTGCCATCCGTCGGGAAGCCTACTGTCCGTGTTCCACGTGATCCGGGTGCGGCGTGGGGCTCCAGTGCCGGGTGTGTCGTTGGTAGAGAGGATGGATGGGGCGAGCAGCTGCTTGTTGAGGCGGCCTGGGGTGGCGGGGCCGGGGCGGCTGTGTAGGCGAGGGCGGCCGGGTGCTGGGCGGCGGTAGACACCAGCGCTATCGCCTCGATGATTGCGGCGAGGCATTCCAGGGACGTGGAAGAGTCGGCCGCGGAGGCGGGGGCGGGTGTGGCAGTTGGAGGTGGTGGGGAGGTGAGCGTCATCGCCTCCATGATGCCGACGAGGCGCTCGATAGAGCGGGCCGTGGCCTGCATGGTCGTCTCTGCCGAGGTGATCCACTACACCGCCTCGGAATGGCGTCCTGAGGTGGAGGAGGTTGCGGAGGCGACGTCCGGGGTGGAGGTACCGGCGGATCTCCAGGTTCCGCAAACGCAATGCAAGCATTACGACCAATCAAACGCAATGCAAGCATTACGACCAATCTTTTCGATGACTTCTAATGGCAGATGGAGTATATTGTGACTGAACTAGCATTATTTTCCTGTCATTTCTCCATCTCTAGAGTAAGGATCTTATTGTCATTATTATTACACTGGGATTTCATAAGCGTTTAAATAATTGTCAGTTTTAACGCTTTCTGAAGTCGAGGAAGAATAGGCCGACTGCCAAACTTTGGTATATTCATAGATAAGAAAGGGTGTTCTTTTGAATATATGATACACGCTTCACGTTTAAGATATTTCTAATTGTGTGTTCTTTGATTCTGCCACATTTCCATAAGATTAGTCTTTGACAATGGACTTACAGGGTTTTGCAAACAAACTGAAAGTGGACTTACTTGGTTTTGCAGAAAAATCAATAAAAGTTGGTTAATTAATGAGTTTTGGAATAAAGGTTCATTTATCACTTTCATAGTATTTGTTCATTGCTCCATAACCCTTTAATAAAAAGAAAAGTGGAATTACTGAGAATTATATTCATGGTCATATAAAAATCTTTATTTTAAAACAAAAGAGGTCGGGTGGACTTACTTGGTTTTGCGCCTGAACTCCTCATATATGCTAGCTGACCCCCCTGCCTACTACAACTAGAACAACTATTTAACTAAAGAATAATTTGTCGGACCGAGTTCCGAAGGGATCTTTGACCCCTATGGACAAAACGTAAAGGGGGTCATCGATCTCAAAAGACTTAACGTCAAATAGATGTAGGGCACTGGCTGATATTGAGATGCCTGAGACTGTGGAAACCCGCAGTCAAAGTCTCTCCCTCAAACCAAAGGCTAGGGGGAGAGCACCTGTCACTGCTCCAAAATGACAGTGACAGGTGCATCTCTTATTCAATGGAACTGCCAAGGTTTTAGGAGCAACATCGAAGAGTTGTCTCTTCTTTGTTGCAACCTCAATCCACTTGCTGTTTGCCAACAAGAAATTTATATAAAAGCTTCTGAGAGTTGTAGTCTTAAAGGCTACACCATTCATAACAAGCACACACCAGATGGAGACCGAGCCGCTGGCGGCTCCTCCATCTTGGTCAGACGTAATGTGGTATGTACGCCAGTGGCATTAGACACGACACTACAGGCTGTAGCTGTTCGTCTGACGCTGCATAAGACTGTAACTCTCTGTTCCATTTACATTCCTCCGAGCTCGGTTCTCACTTTACAAGAACTGGACGCCCTTGTGGACCAGTTACTGTCCCCATACTTACTTATGGGTGACTTTAACGGCCACAACCCATAATGGGGGGGGGACAATAGGAACGCTAAAGGCAAGAGAATTGAGGACCTTGTGGCCGGTCATGCTCTGTGTGTATTGAGCGATGGTTCATACACATATTTGCATCCCGGCTACGGAACATATTCTGCCATCGATCTCAGCATTGTAGAACCAGAACTGGCACTGGACTTTTCGTGGAGAGTCTGGGACGAGCTCTGCGGGAGTGACCACTTCCCAATTATTCTTAATTGCGGGGGGGCATCTCCAGTAGAGCGAGAGAGGAGCTCGCGGCTTCGTAAAGCCGACTGGCCCACCTTCCAGACCCTATGTCGCGAGGAGTTCACTCCAGACATCAGTGACATCGATGCCTTCACTGAGATGCTGAGATAGATCGCAGCGAAAACTGTTCCGAAGTCCTCGGCAACTCCCAAGCATTTGACGCCTCCATGGTTGGATGACAGCTGTAGGGGGGCTATTAAGGAACGAAAGAAAGCTCAGCGTAAATTCCACAGGAGACCGACTGCTGAAATTCTGTGCGCTCGTGCTCGCAGAACAATCAAAGAAGCGTGGAGGCAGTGTTGGAGACAATTTGTTTCTAGCATCACCATGCGCACGCCATTGGGCAAAGTGTGGACAATGATCAGGAGAATCAAATGAAGGGGAGGTGATTCTTCTGTAGTCCAGCACTTGAAACACAACGGCAACAGAATTGGCTCGTGCCTTTGCTGGAAACTCGTCTTTGGCAAACTGCCTCCCGGCCTTTCTGGCCGTCAAGGAACGCCAAGAGCGAAAGCTCTTGGACTTTTCCTCCGATGGTGAGGAGCACTACAACTCCCCATTCAGTATGGGTGAGTTGAGGTGTTCTTTGGAAAGCTCGCATGACACAGCAGTTGGATCTGATGGAATTCATTATCAATTTTTTAAACATCTCCCTGAACCTGCGCTGAGACTGTTGCTTCAACTCTTCAACAACATCTGGGAGTCGGGTGTCATCACCACCTCTTGGCGGGAGGCGACAGTAATACCGATTCCCAAACCTGGTAAAGACCAGAGTGAAGCCAACAACTATCGTCCCATAGCCCTCACAAGCTGCATCTGTAAAACCATGGAGTGCATGGTAAACAACCGCCTCGTCTGGCTACTGGAGTCAGGACACCACCCATCCAACCTTCAATGTGGCTTCAGATGGGGCCGCAGCACCCTCAACCATTTGGTGCTCATGGAGGCGGGGATGACACCCGACTCCCACATGTTGTTGAAGAGTTGAAGCAACAGTCTCAGACTAAATTTAGGTCACTACAAATACACACACACACACAAACATGCCCGTATATATATATATATATATATGTATATATATATACTTGGGACAGGAGTCCTATGGCTGTGTATACACTCAATTTGAATAGCTGAATTTGGATAGCATCAGACAGTGTCTGGGGTTCCTGCTCAAAAGTAGGTGTCTCACTCAAGAGCTAGGAATAGAGTCCCCTCTCTTCAGTGTCTCAGAAGCAGAATTTTGAATAATTACTTAATTGAGACTAGTGTGTGGTCAGGATAGGTCAAGGGAGTCAGGTGACCGGACATTCCCCAGCCAGCCAATCAGACACTCCCCAGAGACTGGGTGTGTGGCCACCCCCAGTAGGGGCTGTCACTCAAACCAGCTGCAGGTGGTGCACTCTATACATATGCAAATTAGGCAGGTGGGTCAGTCGGTGGTCCTGGGTGGACAGGATGTTGCATACAATTACCGTCTCCCGTGCTGGTAGGTCGTGGGTTCGAGTCCCGTTCGAGTCAAACCAATGACTTTAAAATTGATAGTTGTCGCTTCCTAGCCAGGTGCTTGGCATTATTAGGATAGGGCAAGGACTGGTGTGCTCAGTGTCAGGATAATGTGACTGAGTGGGATACCAGGTCATGGTGCCGGCGGCCTGGTTTCCCAGTGGGACAGCACTATAAAGTCGCCAGGAGTGCGCACTGTTACAAGTCGGTACCCGTCCTGATATGACCTTAGATGTTGCTAGGACGTAAAACAACAACAAACAAACAAACAAGCATACAATTACAGATACGTATATAGAGATATGTATTAAAATTGTTCTTTTCCTCCAATTGTATTCTTTATGAACACATAGAGAAACATTTCAATAATCATGTACTGTTTCTTGTAAAGGAAATCTTTTCATTAACTCCACTCATCATATATAACATATAGTTTACATCCCTCAGTATCATGTACAATGGGAGTGGGATTTTGTTACTTTTAGTTTACACAACCTGATTCCCACTCCGGCATCCAAGAATAATAATGCTCTCTGCCAATATATAATTCTTAGCCGAAAATCCGTATAGTTTTACATACAGTAAAGTATGTAGGTCATCATGTTGATTGGTGGTTGCTTTACACCGTGTCGGCAGCATAGGCCATATTCATGGCGAGAAATGTTTGTTTTTTGTTCAAACCATCGCTTTTACATGTAAAAGCAGACAATCAATTATGTGCCAATAGACACTCATTAAATTAGAAAGCTCACAATCATATATTTGTGGTCAAGGGAAACAAATTCCCATAGAAAAGAAAAGTTTCATTAATAATTAATAGAATCTATTTAGTAAACTATATGAGGTGGTACAGTCAAGCTGCCCTCAAAAAGGCTAAAATGTTTTCCTGTTTTACCTTAGTAAAAAGGTCATGCATACTGTCTGCAGTGTAGAACTGTTGGTGCAGGGCTAAAAGATCAACGCAACTTAGTCAAATGTGTTTGAGTGTCAGCGGGGACTGACATCCAATACATTCAGGGGGAGGTTCCCCCTTGAGCAGAAAAGCATGTGTAAGCCACGAGTGGCCAATAAAGCAGCGGCTAAGGACGGTCCTGCCGACCTCCCGCATGAGTCTGTGGTGGCTTTCCCACAGATGGTTCAATTTCTTTAAGTTTATTAGTGTTTTCATCCCACTCATGTTGCCATTTTGATTTTATGTAGGTGGCTATTAGTGGTTTCAGATCAGAGTGAGGGATCAGACACGGTTCAAGATCACAGTTCAGGGCCTTCTTCGCAGCCCGATCAGCTCGTTCGTTTCCTTGTATGCCAGCATGGCCAGGCACCCAGCACAGGTGGATGTCATACCCATCCGTTGTCAGTTGGTTCATTTTATAAATGACCGTTGCTAGAATAGGGTGATTCATTTTCAGTCCAGCAACAGCCAGGAGGCAAGAGAACGAATCACTGTATATAACATAGTTAGTGTGGTTGGATACCTCGATACACTCCAATGCGAGAAGGAGTGCTCGGGCTTCTGCAGTGGAAATCGAGCTCTGATCGGGCAAACGTACACCAAAGCTTTCCCGTCGGCAGACTGCCGCAGCAGCTACACGGCTTTGGTCTTTCGAACCATCAGTGTATATGGAGAGGTGGTCTGCAAACTAGCCTTGAATCTCTGCATGCAGTCCTTGGTACTCGAGTGGATGTGTCCCAGACTTCCTCAGTTCCGTGAGTCGGAGGATAACCGATGGTTTTCTCAACGACCACGGGGGATGTTCTGGGACTTTGGCATCCTCCGATATGTCCAAATCCACACCCAAGGCCTCCAAATGAGGTTTCATTCGGAGCCTCAGTGGCCGGATGTAATTCGGCCTGGCTTCATACCTGGATTCATCATGTTGCTCGAATAGACAATTGTGTGCAGGATTCAATGCAATAGCTTTTATCTTGACTACATATTGCATGGCCAGTTTGATTCTCCTGTTGTTAAGTGATGGTTCATTGGCTTCGACGTAAAGGCTCTGAACCGGTGAGGTGCGGAAGGCCCCAAGGGCCAGGCGCAGTCCCTGGTGGTGGATCGTGTCTAGCAGCCCAATATATGATTTCCTTGTGGAACTGTATACTATGCTGCCGTAATCCACTGGTGACCGAACCAAGGTTCTGTACACCGAGAGCAGAACATCTCTGTCCACTCCCCACTCTGAGTTGGACAGCACCCTCAGAATATCTAGCGCTTTCAGGCATCTTGTCTTCAGGTACTTTATATGTGGCACAAAAGACAGTTTTGCGTTGAGAATGAGGCCCAGAAATTTGGTTTTCTCAACGACTTTAATGGGATCCCCATCCAGCGTCAGCTCCGGTTCCGCATGCATTCTATGCAGCAGGCAGAAGTGCATGCAGACCGTTTTGGTCTTGGAAAATTTGAAACCGTTCAGAACTGACCATCGATGGATCCCATTTATGCTTGGTTGTAGCTGTCTCTCTATGACATTCATGTTAGCACCGCTATAATATAAAACAAAGTCGTCCACGAAAAGACTACAGGAGACCCCCCGCTTCACAGCAGAAGCAATGCCATTGACCTTGACCCCGAAAAGGGTCATGGCCAGTATGCTGCCTTGAGGTACTCCTAGTTCCTGTGAGTGTAGGCTGGAATAGGTAGTCTTGACACGGACGCGGAAATGCCTGAAGGCTAGAAAGTTCCTGATGAAAATTGGCATGTGGCCACGAAGGCCAATCGCATGAAGATCCTCCATGATGCCTTTCGAGGTCGAAAAAGACAGCCACAATGTGCTCCTTCTTAAGGAAAGCATCTCTTATTTTCCTCGTCAAAATGACTCATCTGCTATTAACTATAAAGACTTTGGCATACAGACTACGTTGAAAGGTTAAGGGTGATGCGCTACATCAGGCAGCCCCCCTCCTACCATCTATGTTTAGAAAAATATATATATATATATATATGTATATATATATATATATATATATATATATATACGGGCATGTTTGTGTGTGTGTGTGTGTGTGTATTTGTAGTGACCTAAATTTAGTCAGGGATCTACAGAACAGTGGTTAGTGTGAATTTAGGCAGCGAGCCTCCTTTCCCACAGCTCTTTCAGAGAAGCTAATAAATAGTGTCACTTGAACCATGTGCGATTCTTCGTAATTCTCAGTTCTCTGTGGCAGAGTGGTTAGAGTGTCTGACTTTTTTAGAAGTCGGACTCCTAATCTGAAGGTCGGTGGTTCGATTCCCTGGGCCCCCGACTCTGCCAATTTGGATTTCCACCCATGTGTACAATTTTAAAATTTGTTTTTTTTATTGAGGATGTATTTATACTGTCCATAGCATATAAGCCCGGGTACCCAGGCTTGTTTTCAATGCTGGCCAGTTGTAGTGTTAGTGTTATCTTACCACACAGTGGCTGTGTCGTGCGCCATCCAAGGCTGGTTTCTCTCATATCATGTCTATGTGGTTTGGGCGGTTAAACATCCCTTGGGTCGTTAAAAGTGTAGGCTGAGGCTTTCTATCGACAAACTGTGTAATGGTGAAAACAAGTCTATTCAGAATTATGCATGCTAGGCAGTATAAATCTTCAAGAAAAAAGCGGTTTGTTGACTTGGGCTCTCGACGGTCAGAGACGTCAGCAGAACTTATATAAATAGTTGTATTGTTTTTACTACTAATAATATTATTATTAAAATAATATTCTTATAATAATATTGTCGTGGGAGGTAATGAAAATGGGAATTATTGCGCCTAGAGTGGGACTCGAACCCACATCTCTTTGCATTCAGGGCCAGTGTTCTAACCATTACACCACCTAGGCTCCCTGATGTTTTGGGAGATCAGGGGATCCGAACCCATTGGTTTGTGGGTTCGAACCCTCGTCGAGTCAAATCAATGGTCATGGTTTGGCGCCCTGGTCTCCCAGTGGGGCAGCACTATAAAGTTGCCATGAGTGAACACTGTCACAAGTCGGTACCCGTCCTGATAATACCTTAGATGTTGCTAGGAGGTAGAACAACAACAAACAAACCACGTTGGATGCAATGGCGTCATCTGGGTCCGTCCGTTGGTCTCGGACCCGACTCGTGGGTCGCGAGACTATACCGGGCTGCCAGCGATACCCTACTCAGAATCACATATATACAATGTCCAACACCCAGTACTCCAATAAGCTGGTTCAGCAGCACTGTCCGTGAAACAGCCATGGAGTCTCTGTCCATGAAACAGCCATGGAGTCTCTGTCGACTAAACAGAGTCTCTGTCCATGAAACAGAAATGGAGTCTCTGTCCATGAAACAGGCATGGAGTCTCTGTCATGAAACAGCCATGGAGTCTCTGTCCATGAAACAGCCATGTAGTCTCTGTCCTTGAAACAGCCATGGAGTCTCTGTCCATGAAACAGCCATGGAGTCTCTGTCCGTGAAACAGCCATGGAGTCTCTGTCCATGAAACAGCCATGGAGTCTCTGTCCATAAAACAGCCATGGAGTCTCTGTCCATGAAACAGCCATGGTGTCTCTGTCCATGAAACAGCCATGGAGTCTCTGTCCATGAAACAGCCATGGAGTCTCTGTCCATGAAACAGCCATGGAGTCTCTGTCCATGAAACAGCCATGGAGTCTCTGTCCGTGAAACAGCCATGGAGTCTCTGTCCGTGAAACAGCCATGGAGTCTCTGTCCGTGAAACAGCCATGGAGTCTCTGTCCGTGAAACAGCCATGGAGTCTCTGTCCGTGAAACAGCCATGGAGTCTCTGTCCGTGAAACAGCCATGGAGTCTCTGTCCGTGAAACAGCCATGGAGTCTCTGTCCGTGAAACAGCCATGGAGTCTCTGTCCATGAAACAGCCATGGAGTCTCTGTCCATGAAACAGCCATGGAGTCTCTGTCCATGAAACAGCCATGGAGTCTCTGTCCATGAAACAGCCATGGAGTCTCTGTCCATGAAACAGCCATGGAGTCTCCGGCTACGGGAGTAACTAACTGAAAGCTACATCGTCCTATGATACCTTGGGTGGTTATTGGAGTTTTACATCCTGACAACATCTAAGGTCATATCAGGATGGGTACTGATTTGTGACAGTGCGCACTCATGGTGACTTTATAGTGCTGCCCCAATGGGAGACCAGACCACCAGCACCATGACCCACTCAGTCACATTTTCCTGACACTGAGCCAACCAGTCCTTGCCCTATACGAATAATGCCGAGCACTTGGCTAAGAAGTGACAAGTATCAATTGTTAAGTCATTGGTTTGACTCGACTAAGGTTCGAACCCGTGGGTTTGAATCCCACGATCTACCAAATGATATCACCGATGATATCAATATATATCAAACAAAGACACTTACCTAGATTTGATCTCATATATCCAACTTAGATACTGGTGCTTACTTATGCTGTGGTGCTGCATGTAAGGAATAATTCTGATTTTACAAGAACATACTTTCACACACCTACTAGAGGAAGCACCGGAAGTGATGGTCGAAACGGTACAGCGCAGCCATCTCGTGCGGAAGGTCGCGAGTTCGAATCCAAACCGAGTCAAACCAAAGACTTACAAAATTGATACTTGTCACTACCTAGCCTGGCACTCAGCATTACTAGGATAGGACAAGGACTGGTTAACACAATATCAGGATAATTTGACTGAGTGGGATGTAGGGTCATGGTGCCAGCAGTCTGGTCTCCTAGTGGGGCAGCACTATAAAGTTGGCATGAGTGCGCATTTATGCAAGTGGATACCCATCCTGATATGACCTCAGATGTTGGCAGGACTTAAAACTCCAACAACCAACCACGAGTGGAAGCCATATAACTGAGAAACCACTCCAAAAATACCAGTCAATCTCGTGATCTCTCTGAGGGTCTCGGCTGGTCTTGACCTAATTCCACACCGCACGTGACCAGCCTGAGCTAGATATAAGTTGTGACCTAATTAAGGTGCCCGTGCATCACATGATCCCGGCGAGATGTGAAACTACTTTTCCCAGCACAGGTCTTTTGGCAAGATTGCAAACATTACTTTTAATGCGTTTGCTTCAAATATCTTTGTCATAAGTTAATTCAAATTAATGATAAATAAATAATGATGGTCAATTTTGATATATTTATCTAAAAGATCTGTCCAAAAATTGTAAAGGAAATTGTCAAAAACATGTCAAAAACTCAAAAGCCATCAGACTCTGCAACTTGAAATACTGTGAGAGTTTTGAGACGTTGGGAGCCTCACCTAGTTCTTTATTTGTAAGCGTTCTCCCCCACTCATAGGTTCGGCTTCACTCCAACATTCTGCCGTCAGATCTAGATCGAGACAGCATCGAGCCCGGCTTATCACCATATCAACCAGGATCCTTCTGAGACTCAGAGAGTATTCCTAATCCACGCAGTGGACACCACTCTAGAGGTACATGTCTTCTTCCGGTGGGTGGGGGGTGGGGGTGGGGGTGGACGCTGGATGGATGCTCTACCATTGAGTATTGGGATGTCGCCTACACACCTCCAGGGGCACGGTACCGGACAGGGTGTGGAATTGGGCTGATTTCTTGGAATAACTAGAGCAGAACCAGTGTGGGAAAAACCTAGTCCGTGTACGGGAAATATATATATATATAAATATATATAGTATAGTTATACGAATCTTACCTGGGTATAGATGATGGATAACTGTTGTTTTCCCGAGGTAGAAGCCTCGGGTAGACGTGGGCTAGGGAGAAGGAAGCACGTGAGGTACCAGCAATTTTAACCTACTTATTCAGGATAAAAATGATCTTTCAATACAATGGATACTATGATTTTCCCGTAACGGTACACCAACGGGATAGACATGGTAGGGTGTGGTTGGCGGGCCCTAGCCCACATCTACCCGAGGCTTCTACCTCGGGAAAACAACAGTTATCCATGATCTATACCCAGGTAAGATTCGTATAACTATACTATTTTACCTCGGTATACAGCCTCAGGCTAGCCTCAGGCTAGGGAGACCTTTACATAATTCATTTTTATCCTTAATATCCTCCATTCTTATATAATATTCAACGTTTTTGTTCTCACCTATTCTTGTTAGTTGGCGAGCAGGCGCTTTGCAATGCCGGTAGGCTTTTCTAGTCGTTTGTTGTAATGTTTTGCAAACGACTTAGCCGTCTTCCAGCCTGCATGCGCTAGTATTCTTTTGACAGAAATACCTAGCAACCGTGCCTTGGAGACCATGGCACCTCTAGTTGAGTGGGAAGAGTATTTGCCCGTATCCACTCCAGCCAATTTCAACACCGTAATTGTCCATCTGGCAAGGGTGTCTCGTGAAATTGCCTTATGTGGCTTTATAAAGCTCACTAATAGTTGTTGTGATGCACGTAAATCCTTTGTCTTAGATATATAAGCCCGTATGGCTGACACAACACATAATTTCCGATCATTCGGAAAGCAGTCTAAGTGAACCGTAGATAAAGGGTCACCTAACGTGTTCGATTTGAGCAATTGTGCTAAATCAAACGTAGCTTGTTTCTTGTCTATTTCTAATCCAGTTAAAGATAAAGCAACAATCGTCTGTCCTCTGTGTCCGGTTACTAATAATAACAGGACCGCGACCTTAAAACCTAATTGTTTTATATCTAACCACGAGTTGTGAGGCCAAGCCTGAAACAACTTAAATACTATAGACACATCCCAAAACCGACTATACTTTGGTTTTGGAGGATTCCTTTGATAAATTGAACGAAGTAGATAACAAAGAACATAATGTTTTCCAACTGTTTCGCCATCAATTCTAGGTAATATGATTGATAACGCACATCTTGCCGCATTGATCGACCCAAAGGATAGTCCTTCATCCTCTAGAGAACGAAGAAAACGAGCTACTTGTGAAATTGTTGGATTTGTTGGCTTGACTTTCATTAACAAACAATGTACACCCCATTTCTTTAAATAGGATGTGTACATTTTGACAGTTCCTGGCCTCCAGGCATCAGATACTATCCTATTCTCAGTAATTTTGTCCAATCCAAATTGCTGCAGCTGTTTCCTTAGAAAAGGAATGCCAATAGGGGCGTCGTTGACACGTCGCCGTGAACCACTAGCGGTCCGTGGTGTGTCAGATTCCCGAGTTTTCTTGGGAATCGTATATGTTCTTTTGCCAGTTGTGAAACTGCTGGCAGCCAAGGTTGCGTGTCCCAATCGGGCACCACCAGTATAGCATGTGTCCTTTCCAAACCGATTTTCCTGACAACTCGGCTGATAATGCTAAACGGTGGGAAAATATAAAAATAATTATTTTCCCAGGTAATAGCAAATGCATCTACTTTCCAAGCCTCCGGTTCAGGATGCCAAGAAACATAACAAGGTAATTTGTTATTATTTCGTGATGCAAACAAGTCAACTTTAGGTGTACCCCATTTTTCACAAATGAAGTTAAACAAAGGTGTAGAGAGAGACCATTCTAAATGGTCATGGAAATTTCTACTTTTATGGTCTGCAAGTGTATTTTGTGACCCTGGAATATGCGCTACAGTCAGCCAGACTTGTTGAGCCTGTGCCCAGTTCCAAATCAGTTTAGACAACTGATTGCAAGGCTTTGATTTGGTTCCACCCATGTTACGAATATATGCCATGGCAGTAGTATTATCAGTTAGTATTCTAACTTGTGATTTATGTATCTTTACTAAACTACATAAGCCCAGATAAATAGCACGCAATTCTAGCGCATTAATATGGTCTGATTTTTCATCATCAAGCCATCTACCTCCTGTTGTGACCCCATCTCGATGAGCTCCCCAACCTTCTAACGAAGCATCAGTAGTAATTACCGTATTAGGTTCCGCCATGCGGATTGGATTTGGTGAACTTGCTATGTGTTGCATCCACCATGCAATATCCTGTAGCCCTTCTTGCGAAATAAACATCTTTCGCTCAAAATTCCCTTTAGTTCGTGTTAACGCTAAATTTTTATCTATTTCTAGAGATTTAATATGGGCCTTCCCGTATAGAATAGCGGGTGCATACGATATCATTATCCCAATAAGGACTGCGACCTGTCTAATTTTAGGTTTTGGTAACTTAATAAGCTGGGTCGCTGTATTCATAAACTTAATTAGTTTTTGTTCTGTTATCGACACTGTAAGAGACTGTGTATCCAGAATAAACCCTAAACATTTGAGTTGTTTTGTTGGTTTAAACACTGACTTTTGTGGATGTACATAAAACCCCAATTTAGTAAGTAATGCACATAAATCCAAAACTGCATTCACACAATCAATTTGTGTTGATGCTATAATAAAGGAATCATCTATGTATGGAAACATTATATGACCCTTCCGCGCCATTACTGAGAAAACAGGTTTAAGCAGTTTAGTGAATAAACGAGGGGCACAAGCTAAACCATTCGGCATGCAGGTAAACTCATAGAGTTGGTTATCCCAAAGAAACCGAAGAAATTTCCGGTCTTTTTCCCTTATGGGAAGCGTATAATATGCATCTTGTAAATCAACACTAGCCATCCACGCATCTGGCGTAATCAGATCTCGTGCCGTATCTAGCGAGAACATTTTAAAATGTCGATATTCAACCATTTTATTAAGGATTGTTAAATCCAGGATCATTCGAACCTCGCCATTAGGCTTTGGTCTCGAGAAGATGTTTGAAATAAACTCTCCTGAACAGTATGTCACTTTTTGTATAATTCCTTTCTCAAAGAATTTTTGTACCTGTTTAGTTAGTGCCTCTCGTTCAACCGGTTCAATGTTATAAGGAAAAGGTATCCTGCCTTGTACCGGAATTTGTGTGAAGGGAATGTGAACACCCCTAACTATTTGTAAAATTTCTTGGTCACTAGTAATTTTGTGCCACTCAGAAATATGATTATTAATATTACCAGCCACAAAGTTGCTTACAGTTTGTGTGGTTTTAGAGGCTGGAAGGACTTGTAACGTTTGTGTTTCAACCTCTACTTGGACCCGCCCCTGGGGAAGGGTCTCGGCGAGTTGACACCTCGGCCTAGTGGCCGTGCGGTGTTGTCGGTCCAGCCTGAGCGAGCGCCCCGGCCCCGAAAAGCTTGACCGAAGTTTGAGCCCGGTCTGGTTCCCCTGGTGAACCGCCGTGGACGAAAATCCCCTCGTGACCTTTTGAAACGAGGAGTTTCCTGTTTCTTCTTACCATCCATGTTTTTGCCACTCTTGGCTGCAGTTTCTACCTCTTTATAGAGGTATTGTAGTTGACCGCCAAACATTTTCGTGTTATCTAAAGGTTTCCCTTTAATCGGCTCTGGAGCAAGAAAGAGCGTAAACTCTTTCCCATCATTATCCGTAATCTTCTTTGAGCGAGCCACTTCTTTGCCAGCATCTGTGCAAACCGACTTGAAGACATTTTCATATCTTCGATACGACAGGTAATTACCTGCCGCCGCCAACAATGCAATTCCTTTGTCCATCGTCTTAGCCAAAGACGAGAACTTATTTTCTCGTTGCATTCTATTTGCCACAGGAGCAATAGCTGTTAGGGTACCAAGCACCGCCTTATGCACTGTGTGCAACACACCCTCAAATCTCTTACGGTCCTCCGTCATATTGACATCTCGATCCATCTCCTTAATGATGGAGTTGGGAACACCTTTAATGCCTGTTAACTCATCTGCTAACTTGGAAATAATCTCCGCCGGTTTAAACGTGCGGAAATGGCCATTAATGTTCTCACGCATAAGCGTAGTGGTTTTCACACGCTTAGCCCTTGGCTTCTCCACTTTCTTAGCCACTTTGCCACCAATGGCAGCATAGACACCTTCATATTGCGTGTCTGAGTCCGATTCCGTGGAAGTGGAATCTGTGGACGAATCGGAAGAAGAAGAATCTTTCCTCTTCTTCTTCTTCTTCTTGGACTTGGTCTTGCGCTTTTTGCGAAGTCCAGTCTTCCCCCGTTCCTTGGTGAAATCATCACCAGAAGAAACGATATGTTTCTTCTTCTTCCTCCGTTTAGGAGAAGGAGGAGGAGCCCTAAGCTCCATCGCTGAGTCTGTCTCCGAGAAATCCTCAAAAGAAGACTCCTCTTGGACACTCGGCATTCGCCGTTTACGAGACACCGGTGGTTTGAGAGCCATAATATGACTCTCCATCGCCGCAAACCGCGTCTCCCAATTTTGAGCCGCGGCGCCGTCAGGCACTATGTCCTCCTCGGAGAGAATATGCGCCCCGGGCTGTGTCGAAGGCCCTGCCGACAACACGGGTGAGGAGTCGTACTCCTCGTCCACTCCACTCGGAACACGCCCCTCGGCTGCTGCTGCACCGCGCTTACTCCGCTTCGTGGCCATCGGGAACTGAAACAAAGATTTTTGGTCAGTCCCGGTATATATATATGTCACAATATGGTTGTTTCAAACTCATTTGGACATCTAGTGGTGTTAGAGAACGTGTTTATACCGTTATAACACAGGCGTAATAAGCTAAATTTGTGCGTGGGTTGTGGGTCAAGCCCAAACCTTACGCGGGGTCGGGACCAGTGTATCGGCCCGCCCATCCCTCTGTTCCGCACACTTCTCCCACCTGTGACTACTACGTCAACAAGTTGGAGAAAATGCTACGAAACTCGGAGAAACGCCTGAAAAAGTTTGTGGGGAGTCTATAAAAGAAACCCAGGAGCATCTCCAACATTACTCTCTATTAGAGTACGAGAGAATTTCCACAGGAGACGAGGCAGAGCCCACATCTCTACCCATAATCACACGGTGACTCGGGTGTTGACAGAACCGCTAATGATCGGTTTCAATCCTTCGAGAAGGAATTCTATCCTTGGTTTTTTATAACCAAATAACTCGTCCAAAATGGACCAAAGAAAGTCTAAACTTTCCATAATGATGCTCTAATGCATCATGATTAAGCTAACCACAGTTTTTATGATACTTACTGCGTATTAGCTTGTATGTAGACTAAATTTGCCGGAGCAACCCAACGACACGTAATCCAGTCGTGAGTTGTATATGCTAATTGCTGGTACCTCACGTGCTTCCTTCTCCCTAGCCTGAGGCTAGCCTGAGGCTGTATACCGAGGTAAAATATATATATATATATATAAATATATATATATATATATATATACATGTGCATAATATTATGTACACATTGGCTGAATGAGTTGAGCATCTGTCTCCTGTTTTGGAAGATCGGGGGATCCGAACCCATGGGTTTGTGGGTTCGAACCCTGGTCGAGTCAAACCAATGACTTAAAAATGTATACTTGTCGCTTCCTAGCCAGACGCTCTGCATTATTAGGACAGGGTAAGGACTAGTTGGCTCGGTGTCAGGATAATGTGACTGAGTCGGAAATTAGGTCATGATGCTGGTGGCTTTGTTTCCCAGTGGGGCAGCACTATGAAGTCACCATGGGTGTGCACTGTCACAAGTAGAATTCGCTACACAAGTAGAATTCGGTACCTGCTATGACCTTAGATGATGCTAGGACATATAATAACAATCAACAACAACTATATATTATATATACAGTATAACCCTGTTAAACCAAACTTGAAGGGACCCTAGAAATTTGTTTGGATTAACCGATCCTTGGTTTAACCGAGCTTTAGCTTTAACTTTGACTTTGAGTAAGAGTGTATTGCACATGTAATATACAATGTATGTGGACACTTTGATAATTGTGTTTTATGTATGTACAGTATAACCCCATTAAACCAAGCTCAGTTAAACCAAACAATCAGTTAATCCAAACTTTTTTCGGCGGCCTGTCAAAATAGTACCATTTATCATATAAAACAGTCAGTGGGCTCTCAGATGACGTTATAACCACATGAAAGTTTGGTTTAACCATACCGGAGTGGCCTGGGGTCCACCAATTTTGTTTAACCGATAATTTGGATTAACCAACTTTGGTTTAACCAACTTTTTTAAATGAAATATGGTAGCAGTTTGCCGGGCCGCTGAAAAAAGTTTGGATTAACCGATCGTTTTGTTTAACCGAGCTTGGTTTAACAGGGTTATAATGTATATATAAATCCTCCGGTGCGACTGACACTCGTCTACATCCGATGGAGGCAACAGGTGGCGCCACCAGTACAGTGTTAGGTCTTACAAAGTATAAATGATAATAATTCCCTTATGTACCTTTATACTTGCATAATACATTATACATGACATATATATAACTATATACAGTAAAACCTCCCTAACCGACCACCTCCACAGATCGACCACTCCACTATATCGATCGCTTTTTTGGGGCCCCAACAATACCATTGTAACCATATTATCCCTCATAAGTCCCTAAACCGACCACCTCACTAAATCGACCCCTTAAAGTCGGTCCCAAGGTCGGTCGATTTAGAGAGGTTTTACTGTATATATAAATATCCTCTGTATGAATGCCACACGGAGTCCGTTAGCTGAGACTAGTGGGAGCGCTGAATTGCGCATGCTCCCTCAAGCATTAAGAGATTAGGGAGTGAAGCCACATTTAGAACAGCCGTAATTGATTTGACTCCTTGTGACTAGTATGTAAGGACACGTTCGATGCTGACAAGAAACACCAGGGCCAGGGATTATATAAGTGTATTATCTATGAGACGTATGTATTGGGCATCTCGGACTGTCAGGTCAGGTCAGGTTATTGGTTGTTTTGGCGTTCTAGTAACATCAACAGTTTGTTTTATTTAATTACGCCTCTAGAACACATTGATTTTTATCATCGGCTATTGGATGTCAAACATATGGTCATTCTGACATTTTTCTTTGGAGGAAACCCGCTGCCACCACATAGGCTACTCTTCCCGATAAGCAGCAAGGGGTCTTTTATATGCACATTCCCACAGACAGGACAATACATACCACAGCCCTAGCAACATTGAAGGTCATTCTTTTTTTCTTTTCTTTTTTGTTGTTGTGATGAATTTATTTACCCTGCTCATAATGGATAAGTGTGTTAATACTTGTTTTCACCACTGGGCAGCACTAGTCCAATTTAATTCAAATCTTTGGAATTTAGTTTTAGTAATAATTTAGGTTTTCTTGATTCTTGTTTATGTTTTGTAACTGTTTGCAGATTGCAAACCGCCCAAAATTCAGCTTTCACTATACTTTGTCTTAATCCATTTAAACATCATCTGTATTTCTAGGTTAAATTATTTTCTAGTAGTTTCTTAAACACTGATATGTTTTCTACATTTCGTGTTGCAGCTGGCAGTATATTCCAAATATTGCCACCCATATTAGCTACACTGCGATCATATGCACAGCATTTTGATTTTACCATTGCTAGTAACGGATCATCATTGCTTCTTGTGCACTTTGTTTGTAACCTCCTGTTTGTTTGGTTCGAGATTTATTGTATGCATACAATTTTAGGTGATCATGTTGCCTGTTTTGAAGGAATTTTACTCATGCTATCTTATGCAGCTCTTGCATTGGGAAAAGACATAGGCAATTACTGACTTGTGACGGTGCGCACTAATAGCGACTTTATAGTGCTGCCCCACTGGGACACCATGCCACTGGCATCGTAATACGATATCCCACTGTTACATTATCCTGAAACAGAGCCAAACATACCTTGCACACCCTAGCTTATCAATGCAGCGTGCTAGGTAAGGTAGTAGTAGCAAGTATCAAGTATCAATTTGGTATGTCTTTGATTTAACTCAGCCAGGATTGATCCCATGACCTCCCACTTGGGAAGCGGGTGCCCGACCCACTTGAGCATTGTTCCGGTCCCAGATGTGGCAATCTGAAACTTGTATTCCGCAAGATACATAATGTTGGTTTGGAATGTGTCAACAAACTGCTGAAATTGGAACATGGATCTTTAGATGCATGGACTCCTCTATTTGGAGAATTGAGATGGGTTTTTGCGTCAGCCGGTATAGTCCAATAAGACGACAAAATCAGAATGTTGATGTCAAGTAGATGCATATTGATGTCATATTGGTCCGATCCATGTCAATCATAGGCAGAAATACAATGGAGCTTTTTCCTGAATGTGCTCCAGTGTGGACTGACTGCATCAACCCAGACCATGCTCACACTATCAGGGACACATCCCAAAAGACATCTATATTCCGAGTAGGGTCAACCACTTCCATAACTTTCAAGTCTTCATACTTCTGTGGACTTCTTACTGTGTGATGGGACTTGAAGTTCTTGATTTTGATTCTGCCAATCTTCACAATGTCTTGCGTTGTAACAGACTCTTTTCGCAGCTTTGCTTCTCAAATTTCCAGGTGTGTAGGCTGCAATAATATACCAGGGCTAGAAATCAGCAGGGACCGGTGGCCCCAGGTCACCAAAAATGTTGCCATCCATTGAAATGCTAGAAATCAGCAGGGACCGGTGGCCCAAGGCCACCAAAATTCTGCCATCCATTGAAATATTACTTTATTAGTTGCATTGAGTCGGCGATGGGTACTTTGCATAATTTATGATAATTTATTCATCAAATTTGTTCATAAATGCTCTTATCATGTTCCTTGCCAAATGAAAACATAAGTATCGACACCTTTTTGTGCTAATTGGATATTCCATTGCTGAGTTATTGCAGGAAAACAGATTTTTCATGATGGTGTCGGCTAATTGCGTTTTTCACCCGTTTCCACCAATTTTAACATCCTAGACTTTTGATATGTTTCAAAGGGGATAAAACTGAAATGCATAGCAGTGCAAAAAATGCTGTTGCAATTAGTGTGATGTTTGGCCATAAAATCTACTAGAATGACTAGACTATATGTACTACTATTCATGAATACAATGTGTGTCAAGTGACCCCCCTATGTACTACTAGGTTCATGAATACAATGCGTGTCAAGTGACCCCCTATGTACTACTAGGTTCATGAATACAATGTGTGTCAAGTGACCCCCCTAGGTACTACTAGGTTCATGAATACAATGCGTGTCAAGTGACCCCCTATGTACTACTAGGTTCATGAATACAATGCGTGTCAAGTGACCCCCTATGTACTACTAGGTTCATGAATACAATGCGTGTCAAGTGACCCCCTATGTACTACTAGGTTCATGAATACAATGTGTGTCAAGTGACCCCCTATGTACTACTAGGTTCATGAATACAATGCGTGTCAAGTGACCCCCTATGTACTACTAGGTTCATGAATACAATGTGTGTCAAGTGACCCCCCTATGTACTACTAGGTTCATGAATACAATGTGTGTCAAGTGACCCCCTATGTACTACTAGGTTCATGAATACAGTGTGTGTCAAGTGACCCCCTATGTACTACTAGGTTCATGAATACAATGCGTGTCAAGTGACCCCCTATGTACTACTAGGTTCATGAATACAATGTGTGTCAAGTGACCCCCCTATGTACTACTAGGTTCATGAATACAATGCGTGTCAAGTGACCCCCCTATGTACTACTAGGTTCATGAATACAATGCGTGTCAAGTGACCCCCTATGTACTACTAGGTTCATGAATACAATGCGTGTCAAGTGACCCCTATATACTACTAGGTTCATGAATACAATGCGTGTCAAGTGACCCCCTATGTACTACTAGGTTCATGAATACAGTGTGTGTCAAGTGACCCCCTATGTACTACTAGGTTCATGAATACAATGTGTGTCAAGTGACCCCCTATGTACTACTAGGTTCATGAATACAGTGTGTGTCAAGTGACCCCCCTATGTACTACTAGGTTCATGAATACAGTGTGTGTCATGTGACCCCCCTATGTACTACTAGGTTCATGAATACAATGTGTGTCAAGTGACCCCCTATGTACTACTAGGTTCATGAATACAATGTGTGTCAAGTGACCCCCTATGTACTACTAGGTTCATGAATACAATGTGTGTCAAGTGACCCCCTATGTACTACTAGGTTCATGAATACAATGCGTGTCAAGTGACCCCCTATGTACTACTAGGTTCATGAATACAATGTGTGTCAAGTGACCCCCTATGTACTACTAGGTTCATGAATACAATGTGTGTCAAGTGACCCCCTATGTACTACTAGGTTCATGAATACAGTGTGTGTCAAGTGACCCCCCTATGTACTACTAGGTTCATGAATACAATGCGTGTCAAGTGACCCCCTATGTACTACT